>CM035122.1:4493063-4843063 GCA_020205555.1 Panax stipuleanatus | reverse complement strand
AATTTGGATCATCTAAATATATATATAAAATACTACATAACATATATATATCTTTAGGAAAACATGCATTAAAGATTCAGCCTAAATATATACTAAATAGTAGTTTTTGATATCATGATCAAATCGAAGGCCTTCTGGATGCATGACTTAAGCTTATGTGCATCAATGTAGTCCTTCTCAGATGTAATTGCAACCCTCAGGTTCCCCGTATAACTCACAATTGCAACTCCAACACTCTACAATCGCATGCATCAACTTAATTAATTTAGATCATTAATCAGCTAGTTAATAGTAACTAAAAATTTACTACCACATATCCGTACTCCAAGATAAAAATTTACACCATTAACTAAAAATTTACTGCATTTTATAAGGTAAAAAACTATAGTTAGCTAGCGATATATATGTACGTATCACAGGAGCACCAGCGATGGTGAAGTAGAATCCTTTAACCGGATGATTTGCCAAAGCCATTTGTTCCACTGGTGATCACATCATTTATAGTCTGTTAAAAATTAATAATATTAACAAAGGATAGCTAGGATATTCAAAATCATCCAAAGAAGAATAACAACCTAATTAATTAATTAAGAAAGCAGTAATTAAACATTATGGAATTAAGAAGTAATCTTCTTATATATATACCACTTTGAGGTTGTCCTTAATTTGTTTGATATGATCAAATGAAAATGTAATAGTAGTTATATCCCTTGGCCCAACCTCCACTCCTTCATTCCCAGATCGAATCGGACTCCGATCCTCTTCCCCCTTGAAAATGCTCCATCCAAAATCCAAAACAGTATTAACCATCCCCCAAAAAAACTGGAGGAATTCGCCTGAAAATACTGCCGTTAGGATGTTCACCCAGCTTCAAGTTTGAGCTTGATTTTAGTGAAGGAAATGTTAATGGAAGAGAAGGATTGTCAGCTCTTTCTAGGCAAGAAAGAAGAGCTCCAATTAAAGAATAGCCATCCCCTAGTGCATGATGAAGCTTAAAAATTAGGGTTCCAGCTGCATGGCTTGTTTGGTAATGAATGACATGAACTTCCCATAATTGCCTGCTTTGTGGAAGTGGATCCATGGCCATGTTTGACAGATGGTCATTCAAATAGTCATCATAAAATTGTGGTGATTTTCCTTGGGGAAATTTTGGGACCTTGATGTGGTTTTCAATTTGTACTTCAATGCGCTTCCATCTCCTTACTTCATTCTTTTCTCCAATCTGCTCGAATATTTTAATTAAATCATTAATTAATTGTTAATGCTTGAAAGAAATTAATGCATTTGTATTAAACTTAATTACAAACCTAGCTACTAATATTACTTTGTAAAATATATACTTCAAAGATTATCTATATATCCAAGCTCATATTATTGTCCATTATATTTTTCATCCAATTCCCCATATTAATTAGGATCCGGCCCCTCAATTATACTTTTTTTTTCTGTTTCTTCTAATACACATTTAACGACACAAATATTACATTAAAGGACACAATAAAATTAATTGTAACAAATAATTGTACCGCCATAACTATCGTTAAAAACAATATTTGTGCTGCTATATATATATATTGAAAAAAATTGGGTGAAAGGTAAATTCACTGGGATTCTAATCTCAATTCTCCCAATATCTTTTTGTGGACATAAAAATAATTTAATGGCAATATATATATATATATATATATATATATATATATATATATATTATCATTTATTGAATGAGAAACTTTACTAAATTTATTGTTTTTAATTAATCGTTAATAACTATATATTAACGGTTATGTCAAAGTGCGTGTTACACAAATCTAAATATTAGGGAAATATATATATACTTAAGCATATATATATATATATATTGATGAGATAAATGAGTGCTGCTGAAAATAGTGTAGAGGAGCATTAATTAATTTAATTACCATTATAGAGGAGAAGCGTGGGTTGATGGGTAGGAACAGATCCTTGAGCAATCCAGTGATTTGTAAGTCATGAATTGGGATTTGAAATTCCACAACAGCCAGGATGGTGAATGATAAAGTGGAGCTGTTTAAGTATTGACCACTTGGGCTTACAGGCTGATCTACTTCTTCCCCCCTCCAACTCCATTTTCAGAATGTCAAGTTTTTCCAATGCTATATAACTTTTTCATGTATTTATTTATAGCCTATACCCATGTGTTAATTAATTTGGATATAATTTTAAATTTATAATAGTGCAATATATATTTCAGTTATATGTTGACAATTAATTATTAATAAATCTTTAATTAGCAAATTAACTTTTGTACGTTTCAATTATTTTTGTGAATTTTTCCCTGACGTTTTTGGTTACTTATGCTTCACCCTATGATAAAAGGTCAGTTTGATGTTGGTTGTCGAGAAATAACAAATCAAATCCAAAAAATCAGTATACAATTAATTCTGATGAACTGCTCCCTTCACTAACAAATGATTTTGATTTTAGTTAATTAATTAATTAACATTCGTTTTACAAATAATTTTGAGTCCTGTGTTATGTGTGTATTGCGATAAATTCAGGCCGAATTACAATTATGAAACTTATCAATTTGGTAAGAATTATAAGAAGACGTCACTTATTACACATCTCTTCAAAAAAACAAAAAATTACTGACGTAAATATTCACAATATATTTTATTTTTTAAAATAATTTTAGGGTTAATTTAATTGCACCGATTTAAGGGGATGTAACAAAAGATTTTGCAACAAAGTTCATTAATTATAATAATTTATTGCACCGATTTAAGGGAATGTAACAAAAGATTAGGGTACAAAATCTGGACGAAATCCTAATTTGGTTGATGGAGTCCACGAAAGGTAGTTTTTTCTTAGAATTACTTGAACTTGTAGTTTAAGTTAAACTATTAACCATTTATGTATATTAATTCTTCAATTTTATTTTATTATTTATCGGATGTAAAACTTCAGTTCACTTGTGAAATACTAATAGATACTATTCTTGTCAATTATTGTGGTAACTATTGCAAAATAATGTGTTAATACATGGCCCAAAATTATTTTATTTGGATGGTGGTATTTGAGCAAGTTGTTGAATTTATAAAAAACACCCAAATATAGTATATGAGGACATTAAATTCTCTAAGCCAACTCCATTAACAAATAAAAAAAATGACCCTAGTCATGTTTTCACAAGATAATCAATTTGGAGCAAGTTATATATATTCTAACACAAATTAACACACAAAGTTAATCACTTATTTATTTGTTTATTTTTTGAAATTGGAAGTTGGTTTTGAGCCATTGCAAGATACTTTTCTTTTTATTAATTTTTTTTGAAGCCCTACTTTTTTTTGGGAGTACAATATAATTCATAATCAAGTACATCATAAGAACCAATCAAGCCTCACTAGAACAAGAAGAAATAAAATCACAAACTAACAAACCAAACAAACCTCACATAAACAATAAACTCACAAACCAACAACCAAACAAGCCTCACTAGAAGAAGAAGAAATAAACTTAAAAACCAACAAACCAAACAAGCCTCACATGAATAAACTAACAAACCAACAAACCAAACAAGCCTCACATAATGAGAAAACAAGCTTTCCATATTGGAAGAAATAAAATTATCTAAGTGAGAATCGAACATAAGACTTAAACGTCACAATATCTCAATAGTAACTACTGGTCTAAGACTTAGTATCCTCACAAGAAAATGATACTTGGATCATACTTGTTTGTAAGGATAACATTTGAGATTGAACTATTAATTCTAATTTTTTTGTTTAAAGTCGAAAAACATTTTCGAAAAAGTCAAAAAGTTTCAAAAAAACTATTTACACCATTGTCAGCTCTTCGACTTTATATACTAGATAATATAATTAATACTTAAAAAGTTATTTGTGTCGATTTCCTTTATAAAAAGACTGATTTATTAATTTTATATGATCAATTTAATATTGTTATTCTTTTGCATACTTTTTACGCATGTGCGAAATCAAATTACGATATGAGCAAGTCCACATTGGGTAAAAAAAAACTTCAACTATCAGCAAAATGATCAATTAGGAAACGATAGATCTACAAATACCAATAAATGAAGAGAACATTTATTTAATAAAAACTCCATAATTTTGAGAAATCAAACTAGGAGAAACAAAACCCTAAAAAAGGGGGGATAAACCCACAAAGGACGCAAACAATTAAAAATATAAAAATTAAGGTGAAAACAAAATCCCTGGAGGGTCTAGAGAGACCCTCCCAAGATCTTAGAATATGGAGGCTATGATTTCTCTCTTAAAGGAAAAAGAGAGAGACTAGAGAAGTTTTTGATTTAATGTTTATGAAGATAAGTATGATTTGAAGAGCGAGCATGAAATTTTTATTTCATATCATTATTAAGAGATTGTAATTGTTATGTTTATTTGTTTAATATAAAGTCAATGCCATGAAAAGTTTTTAATAAATAAATATAACCAACTTCTTTTAGTGAAACGGTCTCGTTTTGGTTGGAGTTTTACTAATTTATGACATGACAAAACGATGTTGTTAGATTTAAAGTAGAAGATTGTGATGTACAGATAAAACTCCAAACTCTGGAGCCCTTAGAAACTCCGGAGGATGCGGATCCTAGCTATTTTAGCATATTAATTTAATTCAAAGAACTTTACATTTATATCATAAATTTCCAACAAAATAAGAGACTTGAAAATTAATTAAGCCTTCAAACACATAACATTTCACTGATAATAATCAAACAAAATATTTCGATAACTTTAGGAAATGTCAAAGGAAGACATATTCTCTCTCTCAATATGTTTATGTCCATTCTTAAATTAATATCGATGGACATTCTATTAATGTAACTAGTATTCGGTAGCAAACGCATTGCGTGTATAAATTGTGAGGGCTAAAATAGAAATATTATAAACTTAAAGAACTAAATAGAAAGATAAAAAAATTAATATAAAAAGAACAAAATAGAAATTGTTTTAAAAGTCGAAAAACATTTTAGTAAAAGTCAAAAAGCTTTAAAAAAACTATTTACACCATAGTCGGCTCTTCAACTTTATATACTAGATAATATAATTAATACTTAAAAAGTTATTTGTGTCGATTTTCATTATAAATGGACCGATTTATTAATTTTATATGATCAATTTAATATTGTTATTAATCTTTTGCGTACTTTTTACGCATGTTCAAAATCAAACTATGATATGAGCAAGTCCACATTGGGTAATAAAAAAACTTCGACTATCAGCAACATGATCTGGGCAAGACCAATTAGGTAACGATAGATCTACAAATACCAATAAATGGAGAGAACATTTATTTAATAAAAACTCCATAATTTTGAGAAACCAAACTAGGAGAAATAAAACCATAAAAAGGGGAGGGGAGGGGAGGGGAGGGGAGGGGGGGTGGGGGGGTGGGGGGAACCCCATAAAAAATGAAAATAATTAAAAATATAAAATTCAAGGTGAAAACAAAATCCCAGCTGGGTCCAGAGAGACCCTTCCAAGATCGTAGAATATAAAACCTAAGATTTCTCTCTAAAAGGAAAAGACAGAGATTAGAGAGGTTTTTGATTTAATGTTATGAAGACAAGTACGATTTGAAGAGTGGAAATGAACTTTTTATTTCATACCATTATAAAGAGATTGTAATTGTTATGTTTATTTGTTTAATATAAAGTTAACGCCATTAAAATTTCTTAATAAATAAATATAACCAGCTTCTTTCAGTGAAACGATCTCGTTTTGGTTGGAGTTTTACTAATTTATGACAGGACAAAATGATGTCGTTAGATTTAAAGTAGAAGATTGTGATGTACAGAACTCCAATCTCTAGAGCCCCTAGAAACTCCGGAGAAGGCGGATCCTAGCTATTTGAGCATATTAATTTAATTCAAAGAACTTTATATTTAATCTCAGAAATTTCCATCAAAATAAGAGACTTGAAAATTAATTAAGTTTCAAACACATAACATTACACTGATAATAATCAAACGTTCGATAACATTAAGAAAACGTACAATGTCAAGGGAAGACACATTCTCTCTCTCAATATGTTTATGTCCATTCTTAAATTAATATTGACGGACACTCTATTAATGTAATTAGTATTCGGTAGCAAACGCATTGCGTGCGTAAATTGTGGGATAAAATAAAAATATTATAAATTTAAAAGACTAAATAGAGAGAGAAAAAAAATTATTATAAAAAAAACAAAATAGTAATTGTCTTAAAAGTCGAAAAACATTTTCGAAAAAGTCAAAAAGCTTCAAAAAAAGTATTTACACCACAGTCGGCTCCTCGACTTTATATACTAGATAATATAATTAATACTTAAAAAGTTATTTGTGTCGCTTTTCATTATAAATGGATTGATTTATTAATTTTATATGATCAATTTGATATTGTTATTCTTCTGCGTACTTTTTACGAATGTGCAAAATCAAACTACGAAATGAGCAAGTCCACATTGGGTAATAAAAAAACTTCGATTATCAGCAACATGTTCTGGGTAAGACCAATTAGGGAACAATAGATCTACAAATACCAATAAATGGAGAGAACATTTATTTAATAAAAACTCCATAATTTTGAGAAACCAAAGTAGGAGAAACAAAACCCTAAAAAAGGGGGAACACCCCCAGGACGAAAATTATTAAAAATATAAAAATCAAGGTGAAAACAAAATTCGAGGATGGTCCAAAGATACCCTCCCAAGGTCATAGAATATAGAGGCTAGGATTTCTCTCTAAAAGAAAAAGAGAGAGACTAGAAAGGTTTTTGATTTAATGTTATGAAGATAAGTACGATTTGAAGAACATGCATGAAATTTTTATTTCATACCATTTAATAAGAGATAGTAACTGTTATGTTTATTTGTTTAATACAAAGTCAACGCCATTAAAAGTTATTAAAAAATAAATATAAACAACTTTTTCCAGTGAAACGGTCTCATTTTGGTTGGAATTTTACTAATTTATGACGTGACAAAACGATGTCGTTAGATTTAAAGTAGAAGATTATGATGTACAAATCAAACTCCAAACTCTGGAGCCCCTAGAAATTCCAGAGGAGGTGGATCCTAGCTATTTGAGCATATTAATTTAATTCGAATTACTTTATATTTAATCTCAGAAATTTCCAACAAAATAAGAGACTTGAAAATTAATTAAGCTTCAAACACATAACAATACACGGGTAATAATCAAACTAAACATTTCGATAACGTTAGGAAAACAATGTCTAAGGAAGACGCATTCTCTCTCTCAATATGTTTATGTCCATTCTAAAATTAATATCAATGAACACATTATTAATGTATCTAGTATCCGGTAGCAAACGCATTGTGTGCGTAAATTGTGTGGAGTGAAAAAGAAATATTATAAATTTAAAGGACTAAATAGAAATATAAAAAAATTAATATAAAAAGAACAAAATATAAATTGTTTTAAAAGTCGAAAAACATTTTCGAAAAAGTCATAAAGCTTTAAAAAAACTATTTACATCACAGTCGGCTCTTCGACTTTTTATACTAGATAATATAATTAATACTTAAAAAGTTATTTGGGTCGATTTTCATTATAAATGGACCGATTTATTAATTTTATATGATCAATTTAATATTGTTATTCTTTTGTGTACTTTTTACGCATGTGCATGCAAAATCAAATTACGATATGAGCAAGTCCATATTGGGTAATAAAAAAACTTTGACTATCAGCAAAATGATCTGGACAAGACCAATTAGGGAAAGATAGATCTACAAATACCAATAAATGGAGAGAACATTTATTTAATAAAAACTATATATAATTTTGAGAAACCAAACTCGGAGAAATAAAACCCTAAAAAGGGGGAAAACCCCCACAAAGAACGAAAATAATTAAAAATATAAAAATCAAGGTGAAAACAAAATCCCAGGAGGGTCCAGAGAGACCCTCCCAAGATCGTAGAATATGGAGGCGAGGATTTCTCTCTAAAATGAAAAAAGAGAGACTAGAGAAGTTTTTGATTTAATGTTATGAAGATAAGTACGATTTGAAGAGCGTGTATAAATTTTTTATTTCATACCATTATTAAGAGATTGTAATTGTTATGCTTATTTGTTTAATATAAAGTCTACGCCATTAAAAGTTCTTAATAAATAAATATAACCAATTTCTTTTAGTGAAACGGTCTCGTTTTGGTTGGAGTTTTACTAATTTATGACGAGCAAAACGATGTCGTTAGATTTAAAGTAGAAGATTGCATGTGATGTACAAATCGAACTCCAAACTCTGGAGCCCCTAGAAACTCCGGAGGAGGCGGATCCTAGATATTTGAGCATATTAATTTAATTCAAAGAACTTTATATTTAATCTCAGAAATTTCCAACAAAATAAGAGACTTGAAAATTAATTAAGCTTCAAACACATAACATTACACTGGTAATAATCAAACGAAACATTTCGATAATGTTAAGAAAACAATGTTAAAGGAAGACACATTCTCTCTCTCAATATATTTATGTCCATTCTAATTAAATTAATATCGATGGACACTCTATTAATGTAATTAGTATTCGGTAGCGAACGCATTGCGTGCGTAAATTATGTGGGGAAAAATAAAAATATTATAAATTTAAAGTATTAAATAGAGAGATAAAAAAACTTAATATAAAAAGAACAAAATAGAAATTGTCTTAAAAGTTGAAAAACATTTTCGAAAAAGTCAAAAAGCTTCGAAAAAAGTATTTACACCACAGTCGGCTCCTCGACTTTATATATTAGATAATATAATTAATACTTAAAAAGTTATTTGTGTTGATTTTCATTATAAATGGACCGGTTTATTAATTTTATATGATGAATCTAATATTGTTATTCTTTTGCATACTTTTTACCCATGTGCAAAATTAAACTATGATATGAGCAAGTTATTCACATTATGTAATAAAAAAACTTCGATTATCAGCAACATGATTTGGGCAAGACCAATCAGGGAACAATAGATCTACAAATACCAATAAATGGAGTGAACATTTATTTAATAAAAACTCCATAATTTTGAGAAACCAAAGTAGGAGAAACAAAAAAAAGAGGGGAACCCCCCCCCCCACACCCCCCCCCCCCCCCACAAAAGACGAAAACAATTTAAAATATAAAAATCAAGGTGTAAACAAAATCCCAGTAAGATCGTAAAATATGGAGGTTAGGATTTCTCTCTAAAAGGAAAAGAGAGAGACTAGAAAGGTTTTTGATTTAATGTTATGAAGATAAGTACGATTTGAAGAACGGGCATGGAATTTTTATTTCATACCATTTAATAAGAGATTGTAACTGTTATGTTTATTTGTTTAATACAAAGTCAACGCCATTAAAAGTTATTAATAAATAAATATAAACAACTTTTTCCAGTGAAACGGTCTCGTTTTGGTTGGAATTTTACTAATTTATGACGTGACAAAACGATGTCGTTAGATTTAAAGTAGAAGATTGTGATGTACAAATCAAACTCCAAACTCTGAAGCCACTAGAAATTCCAGAGGAGGCGGATCCTAGCTATTTGAGCATATTAATTTAATTCGAAGTACTTTATATTTAATCTCAGAAATTTCCAACAAAATAAGAGACTTGAAAATTAATTAAGCTTCAAACACATAACATTACACTGGTAATAATCAAACGAAACATTTTGATAACGTTAAGAAAACAATGTCAAAGGAAGACGCATTCTGTCTCTGAATATGAATATGTTTATGTCCATTCTTAAATTAATATCAATGGACACTCTATTAATGTAACTAGTATTCGGTAGCAAACGCATTGCGTGTGTAAATTGTGTGGGATAAAATAGAAATACTATAAATTTAAAGGACTAACTAGAAAGATAAAAAAAATATTATAAAAAGAACAAAATAGAAATTGTCTTAAAAGTCGAAAAACATTTTCAAAAAAGTAAAAAAGCTTCAAAAAAACTATTTACACCACAGTCGGCTCCTCGACTTTATATACTAGATAATGTAATTAATACTTAAAGAGTTATTTGTGTTGATTTTCATTATAAATGGTCTATTAATTTTATACGATCAATTTAATATTGATATTCTTTTGCGTACTTTTTACGCATGTGCAAAATCAAACTAGGATATATGAGCAAGTCCGCATTGGGTAATAAAAAAACATTGGCTATCAGCAACATGATGATTTGGGCAAGAACAATTAGGAAACAATAGATCTACAAATACCAATAAATGGAGAGAATTTTTTTTTAATGAAAACTCCATAATTTTGAGAAACCAAACTAAGAGAAACAAACCTAAAAAAGGGGAAAACCTCCAACCACAAAGGACGAAAATAATTAAAAATATAAAAATTAAGGTGAAAACAAAATCCCAGGAGGGTCCAGAGAGACCCTCCCAAGATCGTAGAATATGGAGGCTAGGGTTTCTCTTTAAAAGGAAAAGAGAGACTAGAGAGGTTTTTGATTCAATGTTATGAAGATAAGTACGGTTTGAAGAGCGGGCATGTAATTTTTATTTCATATCATTATTAAGAGACCAACTACGTTCAGTGAAACAATCACGTTTTGGTTAGAGTTTTACTAATTTATAACGGGACAAAAAAATGTCGTTAGATTTAAAGTAGAAGATTGAGATGTATAGATCGAACTCTAAACTCTGGAGCCTCTAGAAACTCCAGAGGTGGCGAATCCTAGCTATTTGAGCATATTAATTTAATTCAAAGAACTTTATATTTAGAAATTTCCAACAAAATAAGAGACTTGAAAATTAATTAAGCTTTAAACACACAACATTACACTGGTAATAATCAAACGAAACATTTCGATAACGTTAAGAAAACAATGTCACAGGAAGACTCATTCTCTCTCTCTCTCTCTCTCTCAATATGTTTATGTCCATTCTTAAATTAATATCGCTGGACACTGTATTAATGTAACTAGTATTCAGTAGCAAACGCATTGCGTGCCTAAATTGTGTGGGGGTAAAATAGAAATATTATAAATTTAAAAGACTAAATAGAAAGATAAAAAAAATAATATAAAAAGAACAAAATAGATATTGTCTTAAAAGTCGAAAAACATTTTTGAAAAAGTCAAAAAGCTTCAAAAAAACTATTTACACCACCGCTGGCTCTTCGACTTTATATACTAGCTAATATAATTAATACTTAAAAAGTTATTTGTGTCGATTTTCATTATAAATGTACCGATTTATTAATTTTATATGATGAATTTAATATTGTTATTTTTTTGCGTACTTTTTACGCATGTGCAAAAGCAAGTCCACATTAGGTAATAAAAAAATTTCGACTATTAGCAATATGATCTGGGCAAGATCAATCGGGGAACAATAGATCTACAAATACCAATAAATGGAGAGAACATTTATTTAATAAAAATTCCATAATTTTGAGAAACCAAACTAGGAGAAACAAAACCCTAAAAAAAGGGAAACTCCCCCCCCCCCCCTCAAAAGACGAAAAATAATTAAAAATATAAAAATCAAGGATGGTACAAAATCTCAGGAGGTTCCAGAGAGACCCTCCTAAGATCGTAAAATATGGAGGCTAGGATTTCTCTCTAAAAAGAAAAGAGAGAGACAAGAGAGGTTTTTGATTTAATGTTATGAAGATAAGTACGGTTTGAAGAACGGACATGAAAATTTTATTTTATACCATTATTAAGAGATTGTAATTTTTATATTTATTTGTTTAATATAAAGTCAACGCCATTAAAAGTTCTTAATAAATATAACCAGCTTCTTTCACTGAAACGGTCTCGTTTTGATTGGAGTTTTAATAATTTATGACGGGACAAAACGATGTCGTTAGATTTAAAGTAAAAGATTGTGATGTACAGATCGAATTCCAAACTCTGGAGTCGCGCCCCTGTTGGGTTTGTATGTAACTCAATCATGCAATCAAATCACATAAATAGGGCGGAAGCGCAAAAACTAGGTTTTCAAAAATTTATACAAATTCATAACCATGATCATTCTTGTGCATCAATTATCAATGAATATAGAAGGAGAAAAAATAGAATTATACCTTTGAAGATCCAAGCTTCCTCAGGTACAAGTTCTACTCCTTTGATTCCTTTGATTCCTCTGTAGTGGCTCCTTCCCTTGATTAATGTCAGCCACCCAAATGTTTGGCCTCTAACGGTGATCCACCAAGGAAGATGAAGAACTCAAGAAGATGGGTTATTGGCTTAACCCTTGTTTCTATCTCTATAGAATATGTGTACTCCCAACTCTTGGAAAAATTCACGTACCTTATTTCTGATATAAGACTCTCTTATATAGATATTAGGTTAACCCTCCTAATCTAATTAGAATAGGGTTTTATTTAATTAATTAATTAAACACTTTTAATTAATTTATATCCTAATCTTATTAGGATTGAGAGAGAGTACTGATATTATATTAATTCCTAAACTCCTTTAGAATTAAAATAATAATAATAATAATAATATTAATAAGACTCCTCTTATTAATTTATATTTAATATTTTTAAAATATTAAATAATAAACATTAAGCTATTTAATTTATTCTATCACCATAGATTAAATTAATTATAATTAATGCATTATTACTATCATGCCATTTTTTTCTTAAATAATTTTTTTTCCTTTTATGGTGTGACCCTTTAGGTTCTCCATATTAAACCGGTTGTGAATAAATCAATTAGAACAATTCTAATCTTATTTAAATAAATAAATTAAACTAATAATCTATTTAAATAAATAACATTTATTCTACAATAGGGATAAGCCTCCCTAGCGATCAACGACTTTCCAGATAATATAGATTTCAACATTAATCATAAAAGAACCTGTGAGTTAATAGTTACCGTACAATTCAATCCTTCCACCATACAATGTCCCAATTAAATATAAGACATGGATTTACTGTCAAGTCTTAATTTATTTAATCATATGTATTTCGATTAGAAAATGCACAACTCCAAATAATGCAAATTAGAAACCTCTTTCTAATTTCATTCTACATTGGCCAAGAATTCCTGGGTTGTCATTTAACGAATCACATAGGACATATCTCCTCTTTTACTAGAGGTGGTAGATTCTTTATTAATCATACATTATCTCCATATGCAACTCATTATACCCAAGCATACCCTATATATGCCTTAAAAGGCCTTAAGGAATTAGTCAAAGTATAATTTGTTATATACAAGATACTATGATGATCTCAAGTCCAAGGATCACTTGTACTACTATCACATTAGGAATTCCTATTGACAGGAGAGTAAAACTCCATTAGGTATTCCATAGCGAGTCACGTTCAGTGAACTTATTCTCCAATAAGCACCTACATACTTGCTTTAGTGTCTCCACACAAATGACCATGAGATCAGTCATCCTCATCCAATGAGCAAGCAACATATGTACTGTAACGCCCCCAAATCCGGGTCCCCAGAACCTCGGACCTGGTACGTTACGATACATCATTTCTATAACTATTGCGGAAGATATAAACATAAATTGTTTATACAATAACTTTTACAACGTAATTCCCAAGGTCTGTAACCTTCACTTAATACCTGAATTCAATATTCTATCCTACATACAATGTCATTAGCATACAATACTATTACAAGTTTTATCTGTATGACAAACCAATGCTGGAACTGTCTTTGACTTTGCGTGTATCTGATTTATTCATCATAATCTGCAACGTTTATCATGATATAGCAAGGGTGAGCAACAAGTTTGCCCAGCAAGTTTAAGTTCAAGGAAAGATATATCATGATTGAAAGAATGAACAATAAGCTGGCTGACTTTCAACAATATAACAATTGTGAAATAACATGAATCAATTTTAGTAACTGAACGACCGAGACAATAAAAATGAATGGTCAATAATGAACATGAATTAATCAACTGGACCAAATGGTAATGAAGGTGATCAGCCTTTCATACCTGATGAACATATGCAACATGCACAACGTGCGAATCAAAAATTCATAGATGTGATGTAATCAATAATGATTAACCACTAGCATACTTAAAATAACAACTCAAGTTCGAGTTAGAAAACTTGTCTTTATCGCCGACTACTGCTACGCAATCTAGTTAGCTTCATCTGAAGACCTAATATTGATAATATCGATCTCCCAATTAGAATAATATCATCGCAATAACTATTGCTAATTACAGTTATAAAATAACTTAAACACATTATCACATAATCCTATCGGTCAACAGAACACATAAGACCTAGTATCAAGTTAAACTATTTTAGTCTGAGTTGAGTTCAGTACTATTTCGACATCCCGATTGCCTAATCGAATATTTATCGAGCCTATTATCAATAAGACTCTACTTAAACGCTTTAGTATTATCTTAAGTATTTTATTACTTAATCAAAATATTTTTCAATAGCTCATAATAATTTTCAAATAATTATTATCAGTTAGAATGATTTTTCAATCATTAATATCATTTTTAAATGATTTAAATACCAAATAATTCTATTATCATTAATATTTATTTAATTTTAAATATTAATGAAATACATGACGTAATATTATAAGTTATTTATAATATTTCAAAGTATTTTTAATACCTTAATATCGCCTTTAAATGAATTTTAAAACATTTAAAATAATTATTAAATAACTGCCATTAATATTAAAATATTAATTTAATTCATGGCGAAATATTAAAAGTTATGCTTTATGACTTAAAACATTTTTTATAACCTTTAAATCATTTTTAAATGATTTTTAAAACATTAAAACTATTTCTACATAATTTATTTAATATAATTATTAAATAAATTTATTATCATAATATTAATCTATACCTTCATTTGATTACTATTTAATATTAATTAAATAGTAATTAATTAATTATCTTTAGTTATTATTTAACTAATAAATAATAGCCAATTAGATCTATCCATTATTTAATGTTAATTAGGTAATGAATAATCAAATTATTATTTGTCTTTAATTATTATTTAATATTAAATAATAATTAATTAATTAATTATCCTTGAATAGTAAATAATTATTTTATTTACTTCATTAGTCTTTAATTATTCTTTATTATTATTTAAAGAATAATTAATTAATATTTGTCCTTATTTATTATTTAATAATAAATAATTAATTCATTTCATAAATCTTTAATCATTCTTTCTTATTAAATTAAGAATAGTTAATTATTACTTGTCCATATTTATTATTTAATATTTAAATAATAAATAATTATACACTTTTATGTTAATGTAAGTAAGTAATCACATAATCTTACTTCAACATTCTTTAATCATTATTTAATATTATTTAAATAATAATTAATTACTTGATTAACTCTAATTATCATTTAATCTTAATTAAATAATAACTAGTTACTGTAATAACCCAATATTTTATATAATTAAATAAGAAATTTTGCGTATAATTTTTTTTTTATATATTATTTTATCAAAATAATATGTGGGTATATGTGCAAGGAAAAGAATATGTATTTATGTGATACATATATATTTATTTATTGCATGAATAATTTTAAATAAATTTTTTGATAAAGGAATTGTAGATTACTATAAATTATATTCTTATAATAAACTAATTTTGATAATCAAAATATTTTATTAGTTATTTTCCATGAAAATATGATTAATATATTATTTAAATAATATATGAAATAATTTCTAGAATTATTATAATAATTATTTTATTATATGAATTAATCAAGATTAATTAAGTTAAGTATTTTAACTTAATTAATAATAGGATATAAGGTAAAGTGTCATTATAGATCAAAACCCTAATTTTGGTCTATGTTATGAAATTTCATGGATTAATACAATAATTGTATAATTATATTTAAAAGGAAAGTGTATTTATGTTATATATAATGAGAATTTATTTTCTTAAGGAATTTGGATATTAAATATAATTATTAATTATATTTGTCTCCAAATATATGTAAGTATGTTTACAAAACCCTAATTTTTTAGAAACTAACATTTTTATTTTAAACCTAATTATGAAATGCTAGAAATTAATTTTTTTTTTACCTTAGAGTTAAACCCTAAGGGTCAAACCCTAAGGGTTAGACAAATGGCTAAAGTGCCATTAAATTTTCAAGCAAAATGACCTAAATGCCCTTTTTGAATTATTGAAGGTAACTTGCAAATCTTGCCAAATCTTGAGTTGGTAAACAACTAAGATACACCATGTGCCTAAAATATCAACATATCAGCCATATACATCAACCATATACATTGTATCAATAATATATATAGATTTAGAGAGAGAAAAGTCACTTTAATACCTTATTTGTTCACTTATACTCAACATAGACCTTCTCTCTCTCTAACTCACGAAAATCAAAGGTAAATCAGTCCCTTAGCAAGTCCCCACTACCACCAATAGCAGATCAGAAGCCTAGAATCAAGATTAAGCAAAGAAAGGTATAAAATCCTAACCTAAAATTTGATCTTGTATGCTAAGTTGGATGTTGTGATTAAGTGTTAAAATATGTGGTATGTTATGTCTATTGATGATCTGGGTTAGTATATGATAGATCTATAACATCTAGATGCAAGAATTTGAAATTTTCAAAAATCTAGAAATTTTAAAAAAAAGTGGTCTGACAGCCATATGTCAGAGCTCATAGATCTTTTTGTGTTAGATTTTATGTGTGTTTGATGTTATAAAATTGTTCTGTGCCATGAGGATAGTAGACTGGAAGTGGAATCAAGTCCATACCATGTCTAGATCTCAAGATATAAGTGGTTAAACATGGTTGACCGATCAGATTTTTAATTTCTGGAAAATCCAGAAATTTTCCAAGTGTTGAACAGTTTCTGACAACCATTTTGCAAACCTCGGATCTTGATATTGTTAATGTTTTGGACCATGTTAGTGTTTGTTATTTGTAGTCTGACATATATACTACACAAGCATGCCTTTAGAACACCTAGATTAACAACATAATCAAAGTTATTTAAGGTCAAAGTACGTTGACCGGCCATGACTTCACGTTTCTGGGCTGCCCAGAAAATGAAGAACAGCCTCTGACAGCTACTTTGATTGCTTATAATTTCTAGTTGTGATGTAGGATGGCCATGAAACGTGGTTGTGGTTGTAGTATTACATCAATACTATAACACTAACCAAATTACCAACCTAGAAAACATCAAAATAAAAGAATTATAAGTGGTCAAAGTAGGTACCTTGAACACTGAGTTTGAATGTTCTTGAGGCTCAAGAACACCTAAGGCGACACTTTCCGTCGCGATAGCCCTTTAGCGACGGTTTTAAATTAAAATTAATTATATTAATTAAAATAAATAAAAATTAATTATTAAAAATTCATAAAATAATTTTAAAAATTATTTTAAGTTATAAAAATTAACTTTTAATAATTTGAGATATATTTCATTAATAATTTAATTTATTTAAATATTAATAATATTAAATTTATTTAATAATTATATTAAATAAATTACTTAAAAATGATTTTAATATTTTAAAAATCATTTAAAATTATATTAAAGTATTAAAAAATATTTTAAGTTATAATAAATGACTTTTAATATTTTGAGTTAAATTTCATTAATTAATATTAATGATAATAAATTTATTTAATAATTTTATTAAATAAATTAGTTAAAATGGTTTTAATATTTTAAAAATGATATTAAGGTTTTAAAAAGTATTTTAAGTTATAATAAATAACTTATAATATTTTGATAAGAATTTCATTACTATATTAATATTAATGATAATAAATTTATTTAATAATTATATTAAATAAATGATTTAAATATTTTATAAATCATTTAAAGGTGAAATAAATGTAATAAAAATATTTTAAGTTATAATAAATAACTTTTAATATTTTGATATGAATAACATTAATATTTTAATATTCATAGTAATTATTTAAAAATGATTTTAATACTATAAAAATCATTTGAAATTGATATTAAGGTTTTAAAAATGTTTTAAGTTATAATAAATAACTTTTAATATTTGGAAATGAAATACATTAATATTTTAATATTAATGGTAATTATTTAAAAATGATTTTAATATCTTAAAAAAATCATTTAAAGGTAATATTAAGGTTTTAAAAATATTTTCAAGTTATAATAAATAACTTTTAAAGTGTTGACATGAATATCATTAATATTTTAAATTATTTAAATATTAATGATAATGATATTATTTGACAATTAAATCATTAAAAAATGATATTAGTGTTTGAAAAATTATAATAAATAATTTTAATGTTTGGAAAAATATTATAAATGATAATTAAATTATCTAATATAATATTTAAGTTCTTGAACAAAGTTTCATTAAAAATAAAGTCATTAATTATCCGATAATGCACTCGGGATGCCGAAACTATATCAAACTCAAACGAAATTGACATAGTTTGACTAGGTATACGTTCTTATGTGTTTTAATGACTGATATGACTATGTGACAACATGTTTAAAGCAGTATTATGTGTTAAGTTATATTATTCTAATTAAAAGAATAATTCTATTGATGATAGGACTTTGTATTAAAGATAACAGCTTAAGCTATACTACGTAGCAGTAATAAACTATCAAGGCAAGTTCTCTAACCTTACTCAAATGTTATATTAATCAAGTATCTCTACTCCTCGCAGTTATTCTATGCGATGGATCCCAGTAAGTTAAAAGCATATTCATGAATAATTATTGTCAATTATTCATATCTGTAATGATATCCATGATTCACTTATGAACTTATTCTTATATTGTGGAATTTTATTCAATTCAGTTATTATTTATTAATATCTCATTATTGGCTGTTATCATACAAGTGTCCCCACTTGTATGAACTGTTGTACTCATAAAGAACTCTGGAACTAGAAATTCTTTAATATGACAAATCCTGTTACACACTATAAAATTTTGGTATGCGTTCATGATTTAAAGACTGTCTAAGCTATTTGACTCGGCTAGACATAGTTTGAATTTCATTGTTAGATAGTATTGGTTATGATAAAGTCGTCCAACTGAATTGTTTAGTTAGGACTCCAGACTGAGTATGAACAACCCTTAATGGGGAAATTGTTTATGTGCCCAAGGCGAACAGAGTGAATGAATTTATCATTCAAATAGATAGTATTGATCAATACAGGACATAACGGGGCTGATCACCCTACATGTCCGTAAGACCAGAGCGGTTTACAGATGAGTTTCTGTTTAACCTTTTTGAAAATAAAAAAAATAAAAGTTCATGGTCCATTGACCGCTCAGTATTTATAGTCACTACGTCGTTTCAAAATTTTAAACGATTTGATATGTTATTAAGATATGTTTCGAAAGACTTCACAACTATTGATTCGTTGTAGAAGTATACCTCAAAGAAGACATTTACTTCTTTCAACTAAAGTTTATTAACTGCTATTACTTGCTGAGCAATTGAATGCTCATTCTTGCTTTAAATTAAATATTTTCAGCTAAGCGTGATCAACCAGAAGGCTCTGGCAAAAACAAAGGGAAAGGAAAGCTGCAAGAATAAGTTTTATGGTATTGTGTGTAATAGTTAGACTTTATTAAGACAATATTATTTATTATCTATCATGTAATGAATGTTTAAAGGTCGTGTACCTGGGATTAGACAACTCTGATATGTAAATTAAGTTTGTTTATTTATATTATAATTATTCCGCTCAAAGAAATGATATCGTGTAGCACCAAGTTCGGGTTTCAAGTACCTGAATTTGGGGGCGTCACAGTTACTTTATTAACACTAAATCTACTTAATTATCACTTAATATCACTTAAATAATAATTAAATAGTTAATTATATTTAATTTTAAATGTAATTAATTTACTAACCAATTTGTGGCTTTAAAATCATTTATTAACATTGTTCATTTAATTACAATTATGTCATTCTCGCCCAAAATTTTCAGATTCGGGGTCCTTTACGAAAACACTTGTAATACGAAATCTACGACTCGGAATTAAGTTCTGTCGAAATCTTTGGATTCGTATTTTCTTGAACTACAGTTTTCGTTTATCAAACACCAAATTTGATTCTGTTTTGGTCACGGAAAACAGCCTAGAAGTGGCTGGTCAGTTTTAGTTTTCCAGATTGACCCTCTTGTACTAAAACAATCATAACTTAGTCATTTTAAAACATTTTTGAGCGATTCTTGAGCCCACGCGAAGCTAACTTCCGGGACTACAACTTTTGTTTTTGGACCATCTTCAAATTCCTAGTACAAAATTCCAGAAATTTCGTGGAAAGAGACTGAACCGAAATATTTTCCCAGTTTTGACTCGGCTACTTTAAAATGGCATAACTCTTTCCTCCGAAGTCGGATTTAGTCCGTTCTGGAGTCTATGGAAAGCTTATTCAGTCTACTACAACATACCAAAATCCCAGAATTTTCTGAACATTCTAGCTAATCCCGAAATTTTCTTTTTGTGGCAGCAGTATACTAATTTTTCTAAGTTTAAAAACTGTTTTACTTTTCTTTCTTTGGATCAAACTTTTAACACCCAAAATGGTTAGATCTACTCATAAAACACTCTAAAACTTGTAGATCTATGGTTTTAGAGTTCAAGCAACATAACTTGATATTTCATAAAAAAAAACAAATCAAATAAAATACATAAATTAAATATTTAGAGTTTGATTTTTATACCTTTGATTTTTGGCTATATTTCTTGATCTTCAAAAATATAAGATCTTTGGATGCATTAAACTTGAACCCTTCCTTTCTTCCTCTCCTTGCCGAGACCCCCCTTCTCTCTCTCAATATTTCTTTTTGTTAGCTAACTTGGAATAGTTAGATGAAAGAGAAAGTAATATATTTTGTGTTGGTAAAAATGTGTAGATATATTATGTATATCCATGAAATCTCCTAACACAAATCTCCCCTCCTCTCTCCATATAACTTGCAATCTTGGTAAAACATGGTGGCTAGCTTCTTAAGTTGACACATAAGGGAGTAGGTTACTAACTAAAGTAGGAAAATAAACTCAACACATGTTTCATTTTACTCCCTCCTTGGCCGGATGCATGCACCCCCTTTTAGACCAATTCTAGATTTTATTTTATTAGCCAATTTATGCTCTTACAAATGACCATAATATCCTTTTTAATTGGGCTAAGATTGGGCCATGACTTTACTACTTTTGGGCTTCTAATATAATTGTTTGGGCTAGTTAAATAAACATGACCCAAAACCTTAAATTTTATTTTACCTTACTTAGTTAATTAGGTTTTCACATCCTTCTCATTTAGAGTTTAAGAACCTACACATGACCTTTTAATTTTATAATCCAATTGAACTTATTTTAATTAGATTAGAAAATTAATTAACTGAGATATATGAAATAACTCTCTAAGGTTAGTGTACTAGTATCTAATTTGTATACTAGCATACTAATTACTATAACCCTTAGGTTATATAATTTTCACTCCTAATATAATATTATATTAGGTTATGAGATTCTTTGTTGCTTTATTTAATATAATAAACAACTATACATACATATTTATGATGTATACTTTTCTTTAGTCTTAAACATATATCACATATGTTCTAACATACTTATTATCCTTGACAAAAATTATTATATATAACATTCACATATCATTCTCAATACATGTCACAAAATTTTCAATATTACTAATATTGAACTTCATATATTTATTTACAATGACTTAGAAATTCTTGGTTATTACAATTCCTCTTGCTAAAATATAGCACATCACTAAGTATATATATATACCAATATATATACACAATTCCTTTATACTTATACATATCTTCATTTAATTTCTTTACATTACTTTAAAATTTTAAATCAAATCATATAAGTCCTTTTAAAAATTTTAATTAATCCTCTAATGCAATCTAGGTTTTATTCTTTAACCTTTAATTTAATCGTTTAGAATCTTATAAATTTTCGGGTTGTCACATGTACCAATCTATCCGGATTTACTAATCCCCATTTTAGAAATCCCACAATTGGGAACTATTTTAGTTTTTAAGCTTTCTAAGAATTTAGATCTCATTATCATGATCTCATCATGATTCTAAAAGCATTGCTTAAAACTATGGATTATTTACATATTATAAAAACAGCACCATGTAGATAATTATATGCCTTAAATGAATATTTTATTAATAAATAAATAAGATTATTTACAAAGTATGTGCTTTATCATCATACATGATTGGCTTGTATGCACACTACTATCAATCTCCCACTTGCACTAAAGCCAATCATCATGTTATCTCATACCCATCTTCTCTAAGTGACGATCAAACTGTTGTTGTGTTAGAGCTTTAGTAAATGGATCTGCAATGTTGTCTTGAGAGTCTACACTCTCTTCTTTCAATGATTTCTTTAATCAAAGTGCCGCAACACATGTTTAGATTCAAGATGAGACTTAGAAACTATTCCTAGTTCTGTAATGAACTTTTCATCCGAAACATCAACTTGCAGCTTCACTTACAGTTATATACTCTGCCTCTGTCACTGAATCAGCAACTGTTTGCTGCTTGGAACTCTTCCAACTCACTGCGCCTCCATTCAAGGTAAACACATACCCTGAAACAGATTTACTGTCATCTTGGTCTGTTTGAAAACTTGAGTCCGTGAATCCCTCGAGTTTTAATTCAGACCACCGTAGACAAGAAAAATATCTTTAGTCCTTCTCAAGTACTTTAGGATATTTTTCACTGCCTTCCAGTGCTCTTCTCCTGGATTCGACTGGTATCTGCTTGTTACACTAAGTGCGTGAGTAACATCTGGTCTAGTACATATCATACCGTACATGATAGATCCTATTGCAGAAGCATAAGGGATCTTACTCATACGGTCTCTCTCCTCAGGTGTCTTTAGGGCCTGTTTGTTGGAGAGATTTATTCCATGGCTCATCGGCATGAGACCTCTTTTGGAATCTTCCATGCTAAACCTCTTTAGCATCGTATCAATGTACGTTCCTTGGGATAAGCCGAGCATCCTTTTAGATCTATCTTTATAGATCTTTATCCCCGAAATATAGGATGCTTCACCCAAGTCCTTCATGGAGAAGTTTTTAGATAACCAGATTTTAATGGATTGTAACATAGGAATGTCATTCCCTATCAGTAATATATCATCAACATATAATACAAGGAATGATACTGCGCTCCCACTAACCTTCTTGTATACACAAGGTTCATCCTCGTTTTTGATAAAATCAAACTCTTTAATTGTCTCATCAAAACGAATGTTCCATTTACGAGAAGCTTGCTTCAACCCATAAATAGATCGTTGTAAGCTTACAGACTTGATTTGTTCCAACTTTTGAGATAAATCCCTTTGGCTGTGTCATATACACATCCTCCTCAAGTTTTCCATTGAGGAAGGCCAGTTTTCACGTCCATCTGCCAGATCTCATAGTCGTTGTAAGCTGCAATCGCAAGCAAAATCCGAATGGACTTGAGCATGGCTACTGGTGAGAAGGTTTCATCATAGTCAACTCCTTGTCTTTGTTTGAAACCTTTTGCAACCAGTCGGGCCTTATAGGTCTCTACCTTTCTGTCTGCTCCAGTCTTTCTCTTAAAAACCCATTTACACCCAATAGGTTTAATACCTTCAGGTGGTGAAACCAAAGTCCATACTTTGTTTTCATACATGGAGTCCATTTCGGATTTCATGGCTTTAAGCCATTTCCCTGAGTCTTTATTACTCATAGCCTGTTCGTAATTCAATGGATCATCATTCATGATGTGTACCTCATCGTCATCCTCTATAACGAATCCATACCTCTCAGGTATCTGCGGTACTCTTCCAGATTTACGAACAGGGTGTGGTACAGTAGGTTCTTCTACTTGGTTAGGTACTTGACTTTGGTCCGTGGTAACTTGTGGTTTTTGAACTTCTTCAAGATATATCTTACTCCCACTGACCCCTTCATGGATAAACTCATTCTCCAAGAAGGTAGCATGTTTCGCAACAAACACCTTTTGATCAGTTGGATGATAAAAATAATACCCTACGGTTTCTTTAGGGTATCCTACAAATCTACACTTATCGGATTTAGTCTGTAGCTTATCATTTTCAAACTTTTTGACATAAACTGGACAACCCCAAGTCTTAACATGCTTAAGATTTGGTTTCCTCCCTTTCCACATCTCATATGGAGTCTTTGGGGCGGATTTGGTAGGTACCTTGTTAAGTAGGTATGCAGCCGTTTCTAGGGCATATCCCCAGAAGGAAATTGGAAGGTCGATAAAACTCATCATGGATCGAACCATGTCCAACAGTGTTCGATTTCTCCTTTCAGATACTCCATTTAACTGTGGTGTACCTGGAGAAGTCCATTATGAGATTATACCATTTTCTCTGAGATAATTAAGAAACTCACTGCTTAAGTATTCTCCACCTCGATCTGATCGAAGTATCTTAATACTCTTGCCCGTTTGTTTCTCTACTTCACTTCTGAACTCTTTGAACTTTTCAAATGATTCTGATTTGTATTTCATTAAATACACATATCCAAATCTTGAGTGATCATCAGTGAAAGTAATAAAATAAGAATACCCACCCCGTGCACTTGTTGTCATAGGTCTACAAACGTCTGTGTGAATCAATGCAAACAACTCTGTAACTCTCTCTCCTTTTCCACTAAAAGGAGATTTAGTCATTTTACCCATGAGACAAGATTCACAAGTTGGATATGATTCATAATCAGATAGCTCGAGGAGCCCATCTTTATGCAACTTGGATAATCTTGTTTCATTGATATGACCGAGTCTACAGTGCCACATATAGGTATAATTAATATCATCTCTTTTTCTTTTCTTAATTTGTTCAATTTGAAATATATTTTCTTGTAAGTCAAGTGTATAAAGTCCATTTCGCAAATTTCCAATACCATATAAAACATTGTCTTTATAAATAGAACAACCATTGTTCTTTATAATAACTGTCAAAACCTTCCATATCCAATACAGAAATTGAAATAATGTTTTTAATAATATTCAAAATATAATAACAATTATTAAGATAAATGGACTTGCCCGAAGGCATTGCTAAATAATAAGTTCCTACAGCTAATGCAGCAACCTTTGCTCCATTCCCCACTCGTAGGATAACCTCATCATTGTTCAGCTTTCTACTTCTGACCAGTCCCTGCACAGTATTACATATGTGAGAACCACAGCCGGTATCCAATACCCAAGTAGAATTATGACTTTCAAAAAAATTAATTTCAATCATAAACAAACCTTGATTGGAAGTCGAAGCTTCTCCAAGCTTCTTCTCTGCTAGAAACTTCTTGCAGTTTCTCTTCCAATGTCCCGGCTCATTGCAATGAAAGCACATTCCTTTAGCTGATTCAGGTTTCTTTTGCTCATTTTCTTTCCCTTTTCCCTTAGCCTTCTTAGATTTCTTCTTTTCAGAAGACACCTTGGGCCTCTTCCTTTTATTGGAAGAATCCACCATCAAGACATGGTTCTTCTTGGATGAGAAGTGACCTTCTGCAGTTTTCAGCATGTTAAGCAGCTCAGGCAAGCTGACATCTAGCTTATTTATGTGAAAATTAACCACAAACTGCGAGAAGGTCTCAGGGAGTGACTGCAAGACCAAGTCTTGACTCAACTCCCCATCCATGATAAACCCAAGCTGTCCAAGGCGTTCAATCAAATTGATTACCTTCAGAACATGAGTCTCGACGGCAGTGCCCTCGGTCATCCGAGATCGAAAAAGCTCCTTAGATATCTCATATCTAGCAGTCCTACTCTGTTCACCATACAACTCCTTAAGGTGAAGCAGCATAGCAGGAGCATCCATTTTTTCGTGCTGACGCTGAAGCTCGTTATTCATGGATACGAGCATGATGCATTGAGCCATAGATGCATCATCTTGCCACTTATTGAAAGTGGCAATCTCTTCCTCAGAGGCTGTTTCTGAAACAGATTCAGGGATAGTGGAATTTAGGACATAAGAAATCTTTTCAGCAGTGAGAACAATTCTCAGATTTCTTAGCCAGTCCTCATAATTCAGGCCGGTAAGCTTATTTGCATCAAGTATGCTTCATAGTGAGATTAGTGATTTTGACATTTTTAAAATTCTACATGTGAAAAGACAACATTTTAGCAAACATTCATTTTATTAACTTTGCATACCAAAATAAATTTAGGTCTTGATTTTAAATTGGTATCTCCCACTATTTTCATCAAACTATATTACCCTCACTTATATAGTTCAGCAATATCTAATTAAAGATTTGCTAGTGAGATTAAGGATCCCATTTCAAATGTATATAACCTTGTGGATAGCACAACAAGCGATATACAAATAAATAGGTAGACAACTCTTGTCAATTACATCACCATGTAACTCCTTTTATTTTGCCTCTTAAATCATAATGGTCATGTGTGTGCACATCCGAACTAAAATAATTTAAGTTAAATCCAGCCTAGCACTTCCATAAATTCAAAAAAGAAAATTTTTTGTCCTGGTGGATAGCACAACAAGACTAGATCGTTCAATTTTCTTGATAAGCATCAAATGTGATTAATTAACATCTTAAATATTCAATATTCGCCTTGTGGATAGCACAACAAACTCATATTAAATATTTAATGCTCTACTAATTAATCATGCTAGAAGGCGACGTTCGATATTCCAAATATTATTTGAACTCTTCAGACTTAATATTATTTCTTTGAGGGGTTTGTTATTATTTGTCTCATCTTGTTTAGCGCGTATGCACACACACACACACACACACACATACATATATATATATATATATATATATAAAATACGCGTCATTTTATTAAACATGCGAAGCATGTTTGCATAAAATATAATATATATAATATTTAGCATGCAATATAGAATACAATATTCTACCCGGATTGATTATGGACTTT
Source organism: Panax stipuleanatus (assembly GCA_020205555.1). Classification (NCBI taxonomy): domain Eukaryota; kingdom Viridiplantae; phylum Streptophyta; class Magnoliopsida; order Apiales; family Araliaceae; genus Panax; species Panax stipuleanatus. Next base: position 4,816,147 of record CM035122.1, on the reverse strand, counting down.
TTTTCTAGTTTGGTTCACTAGAGCCACCAAGTGAACCAAAAGGTCAAACCTAGGAGTGCAAGAATTTAAATTTTAAATGTAACTATTACATTTAAACCCGGGCTCCATACAAACGGGTCTTCACGCGCTCCTTGCTCCTTGGTCTCCAATTTCTTCAAAATAATTCTAACTATCTCTATTACATTAACTATTTAAAATTAAATAGAAACCTTGATCAGCAGTCAAGGAGAAGTACATAGAAAGAAGATAGAATTTACATCGAGAATAAAACTAAGAAGACGAGGTACGCAGACCCCATTTTATAAAACTCATTCATTCAAGCATTCAACCAAAATAAAATCCAATCACATTGGTCATAGTCCATAATCAATCCCTTTTATTACCATACATATCATCATACGTATCAATAAAACTTATTCATCTCATGAAAATAAATTCATTCCATATATGTATTAATATCAGTTAATGGGCAAAAGTTTGCTAAACTTTGTTTTTGGAAAAATAAACTCCTTTATTTCATTCAAAAACAATTCCAAATTAAACTCTTTAATTTTAGCAATTCTGAAATCTCATTTCATATAAAATAAACATCTTTATTTTAAACCTTTATTAATTAAATAAACCATTCATTTAATTAAATAAACCAAAAAAAAAATTAATTCAGTTTCTGTCCAGTGGCGCAGCTGCGCTAAGAATGTAAAGGGAACCGGCGCAGCTGCGCAGCATGAAAACCAGGAATAGTAACTGGCGCAGCTGCGCATCAATATTGCCTTGTACCGGCGCAGCTGCGCAGAATCTGAAAATTTTTTGTTGCCCAGAACTCGATCCAATCGCATATCATACATGTATGGAATCACATAGACTGATAATTAGCACAAGATTGGCTCTGATACCACTGTTGGGTTTGTACGTAACGCAATCATGCAATCAAATCACATAAATAGGGCGGAAGCGTAAAAACTAGGTTTTCAAAAATTTATACAAACCCATTACCATGATCATTCTTGTGCATCAATTATCAGTGAATGAAGATTAAATTAATTATAATTAATGCATTATTACTATCATGCCATTTTTTTCTTAAATAATTTTTTTTCCTTTTATGGTGTGACCCTTTAGGTTCTCCATATTAAACCGGTTGTGAATAAATCAATTAGAATAATTCTAATCTTATTTAAATAAATAAATTAAACTAATAATCTATTTAAATAAATAACATTTATTCTACAATAGGGATAAGCCTCCCTAGCGATCAACGACTTTCCAGATAATATAGATTTCAACATTAATCATAAAAGAACCTGTGAGTTAATAGTTACCGTACAATTCAATCCTTCCACCATACAATGTCCCAATTAAATATAAGACATAGATTTACTGTCAAGTCTTAATTTATTTAATCATATGTATTTCGATTAGAAAATGTACAACTCCAAATAATGCAAATTAGAAACCTCTTTCTAATTTCATTCTACATTGGCCAAGGATTCCTGGGTTGTCATTTAACGAATCACATAGGACATATCTCCTCTTTTACTAGAGGTGGTAGATTCTTTATTGATCATACATTATCTCCATATGCAACTCATTATACCCAAGCATACCCTATATATGCCTTAAAAGACCTTAAGGAATTAGTCAAAGTATAATTTGTTATATACAAGATACTATGATGATCTCATGTCCAAGGATCACTTGTACTACTATCACATTAGGAATTCCTATTGACAGGCGAGTAAAACTCCATTAGGTATTCCATAGCGAGTCACGTTCAGTGAACTTATTCTCCAATAAGCACTTACATACTTGCTTTAGTGTCTCCACACAAATGACCATGAGATCAGTCATCCTCATCCAATGAGCAAGCAACATATGTACCAATCTATCCGGATTTACTAATCCCCATTTTAGTAATCCCACAATTGGGAACTATTTTAGTTTTTAAGCTTTCTAAGAATTTAGATCTCATTATCATGATCTCATCATGATTCTAAAAGCATTGCTTAAAACTTTGGGTTATTTACATATTATAAAAACAGCACCATGTAGATAATTATATGCCTTAAATGAATATTTTATTAATAAATAAATAAGATTGTTTACAAAGTATGTGCTTTATCATCATACATGATTGGCTTGTATGCACACTACTATCACCTAGAAACCCCGGAGGAGGCGGATCCTAACAAACGTGTTGCGTTCGTTAATTGTGTGGATTAAAATAAAAATATTATAAATTTAAAGGATTAAATAGAACTACGATAAATATTATAAATTTATAGGATTAATTGTGTGGGGAAAAATAAAAATATTATAAATTTAAAGAATTAATTGTGTGGGGTAAAATAAAAATATTATAAATTCCTTCTTTTTACACATGTGCAAAATCAAACTACGATATGAGCAACTTCGACTATCAACAACATCAAGACCAATCAGGGAATGATAGATACAAATACTAATAAATGGAGAGAACATTTATTTAATAAAAACTCCATCATTTTGAGAAACCAAACTAGGAGAAACAAAACCCTAAAAAAAGGAAACCCCCCTCCCAACCTCAAAGGACGAAAATAATTAAAAATATAAAAATCAAGGATAAAACAAAATCCTAGGAGGTTCCAGAGAGACCCTCCCAAGATCGTAGAATATGAAGGCTAAGAGTTCTCTCTAAAAAGAAAAGAGAGAGACTAGAGAGGTTTTTGATTTATTGTTATGAAGATTTATTTATTAATTACCCCCTGCTTTCTTTTTTTATCTGTATTTTTTTTAGATAGAGAAATTAGTTCCCTTTTATGTTTGTAGATTTATAGAAATAATTAATAATTTTATTTTTCATATCTCTAAATATTAAATACTAGTTATCCCCTTTGTCCCACAAAAACGGGTTGATAACTACACATACTTAGAAAAATTAAAATTTTAACTTTTGGAATGAAATACACTTGGTCTCATAATATGCATAGAGAATTGATATTTCTGCAAGACTCTTCTCATATGAATAGTAATTGAGATCTAAATCTATACGAGTGCGTGTGTGACGCCCCCAAAATAGGTTCAATACTCAACCTATTCCGAGTCGCCAAATACATGGTACAGAATTCAAATACAATCTTTCATATCAAACGGTCGTGCAAAATACGATCACACAACTGTGAGTGTCAATACAGACATATAGAAAATATTAACATTCAAATTAAGTCCTCATTACATTTATTATCACACTATTTTTTTTAAAAAATAGTGAGGACTTCTACAGCTCTAACTTGAACCATCACTCCATTCCCCGACTAGTACCCGCGATATTCTCATTTTCTGAAGAGAACAATGGAAGAAAATGGTGAGCTCAATTAGCCCAGTAAAGAATATTATGACTAAGATAATGAAGAATAAATTATCGTTAGTCTTCAACAAATCAAATAAAATATTATGGGCAACCAGTTTTAGATCAACAACTGCAGCGGAAATGACAATTCATTAGAAGAGTTAAGTAGAGAATGATGTCTACTATCTTCTATAATTTAAAAGTCCATCATCAGTATTTTATCCCTGTAATATCAATCAATATTCATCTCGAATCAAATATTCATCTTTTGCACTACGGCCAAAGATATTCATTTGTATCACTAGTTGGTCATGTTCATCTCAACACCTGTCCATCTTTGCACTACAGGCCAAAGATATTCATAAGGTAATCATTCATCTTTGCACTACAGGCCAAAGATATTCATCAAGTAATCATTTATCTTTGCACTACAGGCTAAAGATATTTAGTTATATCACCATTTAGGATTGAGGATGATGAAAACAATACGAATAACGAATCTAGTGAGATAAATGACAAATATTAGAGAATTTATCCAGAGTTCAAGAATGAAGATCAAAACCTGGATCCAATCAAAGATGATTTGGAAAGAAAAAAAAATAATTTTTTTATCGTGAATAGTACCCCATGAATAGTAATTCGTGAATAATAACTCGACATGAAAAGATAAAAATTTTACAAGAAAGTTCAGACCAATATTCCAGTGAAATAATATTAGATGAAGCGCAAAACTTAAGGAATTTCTGATCATTTCAGGAATTCTAGAAGCAATCCTTGCCGTAGTAAGTTTAGAGTTAGTAATCTGAAATGAAATAATATACGAAACTGCAATTGAATTTTCACCCGTCTGGCGGTAGTACGCTCAGACAGATTATTTCCACAATTTAATAACAACTGAATACGAAGGGTTATTCACCAGGCATGCGGTAGTCCGCGTAGACAGGTTATTCCCACAGAATAATAAAGAATGGAATAACAACAGGATTTCACCATGCATGCGATAGTCCGCGTAGGCAGGTTATTCCAACAGAATAATAAAGAATGGAATAACAACCCTTACGAGTATTGAAAGAAAATAACTCTCTTCATAAATAAGAAAGAAATAATACCCCTTACCTTAAAAATTTGGATACTGCTACTAGTGTAATAGCAGAATACTCTTCTTCTTTCTCTCTTATTTTCTCTATACTTTCTCTCTCGATAACTTTACGTGAATTGGTGAGAAATAATGAAGAAATAAGCTTCTATTTATAGGCTCGACAAAGTCAGGGTAACATAGTCTTTTTTGCTATAATTTATGACATCATCGCTTATATCATCGATCTTATGACATCATTGCTTACCTCATCGCTCCGATGACATCCTTGCTTACCTTATCGCTCCGATGACATCATTGTTTGCATCATAAGAGTTCAAATTCAATTTGCACTCTTCCACCTCGTTTAACTTTTATACCATGAATTTACTATAATAATGTTACCATTTAAATTATAAAAATTATACTATTATATAATCACATCATACTACTATAATGTAATATTATAATAATATATTTGAATGAATTATTTTATCAGACAAGATAAAATATCAACTTTCAACAAATGTCACATGTTAAAAATTCCTCCGATTAAATCCATATTGAATAAATATTTACTTATCATATATATCAAAAATTAATTATTCACAAATAATATTACAGAACTATAATATTGACAACCAGGTCGTTCTCAGGAAAAAGGGGGCCTTTCGATAAGGATTTCTCCTTACTGGCGCGCAATTAACCAACCCATTTCCTAGACAGAACTTCTTTAGACATTGCCAATAATGCTATCTAATAATATTATTCAAATAATATGAATTATTGATTTGATAATTTAAAATAATGTGCAATGACAATTATTGAATCAATAATATAAAATAGCAAAGTAGCACGTATTGATATAAAATATCAACGTAGCAATTATTGAACCAATAAAATATTATGCAATTATTGAATCAATAATATAAAATATTGAACAGTAATTACTGTAACAATAATTGAGTAAGTGCCTTCCTACGTAAGAATCAATAATTTAAAATACTGTGCAATACCGTGTGCTATTGTGCAACATGACGTATTACTGTATTTTAACCACCGAGTATTTCAACAGTACTAACGGTAACAGTTTTGTCGTTATTTTTATAAAAAGGTTACTTCTGTCGCTTTCTATATCCGACATTCATTCTGTTGTGAGGTCCACTAATGACTGCGCCGTCGTACGAATATTCTCCAACAAAAAGAATATTCCTCCAACAAAAAGAATATTCCTCGACCAAACGAATATTCCCCGACACATCGCATATTTTATAACCACTTGCTTACTTTGTAAACTTTGCACATTTCACCCATAACTTATCACATTTATCAAATCAACACCTTACTATTTCAAAATAATAATATAAAGAAAATTAAATCTTATACATAAAATTTGGGGTCTTACAACCTCCCTTCCTTATGAAATTTCGTTCCTCGAAATTGACGTACGTACCTAGTATGTCGAAAAGGTGAGGATACCTCGTTTTCATTTCCGATTCTAACTCCCAGGTTATTTTCTCTATATCATGGTTCCTCCACAAAACTTTAACTTGAGGTATAACCTTTAAGCGTAGGACATGTTTCTTCCTATCCAAGATCTTAACAGGTACCTCCTCGTATGTTAAATCTTCGACTATCTTGTCTGGTTCTAACTCAATAATGTGATTTGGATCTTTCACATATTTACGAAGCACAGATATGTGAAAAATCTTATGAACACGAGACATGCTTAGAGGTAAGGCGAGTCTATAGGCCACATTTCCTACTCGGTCAAGGATTTCAAATGGATCAATGAATCGTGGATTGAGCTTTCCTCTCTTTTTGAATCTCGTAACTCCTTTCCATGGAGCAACACGTAATAATACATGATCTCCGACATTAAACTCCACGTTCATTCGATGAAGATCAGCATAACTCTTTTGTCGATCTTGTGCAGTTTGTATACGTTGCCGGATCATTTGAATCTTTTCCGTACTCATACGTACTAACTCTGGTCCCAACAATGTTGCTTCACCCACTTCGTCCCAGCATACTGGAGAATGATATTTTCGTCCATACAACGTCTCGAATAGAGCCATGCCTATACTTGCCTGATAACTGTTGTTGTAGGAGAATTCCACCAATGGTAGGTACTTATCCCAACTCCCTTTGAAGTCTAGAACATAGAGTCTCAATAGATCTTCAAGAGTTTGGATAGTCCTTTTCGATTGCCCGTCCGTTTGTGGATGATATACCGAACTGAATCGTAAATCCGTGCCCATAGCTTTCTGCAAGCTGACCCAAAATCGTGAAGTGAATCTTGGGTCACGATCCGAAACTATGGATACTGGTTTGCCATGCAATCTCACAATCTCATTCACGTACATACGAGCAAGACGTTCAAGAGAATAAGTCTCTCGTATCGGCAAGAAATGAGCAGACTTGGTTAATCTATCAATAATAACCCAAATCGCATCTATGCCTTGAGAAACCTTGGGAAGACCCGTAACAAAATCCATGGTAATGTGTTCCCACTTCCACTTTAGAATCTCAAGTGGTTGCAATGGACCCTTTGACACTTGATGCTCCGCTTTGACACGTTGACACGTTAAACACCTCGAGATAAACTCCGCGATCTCTCTCTTCATATTGCTCCACCAAAATATATGTCGAAGATCACGATATATTTTGGTACTCCAGGATGGATTGCAAACGGTGTGTTGTATGCCTCTATCATAATTCTATACTTCAAATCAGAATCGTCAGGAACACAAAGTCTGGAGTTGACTCGAAGTATTCTTTCTTCATCAATCCTTGATTCTGGAATAGCACCTTCTTGCACCTTCTTCCTCATATTTATCAGCTCCGGGTCTGTAGCTTGAGCAGGTTTAACTTTATCAATCAAAGCTGGTTCTACGCGTATACTTGACATCATCGCATGGGTCCCCGGAGTCTTGAACTCTATCTCCATCTTTTGTAAATCACACAAAATAGGCCTTGAAAGTATCGCATTTGTTCCCGCATATGATCTTCTACTCAACGCGTCAGCTACCACGTTCGCTTTATCAGGATGGTATTGGATGGTATGGTCGTAATCTTTCAACAGCTCAAGCCAACGTCGTTGCCGCATGTTAAGTTTCTTCTGGGTGAAGAAATACTTGAGGCTCTTATGATCCGTATAGATCTCCACTTTCTCCCCATACAGGTAGTGTCTCCAGTTCTTCAATGCGAAAATGACCGCTGCCAACTCTAAATCATGTGTAGGATAATTTCTCTCATATTCCTTGAGTTGTCGCGAGGCATAGGCTATGACTTTCCCATGTTGCATGAGAACACATCTTAACCCTTTGCCCGAAGTATCGCTGTGAATGACAAATCCATCCGAACCAGATGGTATCGTCAGAACAGGTGCCGAAATGAGTCTCCTCTTGAGCTCTTGAAAGCTCTTCTCGTATTTCTCGTTCCATACGAATTTTGTATCTTTCCGAGTCAGCTGAGTTAATGGAGTAGCGATTCGAGAAAATCCTTCCACGAATCTCTGATAATAATCAGCTAAGCCCAGAAAGCTACGTACTTCGGTCACCGTCTTCGGTTGCTCCCAACTTTGTATTGCTTCAATCTTCGCCGGGTCCACAGATACTCCACGTTTTGATACTACGTGCCCAAGGAATGCTACCTTCTCAAGCCAGAACTTGCATTTCTTCAGCTTGGCATATAGCTTGTTTTCACGAAGCCTTTGAAGTACCAGCTTCAAGTGGTGCTCATGATCTTCACGGCTTTTGGAATAGATGAGGATGTCATCAATAAAGACAATCACGAACTGATCCAAATATTCCTTGAATACACGGTTCATCATATCTATAAAAGCAGTAGGAGCATTAGTCAATCCAAAAGACATGACTAAGAATTCATAATGCCCGTATCGAGTTCTGAAAGTAGTCTTCGGAATATCCTCAGTTTTAATCTTTAGCTGATGATATCCAGAACGAAGATCGATCTTTGAAAAGAATTGTGCACCTTGCAATTGGTCGAACAGGTCATCAATACGAGGTAATGGATACCTATTCTTGATGGTGACATGGTTCAACTCCCGATAGTCAATACAAAGTCGCATACTCCCGTCTTTCTTCTTTACAAATAAAATAGGAGCACCCCAAGGAGATGTACTAGGACGTATAAAATCGATGTCTAACAACTCCTGTAGTTGGACCTTTAACTCCTGAAGTTCTATAGGAGCCATTCGATATGGGATTTTAAAAATGGGTTTTGTACCGGGTTCAAGGTCAATAAAGAATTCAACTTCACGTTCCGGGGGTAAACCGGGAAGTTCTTCGAAAAACACATAAGGAAACTCATTAACAACAGAAATATCATTCAAACCTGACGTATTCTGATTTAGATCAGTGACATGGGCTAAGAAAGCTTGACATCCGTTTTTCAATAAACGAATAACTTTATGACTTGAAATAACATTGATTGATTTTAGTGGTTTGGTTGTTTGAATTCGTACAATAAGTTAGTTAGGAATATGAAAACTAACAACCTTACGTAAAAAATTAATTTTGGCATGATAAGTGGTCAACCAGTCAATTCCTAAAATCACATCAAATGCAAGTATTTTCAACGATATAAGATCAACAGGTAGGGTGAGGGTACCAATTTAAATCGAGCAAGATTTGTAAACTGTAGATGTAACGAAGGTTTCTCCTAACGAAGTTTCAACAGATAAGTCAAAGTCTAATTTCTAAGGTGTCAAGTTCAAACGTTGAGCACAAGCAGGTAAAATAAAAGAATGGGTAGCACCAGTATCTAATAAAGTGTAAACTTCGCAAGAGTTTATTATCAGCTTACCCGTAATAACCTCGTTTGGGTTCCTTGCTTGTTGGGCAGTCACTGACAAAAGCTCTTCCAGGAATCCACTGACTTTGACTTGTCAGGGATAGCCTTTGGAGTCACTATCCCTGCTGGACTTAGTTTCGCTACAGGACACACTCGAGCTATGTGCCCTTCCTTTCCATAATTATAACACACCTTGAATTGTTGTGTGCAGTTGGGGCTGATGTGTCCCTCTTGCCCGCATTTATAGCATACGACCGGCGGCCGTTCTCCTCTCCTAGAAACAGTTAATGTTGGTGCTGCTGTCGATGCTTTCAAGTTCTCATAATTGTACCTTTTCTTCTTGAAATCTCCCCCCGACTCACCTTTCCTATTATCATGGCCACGATTACCACTGGAGTGGTTACCGCTTCTGTCATGATACTTTCCTCCCTGCTGGTTGTCATTGTTCCAATGACTGCTGCCACCGGTACGACCTTGGTTGTGGTCCCTTGGTTGAACCGACTCATTATCCCGTTCTAATAACTGGGCCCTGTTCACTACATCCGAATATAAAGAAAATTTGTGAGAAATGAGGTATTGACGAATTTCTGGTTTCAAACCTCTCAGAAACATCCGCGTCATACGTTCCTTATTCTCCACCAAATGAGGTGCAAACCGGGATAACTCCGCGAACTTAGCCTCGTACTGGGATACCGTCATGTTGTTCTGTTCCAGTCTTATAAATTCTACCTCCTTCATATGACGAATACTTTCTGGAAAATACTTGTCATTGAACAGTTTCTGGAATTCCTCCAAAGACATCTTGAGTACGACAGGCTGGGTACGCTTCACAGATTCCCACCAGTAATCTGCCTCTCCACGAAACTTAAATGTGGCGAATGGAACCTTCTCTTCCTCCGTGCATCCCAAGACATCAAATATCTTGGTAATTTGCTTAATCCAATTTTTTGCCTTGATTGGATCTGACTTTCCCTGAAACTCTGGTGGTCCCAACTCTTTAAACTGCTTGGCAGTGACAAGCCGCGAGTTGTTATTTCCACCTGTATTATGAACACGAGTCTCCCTCGTCTGGTTTTGCATGAACTGCAAAAAGCTTCTAAACATCCCGTCATTTATCATTTCTTCGGTAGGGTTGTTTACAGGAGGAATATAGCCTTCCTGTTGCACGTTCTCCTCGTTGGTGATTAAAGGTGTCTCAACGGTCTCATTCACTCCATTGTTTAGATTTTCAGCTGTCATTCTCAAATATTGCTACAAAACAAAGGTTAATCAAATAAATTAACATATCACATATTAACACTATATTCCAACCGACCAATTAAATAACAATTAAGCTTAGGTAGGACACACTAGCGAAGATTTTACTCGTCTCTCCCATCCTAGTTCTATTCCCAGATCTCCGCCAGAGATCATATCCCTAAGCTCTGATATCAACTGTAATGCCCCCAAAATAGGTTCAATACTCAACCCATTCTGAGTCGCCAAATACATGGTACAGAATCCAAATACAATCTTAAATATCAAACGGTCGTGCAAAATACGACCACACAACTGTGAGTGTCAATACAGACATGTAGAAAATATTAATATTCAAACTAAGTCCTCATTACATTTATTATAACACTATTTTTTTTAAAAAATAGTGAGGACTTCTACAGCTCTAACTCGGACCATCACTCCACTCCCCGACTAGTACCCGCGATATTCTCATTTTCTGAAGAGAGCAATGGAAGAAAAGGGTGAGCTCAACTAGCCCAGTAAAGAATATTATGACTAAGATAATGAAGAATAAATTATTGTTAGTCTTCAACAAATCACATAAAATATTATGGACAACCAGTTTTAGATTAACAACTGCAGCGAAAATGACAATTCAATAGAAGAGTTAAGTAGAGAATGATGTCTACTATCTTCTATAATTTAAAAGTCCATCATCAGTATTTTATCCCTGTAACATCAATCAATATTCATCTCGAATCAAATATTCATCTTTTGCACTACGGCCAAAGATATTCATTTGTATCACCAGTTGGTCATGTTCATCTCAATACCTGTCCATCTTTGCACTACGGGCCAAAGATATTCATCAGGTAATCATTCATCTTTGCACTACAGGCCAAAGATATTCATCAAGTAATCATTCATCTTTGCACTACAGGCTAAAGATATTCAGTTATATCACCATTTAGGACTGAGGATGATGAAAAAAATACGAATAACGAATCTAGTGAGATAAAGGACAAATATTAGAGAATTTATCCAGAGTTCAAGAATGAAGATCAAAACCTGGATCCAATCAAATATGAGTTAGAAAGAAAAAAAATATTTTTTTTACCGTGAATAGTAAAAAATATTATGACTAAGATAATGGAAAATAAATTATTGTTAGTCTTCAACAAATCAGATAAAATATTATGGACAACAAGTTTTAGATCAATAATCGCAGCGAAAATAACAATTCAATAGAAAAGTTAAGTAGATAATGATGTCTACTATCTTCTTTGATTTAAAAGTCCATCATCAATATTTTATCCCTGTAACATCAATCAATATACATCTCGAATCAAATATTCATCTTTTGCACTACGACCAAAGATATTCATTTGTATCACCAGTTGGTCATGTTCATCTTAACACCTGTCCATCTTTGCACTACGGGCCAAAGATATTCATCAGGTAATCATTTATCTTTGCACTATAGGCCAAAGATATTCAGTTATATCACCATTTAGGACTGAGGATGATGAAAAACAATACGAATCACGAATCTAGTGAGATAAAGGATAAATATTAGAGAATTTATCCAGAGTTCAAGAATGAAGATCAAAACCTAGATCCAATCAAATATGAGTTAGAAAGAAAAAAATATTTTTTTATCGTGAATAGTACTTCGTGAATAGTAACTCGTGAATAGTAACTCGACATGAAAAGATAAAAATTTTACAAGAAAGTTCAGACCAATATTCCATTGAAATGATATTAGATGAAGTGCAAAAGTCAAGGAATTTCTGAACATTTTAGGAATTATAGAAGTAATACTTACCGTAGTAAGTTTAGAGTTAGGAATCTGAAATGAAACAATATACGAACTGCAATTGGATTTTCACCCGTCAGGCGGTAGTCCGCTCAGACAGATTATTTCCACAATTTAATAACAACTGAATACGAAGGGTTATTCATCAGGCATGCGGTAGTCCGCGTAGACAGGTTATTCCCACAGAATAATAAAGAATGAAATAACAACAGGATTTCACCATGCATGTGGTAGTCCGCGTAGACAGGTTATTCCAACAGAATAATAAAGAATAGAATAACAACCCTTACGATTATTGAAAGAAAATAACGCTCTTCATGAATACGAAAGAAATAATACCCCTTACCTTAAAATTTGGAGACTGCACTAGTGTAATAGCAGAATACTCTTCTTCTTTCTCTCTTATTCTCTCTATACTTTTTCTCTCTATAGCTTTAGTGAATTAGTGAGAAATAATGAAGAAATGAGCTTCTATTTATAGGCTCGGCAGAGTAAGAGTAAAATAGTCTTTTGCCATAATTTATGACATCATCGCTTACATCATAAGAATTCAAATTCAATTTGTTCTCTGCTACCTTATTTTACTTTTATACCATGAATTTACTATAATAATGTTACCATTCAAATTATAAAAATTATACTATTATATAATCACATCATACTACTATAATATAATATTATAATAATGTATTTGAATGAATTATTTTATCGAACAAGATAAATACCAACTTTCAACAAATGTCACATGTTAAAAATTTCTCCGTTTAAATTCACATTGAATAAATATTTCCTTATTATATATATCAAAAATTAATTATTCACAAATAATATTACAGAACTACAATAATGACAACCAGGTCGTTCTCAGGAAAGAGGGGCCTACCGATAAGGATTTCTCCTTACTGGCGCGCAATTAAATAACCCCTCCTAGACAGAACTTTCTTAGACATTGCCAATAATGCTATCTAATAATATTATTCCAATAATATAAATTATTGATTTGATAATTTAAAATACTGTGCAATGACAATTATTGAATCACTAATATAAAATATCAACGTAGCAATTATTGAATTAATAAAATAAAATATTGAATAGTAATTACTGTAATAGTTATTGTGTAGTGACTTCTTACGTAAGAATCAATAATTAGATCTACTGTGCAATATCGTGTGCTACCGTGCAACACCGCGTATTACTGTATTTTAACCACCGGGTATTTCAACAGTTTTAACGGTAAAAGTTTTGCCGTTATTATTATAAAAAGGTTACTTCTGTCGCTTTCTATATCCGATATTCATTCCGTTGTGGGGTCCACCAATGACTGCGCCGTCGTACGAATATTCTCCAACAAAAAGAATATTTCTCGACCAAATGAATATTTCCCGGCACAACGAATATTTTATAACCACTTGCTTTCTTTGTAAACTATGCACATCTTACCCATAACTTATCACATTTATCAAATCAACACCTTACTATTTCAAAATAATATATAAAGAAAATTAAATCTTATTCATAAAATTTGGGGTCTTACAACCTCCCCTCCTTATGAAATTTCGTCCTCGAAATTAACGTACGTACCTGGTATGTCGAAAAGGTGAGGATACCTCATTTTTATTTTCGATTCTAACTCCCAGGTCATTTCCTCGATATCATGGTTCCTCCACAAAACTTTAACTTGAGGTATAACCTTTGAGCGTAGGGCATGTTCCTTTCCTATCCAAGATCTTGATAGGTACCTCCTCGTATGTTAAATCTTCGGCTATCTCGTCTGGTTCTAACTCAATAATATGATTTGGGTCTTTCACATATTTATAAAGCACGGATATATGAAAAACGTTATGAACACGAGACATGCTTGGAGGTAAGGCGAGTCTATAGGCCACATTTTCCACTCGGTCAAGGATTTCAAATGGACCAATGAATCGTGGGTTGAGCTTTCCCCTATTTTCGAATCTCGTAACTCCTTTCCATGTAGTATCATGTAACAATACATGATCTCCGACATTAAACTCCACGTCCCTTCGATAAAGATTAGCATAAATCTTTTGTCGATCTTGTGCAGTTTGTATACGTTGCCGGATCATTTGAATCTTTTCCGTAGTCACACGTACCAACTCCGGTCCCAACAATGTTGCTTCGCCCACCTCGTCTCAGCATACTGGGGAACGACATTTTCATCCATACAACGCCTCGAATGGAGCCATGCCTATACTTGCCTGATAACTGTTGTTGTAGGAGAATTTCACCAATGGTATGTACTTATCCCAACTCCCTTTGAAGTCTAGAACACAGAGTCTCAATAGATCTTCAAGAGTTTGAATCATCCTTTCCGATTGTCCGTCCGTTTGAGGATGATATGCCGAACTAAATCGTAAATCCATGCCCATAGCTTTATGCAAACTGACCCAAAATCGTGAAGTGAATCTTGGGTCACGATCCGAAACTATGGATACTGGCATGCTGTGACGCCCCCAAATTCGGACTGTCACTTGGTCACTCGAATTCGGTTCATCACGTGCTCATGATAATACAATAATAACTAAAATCACACATTCACAGCGGAAAATCAAATCTAGAATAATTTACAATGATTTATTATAATTATTCCCCCAAGTCTCGCAACCCACAGTACTTAATAGAGTACATAATAATATCCAATACAGACTTATTACATAATCTAACTTAAGCTTAAACATATTCAACTCCAATCTTACTACATCTACTTAATACAACATTATAATATTTAAAATATAAAAAGAGACAAGCTAGTCGGTAGCCTTGCCCTTGCCCTTATCAACGCCTGAAGGTCCACCGAACTCTGCCTTAACTGAAATATTTTTAGGAAAAGCAAGAATGAGCTACAGGTTTGCTCAGCAAGTAATATAATAACAAGGGTGAGTAATATAATTCTCGAATCTTTAAAAAGATATGGCAAGGTGTGATAGTTCAAGGATAACAAGAATATCAACAGTTCTCAATAACAGTCGCTAAGGACAGAATAATATCAATATGATTCGATACTAGATCAATTTAAGATTTCAAGATAACTGAATACTGAGCAGTCACTAAGGACTATGAACTCTTACTAGAATTAACAGTATTATACTGAAAATCCAATAAAACAAGTACAACAGGTGATCAGCCTAAAGTACCCTATATTATGCATAACATTTAATCATACCCAAGTGCGCGCGTCGGTCTCCCGACAAATATATGTTCCCTTCAAAGAAGGTTGTTCAACTCAGTTAACACAAGAATTTCGCACCAATCAATTGGTTTGGACACTTTCTAATCATGTTATAAGTCTAGCCGAATCAATTGGCATAGACGACTCTTTAAATGAATAAGCGAACAATTATAAGTTCAATACTCGAATCAAAGTTCAAGAATAAACAACTTTATTCTATTTATGAAGCATTATGTCATAGGATAAGAATCATGCTTTCAATTATTTACTTGTATAATCAATAATAGTACAAGCTCCAGTAATGCTCAATAAAGAGTAGGGTTCAAGTACTTGCACTTTAAAAGAGTGTAAGTTAGAGAACTTGCTTACAACGTTCCTCGACTAACGCAAACACAAAGATAGGATACTTGCCTTATGCGTAGTTTATCCACGAAAAGCAAATCAACACTTTTGAATCCCTATCGTAATATAGTTACGTATATATATGATATCTATTAGTCATATATTATAGCTTCATATCTTATCTTGGACATACGATTAACACACAAGCTAAGTCTTAGCCTAGCTATACAGTTATATCATATATAGTATCATACTAGTATAACTTTTATCCTTAATGTTCCTCTTTTCGAGTTTAACATATTCTTATATCATTAATATCACATAAGACCACAATCAATACTAAATATATTTTATTTTAGTAAGTTATGGCATTTTCATAAGTTAACCGTCAAAATCGGATTCAAGTGTCAACACATGATATCAAATAGCATGTAGTCATATTAAAGGATACTTTTATGCTTATTCAACCTTTTCACGTTCAATTTACATGATATAGGTTCTAGATCTATATTTTGAACAAATTAAGGCTTTACAACATCATGAAATCATGTAAGCTATCATGCTTGTTATTTTAAGCATACGAGGTGAGCACGTAGTTTGTTTTAGGAATGCTCACAAGTATCTTTATCACATACATATTACTATCCCAAGTCCACCTTTACATGTTAGGGTCTTAGTTTAGGATTTTTAAGAATTTGAGTCCAAATACGGTCATGCAGTCACAACGCATACAATTTAATCATAGGTACATGTGAGAAGGTCATATAAATTGTAATATACATGCTCGCAATTGTCCACATCATTTATTCATAATTAGCATTGTTTATCACTTTTAAAACATGCTTAAACTCATGCTTGGTTAACCTCTTATTGAATTTAACAAGTGAGTACACATGTATGGTATACTAGTGATGTTACACTCATTATTAAACATGTTAAAAATATCAGAATATGAATCTTAATACAACATGTCAAGTCCATGTTTCGTTAGTAAGTTTCATTAACGAAGTCTAACAGGTTCATGCTACCTTAAGATATATATATATATACACAAGTCATCACATCCTTCATGCATTTCTTAACCATAATAACATGTATTAAAGTCAGAATATAAATATAACATATCCAAGTCCCTCTTTATAACTTTAAGTTCCTTTTGAACCCATACGTCGTTTCGTCAAAAAGGTATACCATCTTGGTTTAAACATGCTTACGTTAGGCCTATGTACTCATACATATGTTCTACTCAAGCTAGCATGCTCATCAAAGTTATACAACAAACTATCACTTAGCAGAATTTAAGCAGAAATCAAAAACTGCAGCAGGGTTCCGGCGCAGCTTGCCAAGGTTAAACCGGCGCAGCTGCGCCACTACTGGTTCTGGCCGTACTGCAGTCTGCTTCGGCAGTTAACAGCCCAATTCACAAAATTACTTCACGAATTTGATTTTTAAACATGCTACATTATATACTAACATGTTACTAAGTCTATATAACAACTAATAATCATTCTATAATTCAATTAACATGCCTTGCAACCAAAATCAAGAAAAAAGAATTTGACAGAGATGAAAATGACGAACAAGAAATGTAGTTATACCTTTGTAATGTAATTATTGTTAACTGAATTCTCAACTCTTGGAATACTTAACACTGATATATGTATATGCTCTCACTCTCAACACTTAAGAAATCTCAGCAAATTGCAAATGGAGAAGGAGAGTTCGTATTTATAGAAAAACCAATATACAAACAATGCATATATACATCAAATTAAACCAATAGAAATGTTGAATTGCATGGTGGCTAATAGAGGGTTGGTAAATGGTTGTTAGATTCATCATGAATCCCACATCCTTGATCATCATGAGCTATGAAAGCTATGAAATATTTGCTGAGTTTGTAGAATATAGGCCTTAGACTTCATAATGCTATTCACGTGTACAAGGTTTGTGTCTATCAATATGGGACAAGGAATGGTATCTCAGCATTTGTAACACTCCACACTTAAACTATTATACATACATAACATATGCTTATGTTATAATTTGAATCACAATGCATTTTTAATAGGTAACAAATATTACAATGTAGCAAGTAGGGATACATATATTTAACATATAATCCATGTATATTTTGTTAATATCAGATATAATTTTATTAGATATTACCACATTACATTGTCTCATTTATTATTAAATTCTATTATTCAACTATATTTTGAAGTAATCATCAACTATAATTGTTTACTACATATATTCATGATGTACTATTTTAATGTATACTCACATACCTATTATCACATAAGCATTATGTAGCTTATATACTTTAATCAATCATAATACATGGTCCATATATATATATAGTCACATAAATGTTGCACCACACTATATAATATAGTTGTATTCCATATACTTTATATTATTAATTATTGCATGCTCATACATAACAATTAATATAATCTTATTATATTAATAACTTACTTATTTGTTTTATTATTCCTAATGTCAAATAAGTAAATAAATTATTCATCTCATCGATTAATTAACATTAATGTTAATTAATCAATTCCTCGTCAATTAATGTAATTATTAATTTTCACAACAATTGATTATTTATCACAGTAAATAAGTGTAAATCTTATTATATTTATAGGCACGTCGCTTATTATTATTATATTTCTCATTACTGTGCCACACAAGGCACTTAACGAGTTTATCGCAAACTCCATAATTTCTCAATTATTATAAATATTCAATTGAATATAATTGAGTTAACTTATCTCATAACACAAAATCATTTATTTTTAAAATAAATACTCATTTTCATTAATATATTAATTTAATAACATTAAGAAATTCTCGGGTATTATATCCTCCCCCCTTATAAAAATTCCGTCCCGGAATTGCTACAAGGTTACACAAATAGATGGGGATAGTCTCTCATCATCCTATCTTCTAATTCCCACGTAGCCTCCTCGACATTGTGGTTACGCCAAAGTACTTTTACAGAAGATATAATTTTATTTCTCAAGGTTTGCTATTTCCTATCTAGTATTTGGATAGGAATTTCTTCATACACCAAGTTCTTCTCCACTTGAATGGGCTCATAAGAAATCACGTGCTTGTAGTCGGCCTTGTATGGTCGCAACACGAAAATTTGGAACACGTTGTGGATGTGCTCCAACTCGGGTGGTAATGCAACTTTGTATGCCACTTCGCCCATTCGCTTCAGTATCTCGAACGGTCCTATGAATCTTGGACTCAACTTTCCTTTCTTGCCGAAATGGATCTTTTCCTTCCATGGAGATACCTTCAAGAATATGAAACTACCGACTTTAAAGTCTCGGTCCTGCCGATGCAAATCTGCGTACTTTTTCTGACGGTCTTGAGCTGCTACTAGTCTGGCTCTTATCACTGTCACCACGTCCGCGGTTTGTTGTACTAACTCTGGTCAGAGTATTCATCGCTCTCCAACTTCATCCCAACATAATGGCGTTCTGCACTTTTTCCGTAAAGAGCTTCGTACGGTGGCATGCCGATACTCGCATGGTAACTATTGTTATACACAAATTCGACTAAGGGTAGGTGGTCGTCCCAATTCCCTTTGAAGTCCATCATGCAAGTCCTAAGCATGTCCTCCAGCGTTTGTATTGTTCGCTCAATCTGTCCGTCTGTCTGAGGATGATAAGCGGTACTCAACCTCAATTGCGTTCCCATTCTCTCTTGTAAGCTTTTCCAAAAATTTGACGTGAAGCGTGGATCTCGATCAGATACAATTGACACCAGCACTCCATGTCGTGAAACAATCTCCTTTATGTAAAGACTCGCTAACAGGTTCAAACTATAGCGGATCTTGATCGGTAGAAAATGTGCGGTCTTTGTAAGTCGATCCATGATAACCCAAATGGCATCATATCCCTTCTGTGTGACTGGAAGTCCTACCACGAAATCCATCATAATATGCTCCCATTTCCACTCCGGTATTTCCAATGGTTGAAGTAAACCACTCGGCCGCTGGTGTTTTGCTTTAACGCGTTGACAAGTCAAACATCTACTAACGCACTCTGCGACTTTTCGTTTCAGATTGGGCCACCAAAAGTGTTGCCTCAAATCTCGGTACATCTTAGTGCCTCCTGGATAAATGGAATACGTCGTACTGTGTGCCTCGTGCAAAATCTCTTCTCTCAACTCGGTTACCGCTGGTACCCACATTCTTCCTTCGAATCTCAAAATACCGTCTTTATCCATTCGGAATGTCTCTTCTTCATTTTCTGCGATCCTCTTTCGGATTTTCTCGCACTCTTCGTCTTTATTTTGTGATTCCTTTACTCTATCCAACAATGTCGGACAAGCTTCCATTACAAACAACTTCTCTTCAGACCCCTCTGGTCCCTTCACTTCTATCTCCAATTTCTCCATTTCTCTTACCAATTCCTCCTGGGTCGTTAAATGAAACAGCTTCTCCCTTCCTTTCCTTCTCAGAGCGTCGGCAACCACGTTTGCCTTACCCGGGTGATAAATAATATCACAATCATAGTCTTTGATCAATTCTAACCACCTCCTCTGATGCATATTTAACTCCTTCTGTGTGAAGATATATTTCAAACTCTTGTGGTCCGTGTATATCTCACATTCCTCTCCGTACAAATAATGCCTCCAAATCTTCAACGCAAAAACTACTGCCGCTAACTCTAAGTCTTGAGTAGGGTATCATTTTTTGTAATCCTTCAATTGTCGTGATGCATACGCAATGACTTTGCCGTGTTGCATGAGCACACAACCAAGTCCCTTGTGCGATGCATCACTATATACCATAAAATTTCCCGCATCATTTGGTAGTGACAACACATGCGCTTCACTCAATCTATTTTTCAACTCTTGAAAACTCTCTTCGCATTTGTTTGTCCATACAAATTTCACCGTCTTCTTCGTCAGATTGGTCAACGGGGTTGCTATCTTAGAAAAATCCTGGATAAATCTTCGATAGTACCCAGCTAATCCTAAGAAACTTCTCACCCCTGTCGGTGTTCTCGGCTGCTCTCAATTACTTACTGCCTCGACCTTTGCAGGGTCCACTAAGATTCCATTCTTATCCACCACGTGACCTAAGAATTGAACCTTCTCCATCCAAAATTCACACTTTGAAAACTTCGCATACATCTTCTCTTTTCTTGGTGCCTCTAAAACAATCTTCATATGTTCGGCGTGTTCTTCCTCCGTCTTCAAGTAGATCAAAATGTCATCGATGAACACTACTACAAATTTATCCAAGTGTGGCTTGAAAACTCAGTTCATCAAGTCCATAAATGCTGCCAGAGCATTAGTCAATCCGAATGACATTACCAAAAACTCGTAAGTGGTCGTATTTTGCACGACCGTTTGATATGAAAGATTGTATTTGGATTCTGTACTATGTATTTGGCGACTCAGAATGGGTTGAGTATTAAACCTATTTTGGGGGCGTCACAGTTGGTATCAGAGCTTAGGGATATGATCTCTGGTGGAGATCTGGGAATAGAACTAGGATGGGAGAGACGAGTAAAACCTTCGCTAGTGTGTCCTACTTAAGCTTAATTGTTATTAAATTGGTCGGTTGAAATATAGGGTTAATATGTGATATGTTAATTTGTTTGATTAACCCTTGTTTTGTGGCAGTATTTGAGAATGACAGCTGAAAATCTAAACAATGGAGTGAATGAGACCGTTGAGACACCTTTAATCACCAACGAGGAGAACGTGCAACAGGAAGGCTATATTCCTCCTGTAAACAACCCTACCAAAGAAATGATAAATGACGGGATGCTTAGAAGCTTTTTGCAGTTCATGCAAAACCAGACGAGGGAGACTCGTGTTCATAATACAGGTGGAAATAACAACTCGCGGCTTGTCACTACCAAGCAGTTTAAAGAGTTGGGACCACCAGAGTTTCAGGGAAAGTCAGATCCAATCAAGGCGAAAAATTGGATTAAGCAAATTACCAAGATATTTGATGTCTTGGGATGCAAAGAGGAACAGAAGGTTCCATTTGCACCTTTATGTTCCGTGGAGAGGCAGATTACTGGTGGGAATTTGTGAAGTGTACCCAGCCTGTCGCACTTAAGATGTCTTGGGGGCTGTTCCAGAAACTGTTCAATGACAAGTACTTTCCAGAAAGTATTCGTCACATGAAAGAGGTAGAGTTTATTAGACTGGAACAGAACAACATGACTGTGTCCCAGTACGAGGCTAAGTTTACGGAGTTATCCCGGTTTGCACCTCATTTGGTGGAGAATGAGGAACGTATGACGCGGATGTTTTTGAGAGGTTTGAAACCCGAGATTCGTCAATACCTCATTTCTCACAAATTTTATCTATATTCGAATGTAGTGAACAGGACCCAATTATTAGAACGAGATAATGATTATGTTCAACCAAGGGACAACAACCAAGGTCGTACTGGTGGCAGCAGTCATCAGAACAATGACAACCAGCAGGGAGGAAAGTATCATGCCAGAAGCGGTAACCACTCCGGTGGTAATCGTGGCCATGATAATAGAAGAAGTGAGTCGGGGGGATATTTCAAGAAGAGAAGGTACAATAATGAGAACATGAAAGCATCGACAGCAGCACCAACATCAACTGTTTCTAGGGAGGAGAACGACCGCCGGTCGTATGCTATGAATACGGGCAAGAGGGACACATCAGCCCCAACTGCACACAACAATCCAAGGTGTGTTATAATTGTGGAAAGGAAGGGCACATAGCTCGAGTGTGTCCTGTAATAAAACCAAGTCCAGCAGGGATGGTGACTCCAAAGGCTATCCCTGACAAGTCAAAGTCAGTGGTTCCTGGAAGAGCATTTGTCGTGACTGTCCCGAACGAGGTTATTACGGGTAAGCTGATAATAAACTCTTGCGAAGTTTACACTTTATTAGATACTGGTGCTACCCATTCTTTTATTTCACCTGCTTGTGCTCAACGTTTGAACTTGACACCTAAGAAATTAGACTTTGACTTATCTGTTGAAACTCCGTTGGGAGAAACCTTCGTTACATCTACATTTTACAAATCTTGCTCGATTCAAATTGGTACCCTCACCCTACCTGTTGATCTTATATCGTTGAAAATACTTGCATTTGATGTGATTTTAGGAATTGACTGGTTGACCACTTATCATGCTAAAATTGGTTATTTTCGTAAGGTTGTTAGTTTTCATATTCCTAACCAACCTATTGTGAGAATTCAAACAACCAAACCACTAAAATCAATCAATGTTATTTCAAGTCATAAAGCTATTCGTTTATTGAAAATTGGATGTCAAGCTTTCTTAGCCTATGTCACTGATCTAAACCAGAATACGTCAAGTTGAATGATATTTCTGTTGTTAATGAGTTTCTTGATGTATTTCCCGAAGAACTTCCCGGTCTACCCCCGGAAAGTGAAGTTGAATTCTTTATTGACCTTGAACCAGGTACAAAACCCATTTCTAAAACCCCATATCGAATGGCTCCTATAGAACTTCAGGAGTTAAAGGTCCAACTACTGGAGTTGTTAGACATCGGTTTTATACGTCCTAGTACATCTCTTTGGGGTGCTCCTGTTTTATTTGTAAAGAAGAAAGACGGGAGTATGCGACTTTGTATTGACTATCGGGAGTTGAACCATGTCACCATCAAGAATAGATATCCGTTACCTCGTATTGATGACCTGTTCGACCAGTTGCAAGGTGCATAATTCTTTTCAAAGATTGATCTTCGTTCTGGATATCATCAGCTGAAGATTAAAATTGAGGATATTCTGAAGACTGCTTTCAGAACTCGATATGGGCATTATGAATTCTTAGTTATGTCTTTTGGATTGACTAATGCTCCTGCTGCTTTTATAGATATGATGAACCGTGTATTCAAGGAATATTTGGATCAGTTCGTGGTTGTCTTTATTGATGACATCCTCATCTATTCCAAAAGCCGTGAAGATCATGAGCACCACTTGAAGCTGGTACTTCAAAGGCTTCGTGAAAACAAGCTATATGCCAAGTTGAAGAAATACGAGTTCTGGCTTGAGAAGGTAGCATTCCTTGGGCACATAGTATCAAAACGTGGAGTATCTGTGGACCCGGCGAAGATTGAAGCAATACAAAGTTGGGAGTAACCGAAGACGGTGACCGAAGTACGTAGCTTTCTGGGCTTAGCTGATTATTATCAGAGATTCGTGGAAGGATTTTCTCGAATCGCTACTCCATTAACTCAGCTGATTCGGAAAGATACAAAAATAGTATGGAACGAGAAATGCGAGAAGAGCTTTCAAGAGCTCAAGAGGAGACTCATTTCGGCACCTGTTCTGACGATACCATCTGGTTCGGATGGATTTGTCATTTACAGCGATACTTCGGGCAAAGGGTTAAGATGTATTCTCATGCAACATGGGAAAGTCATAGCCTATGCCTCGCGACAACTCAAGGAATATAAGAGGAATTATCGTACACATGATCTAGAGTTGGCAGCAGTCATTTTCGCATTGAAGATCTGGAGACACTACCTGTATGGGGAGAAAGTGGAGATCTATACGGATCATAAGAGCCTCAAGTATTTCTTCACCCAGAAGAAACTTAACATGCTGCAACGACGTTAGCTTGAGCTGTTGAAAGATTACGACCATACCATCCAATACCATCCTGGTAAAGCGAACGTGGTAGCTGATGCGTTGAGTAGAAGATCATATGAGGGAACGAATGCGATACTTTCAAGGCCTATTTTGTGTGATTTACAAAAGATGGAGATAGATTTCAAGACTCCGGGGACCCATGCGATGATGTCAAGTATACGCGTAGAACCAGCTTTGATTGATAAAGTTAAAGCTGCTCAAGCTACAGACCCGGAGCTAATGAATATGAGGAAGAAGGTGCAAGAAAGTGCTATTCCAGAAGCAAAGATTGATGAAGAAAAAAATACTTTGAGTCAACTTCAGACTTTGTGTTCTTGACGATTCTGATTTGAAGTATAGAATCATGATGGAGGCACACAACACACCGTTTGCAATCCATCCTGGGAGTACCAAAATGTATCGTGATCTTCGACATACATTTTGGTGGAGCAATATGAAGAGAGAGATCGCGGAGTTTATCTCGAGGTGTTTAACGTGTCAACATGTCAGGGCGGATCATCAAGTGCCAAAGGGTCCATTGCAACCACTTGAGATTCTAAAGTGGAAGTGGGAACACATTACCATGGATTTCGTTACGGGTCTTCCCAAGGTTTCTCAAGGCATAGATGCGATTTGGGTTATTGTTGATAGATTAACCAAGTCTGCTCATTTATTGTAGATACGAGAGACTTATTCCCTTGAACGTCTTGTTCGTATGTACGTGAATGAGATTGTGAGATTGCATGACATGCCAGTATCCATAGTTTCGGATCGTGACCCAAGATTTACTTCACAATTTTGGGTCAGCTTGTAGAAAGCTATGGGCACAAATTTACGATTCAGTTCGGCATATCATCCACAAACGGACGGGCAATCGGAAAGGACTATCCAAACTCTTGAAGATCTATTGAGACTCTGTGTTCTAGACTTCAAAGGGAGTTGGGATAAGTACATACCATTGGTGAAATTCTCCTACAACAACAGTTATCAGGCAAGTATAGGCATGGCTCCATTCGAGGCGTTGTATGGACGAAAATATCTTTCTCCAGTATGCTGGGACGAGGTGGGTGAAGCAACATTATTGGGACCGGAGTTAGTATGTATGACTACGAAAAAGATTCAAATGATCCAGCAACGTATACAAACTGCACAAGATCGACAAAAGAGTTATGCTGATCTTCATCGAAGGGACGTGGAGTTTAATGTCGGAGATTATGTATTATTACGTGTTACTCCATGAAAAGGAGTTACGAGATTCGGAAAGAGAGGAAAGCTCAACCCACGATTCATTGGTCCATTTGAAATCCTTGATCGAGTAGGAAATATGGCCTATAGACTCGCCTTACCTCCAAGCATGTCTCGTGTTCATAACGTTTTTCACATATCTGTGCTTCATAAATATGTGAAAGATCCAAACCACATTATTGAGTTAGAACCAGACGAGATTGCCGAAGATTTAACATACGAGGAGGTACCTGTTAAGATCTTGGATAGGAAGGAACATGTCCTACGCTTAAAGGTTATACCTCAAGTTAAAGTTTTGTGGAGGAACTATGATATCGAGGAAATGATCTGGGAGTTAGAATCGAAAATGAAAATAAGGTATTCTCACCTTTTCGACATACCAGGTACGTACGTCAATTTCGAGGATAAAATTTCATAAGGAGGGGAGGTTGTAAGACCACAAATTTTATGAATAAGATTTAATTTTCTTTATATATTATTTTGAAATAGTAAGATGTTGATTTGATAAATGTGATAATTTATGGGTGAAATATGCAAAGTTTACAAAGTAAGCAAGTGGTTATAAAATATTCGTTGTGTCGGGGAATATTCGTTTGGTCGAGGAATATTCTTTTTGTTGGAGAATATTCGTACGACGGCGCAGTCATTGGTGGACCCCACAACGGAATGAATGTCGGATATAGAAAGCGACAGAAGTAACCTTTTTATAAAAATAACGACAAAACTATTATCGTTAGTACTGTTGAAATACCCGGTGGTTAAAATACAGTAATACGTGGTGTTGCACAGTAGCACACGGTATTGCACAGTATTTCGAATTATTGATTCTTACGTAGGAAGGCACTTACTCAATTATTGTTACGGTAATTACTGTTCAATATTTTATATTATTGATTCAATAATTGAATAATATTTTTTTGGTTCAATATTTGCTACGTTGATATTTTATATCAATAAGTGCTACTTTGCTATTTTATATTATTGATTCAATAATTGTCATTGCACATTATTTCAAATTATTAAATCAATAATTCATATTATTTGAATAATATTATTAGATAGCATTATTGGCAATGTCTAAGAAAGTTCTGTCTAGGAAAGGGGTTGATTAATTGCGCGCCAGTAAGGAGAAATTCTTATCGGAAGGCCCCCTCTTTCCTAGGAACGACCTGGTTGTCAATATTGTAGTTCTGTAATATTATTTGTGAATAATTAATTTTTGATATATATGATTAGAAAATATTTATTCAATGTGAATTTAAACGGAGGAATTTTTAACATGTGACATTTGTTGAAAGTTGATATTTTATCTTGTCCGATAAAATAATTCATTCAAATATATTATTATAATATTATATTATAGTAGTATGATGTGATTATATAATAGTATAATTTTTATAATTTGAATGGTAACATTATTATAGTAAATTCATGGTATAAAAGTTAAACGAGGTGGAGGAGTGCAAATTGAATTTGAACTCTTATGATGTAAACAATGATGTCATCGGAGCGATGAGGTAAGCAAGGATTTCATCGGAGCGATGAGGTAAGCAATGATGTCACAAGATCGATGATATAAGCGATGATATCATAAATTATGACGAAAAGACTATTTTACCCTTACTCTGCCGAGCCTATAAATAGAAGCTCATTTCTTCATTATTTTTTACCAATTCATTAAAGCTATAGAGAGAGAAAGTATAGACAGAATAAGAGAGAAAGAAGAAGAGTATTCTG
The DNA here is from genome assembly GCA_020205555.1 of Panax stipuleanatus. Taxonomy (NCBI): domain Eukaryota; kingdom Viridiplantae; phylum Streptophyta; class Magnoliopsida; order Apiales; family Araliaceae; genus Panax; species Panax stipuleanatus. The sequence continues at coordinate 4,788,756 of CM035122.1, read as the reverse complement.
CTATTACACTAGTGCAGTCTCCAAATTTTTAAGGTAAGAGGTATTATTTCTTTCGTATTCATGAAGAGAGTTATTTTCTTTCAATACTCGTAAGGGTTGTTATTCCATTCTTTATTATTCTGTTGGAATAACCTGTCTACGCGGACTACTGCATGTATGGTAAAATTTAGCTGTTATTCCATTATTTATTATTCTGTGAGAATAACCTGTCTAAGCGGACTACCACATGCCTGGTGAATAACCCTTCGTATTCAGTTGTTATTAAATTGTGAAAATAATCTATCTGAGCGGACTACCGCCATACGGGTGAAAATCCAATTGCAGTTTCGTATATTGTTTCATTTCAGATTCTTAACTCTAAACTTACTACGGTAAGTATTATTTCTAGAATTCCTGAAATGATCAGAAATTCCTTGAGTTTTGCGCTTCATCTAATATTATTTCACTGGAATATTGGTCTGAACTTTTTTGTGAAATTTTTATCTTTTGATGACGAGTTACTATTCACGAGTTACTATTCATGAGTTACTATTCACAGCGTACTATTCATGGTAAAAAAAATATTTTTCTTTCTTTCCAAATCATATTTGATTGGATCCAGGTTTTGATCTTCATTTTTGAACTCTGGATAAATTCTCTAATATTTGTCCTTTATCTCACTGGATTCGTTATTCATATTGTTTTCATCATCCTCAGTCCTAAATGGTGATATAACTGAATATCTTTGGCCTGTAGTACAAAAATGAATGATTACTTGATGAATATCTTTGGCCTGTAGTGCAAAGATGAATGATTACCTGATGAATATCTTTGGCCCGTAGTGCAAAGATGGACAGGTGTTGAGATGAACATGACCAACTGGTGATACAAATGAATATCTTTGGCTGTAATGCAAAAGATGAATATTTGATTCGAGATGAATATTGATTGATGTTACAGGGATAAAATATTGATGATGGACTTTTAATTTATAGAAGATAGTAGACATCATTCTCTACTTAACTCTTCTAATGAATTGTCATTTTCGCTGCAGTTGTTGATCTAAAACTGGTTGTCCATAATATTTTATCTGATTTGTTGAGGACTAACGATAATTTATTCTTCATTATCTTAGTCATAATATTATTTACTGGACTAGTTGAGGTTACCCTTTTCTTCTATTATTCTTTTCAGAAAATGAGAATATCGCGGGTACTAGTCGGGGAATGGAGTGATGGTCCGAGTTAAAGCTGTAGAAGTTCTCACTATTTTTTTTTAAAATAGTGTGATAATAAATGTAATGAGGAGTTAGTTTGAATGTTAATATTTTCTACATGTCTGTATTGACACTCACAGTTGTGTGGTCGTATTTTGCATGACCGTTTGATATGAAAGATTGTATTTGAATTCTGTACCATGTATTTGGTAACTCAGAATAGGTTGAGTATTGAACCTATTTTTGGGGAGTCACAAGACATTTAATTATATTATATTTTCGCATTTGATGTATTTAAGGTTAAACAACCTGAGATTTATTTATGATGTTGTAACCCTTTTATGGGAGGATTTCTATTTAAGTTGTGAGTTTCATTTATATCCTTAATTATAGGTAGTCAGATGTGATTTAATTGGACAGTGAATACCAAATTCTGTGAAAATGAAGTACCCAAATTTGGAGGTGTCACATATTTAATATTGTTATTTTTCCTTCTTTTTATGCATCTGCAAAATCAAACTAAGATATGAGCAAGTCCACCTTGGGTAATAAAAAAACTTCGACTATTAGCAACATGATCTTGGCAAGACCAATCAGGGAAGTAGATCTACAAATACCAATAAATGGAGAGAACATTTATTTAATAAAAACTGCATAATTTTGAGAAACCAAACTAGAAGAAACAAAAATCCCTAAAAAAAGAGAGGGGAAAGCTGCAAAGGACGAAAACATTTAAAAATATAAAAATCAAGGTAAAAACAAAATCCCAGGAGAGATTAGAGAGACCCACCCAAGATTGTAGAATATGGAGGCTATGATTTCTTTCTAAAAAGAAAAGAGTGAGACTAGAGAGGTTTTTGATTTAATGTTATGAAGATAAGTACGATTTGAAGAGCAGACATAAATTTTTATTTCATACCAATATTAAAAGATTGTAATTGTTATGTTTATTTGGTTAATATAAATTCAACGCCATTAAAAGTTCTTAATAAATATAACCAGCTTTTTTAGTTGAAACGGTCTCGTTTTGATTGGAGTTTTAATAATTTATGATAGGACAAAAGGATGTCGTTAGATTTAAAATAAAAGATTGTGATGTACAGATCGAGTTCCAAACTTTGGAGCCGCGCCCTCTAGAAACTATGGAGGAGGCGGATACTAGAAAACGCGTTGCGTGCGTAAATTGTGTGGGGTAAAATAAAAATATTATAAATTTAATAGATTAAATAAAAAGATAAAAATATTAATATAAAAAGAACAAAATCGAAATTGTCTTAAAGGTCGCAAAACATTTTTTGAAAAAGTCAAAACTTTAAAAAAAACTATTTACACCACAGTCGGCCCTTCGACTTTATATACTAGATAATATAATTAATATTTAAAAAGTTATTTGTGTCGATTTTCATTATAAATGGACCAATTTATTAATTTTATATGATCTATCTAATATTGTTATTTTTTGCGTACTTTTTACGCATATGCAAAACGAAACTACGATATGTGCAAGTCCACATTGGGTAATAAAAAAACATCGACTATCAGCAACATGATCTGGGAAAAATCAAACACGGAATGATAGATCTACAAATACCAATAAATGGAAAGAATATTTATTTAATAAAAACTCCATAATTTTGAGAAACCAGACTAGGAGAAATAAAAAATTCTGAAAAAGGGGAGGGTGTGGGGGAATCCCCACAAAGGACGAAAATAATTAAAAATATAAAAATTAAGGTGAAAACAAAATCCCAAGAGGGTTGAGACCTTCCCAAGACCGTAGAATATGGAGGCTATGATTTCTCTCTAAAAAGAAAAGAGAGACTAGAGAGGTTTTTGATTTAATGTTATGAATATAAGTACGATTTGAAGAACGGGCATGAAACTTTTATTTCATACCATTATTAAGAGATTATAATTGTTATGTTTATTTGTTTAATATAAATTCAACACCATTAAAAGTTCTTAATAAATATAACCAGCTTCTTTCATTGAAACGGTCTCTTTTTGATTGGAGTTTTATTAATTTATGACGGGACAAAACGATGTCTTTAGATTTAAAGTAAAAGATTGTGATGTAAAGATCGAATTCCAAACTTTGGAGCCGAGCCCTTAGAAACTCCGAAGGAGGCAGTTCATATCAAACGCATTGTGTGCGAAAATTGTGTGGTAAAATAAAAAAATTATAAATTTAAAGGATTAAATAGAAAGATAAAAAAATTAATATAAAAAAACAAAATAGAAATTGTCTTAAAGGTCGAAAAACTTTTTCGAAAAAGTCAAAAAGATTCAAAAAAACTATTTACACCACAGTCGGCCCTTTTACTTTATATACTAGATAATATAATTAATACTTAAAAAGTTATTTTTATCGATTTTTATTATAAATAGATCGATTTATTTATTTTATATGATCTATTTAATATTGTTATTTTTTTGCGTACTTTTTACGCATGTGCAAAATCAAACTAAGATATGAGCAAGTCCACATTGGGTAATAAAAAAACTTCGACTATTAGCAACATATGATTTGGGCAAGACCAATCGGGGAACAGTAGATATACAAATATCAATAAATGGAGAGAACATGTATTTAATAAAAATTGCAAAATTTTGAGAAACCAAACTAAAAGAAACAAAAAACCCTAAAAAGAAGAGGGGAAAGCCACTGCAAAGGACGAAAACAATTAAAAATATAAAAATCAAGGTGAAAACAAAATTCCATGAGGGTTCAGAGAGACCCACCTAATATCGTAGAATATGGAGGCAAGGATTTTTCTCTAAAAAGAAAAAGAGAGACTAGGGAGGTTTTTGATTTAATGTTATGAAGATAAGTACGATTTGAAGAGCGGGCATAAATTTTTATTTCATACCAGTATTAAAAGATTGTAATTTTTATGTTTATTAATTTGTTTAATATAAATTCAACGCCATTAAAAGTTCTTAATAAATATAACCAGCTTTTTTCACTGAAACGGTCTCGTTTTGATTGGAGTTTTAATAATTTATATCGGTACAAAAGGATGTTGTTAGATTTAAAGTAAAAGATTGTGATGTACAGATTGAATTCCAAACTTTGGAGCCGCGCCCCTAGAAACTCTGGAGGAGGCGGATCCTAGCAAACGCGTTGTGTGCGTAAATTGTGTGGGGTAAAATAAAAATATTATAAATTTAAAGGATTAAATAGAAAGATAAAAATATTAATATAAAAATAACAAATTAGAAATTGTCTTAAAGGTCGAAAAACATTTGTGAAAAAGTCAAAAAACTTCAAAAAAAACTATTTACACCACAGTCGGCCTTTCGACTTTATATACTAGAAAATATAATTAATACTTAAAAAGTTATTTGTGTTGATTTTCATTATAAATGGACCGATTTATTAATTTTGTATGATCTATCTAATATTGTTATTTTTTGTGTACTTTTTACGCATGTGCAAAATCAAACTACGATATGTGCAAGTCCACATTGGGTAATAAAAAAATATCGACTATCACCAACAGGATTTGGGCAAGACCAAACAAGGAATGATAGATCTACAAATATCAATAAATGGAGAGAACATTTATTTAATAAAAACTCCATAATTTTGAGAAACCAAACTAGGAAAAATAAAAACCCTAAAAGGGGTGGGGTGGGGTGGGGGGGGAGACCCCCACAAAGGACGAAAATAATTAAAAATATAAAAATTAAGGTGAAAACAAAATCCCAAGAGGGTTCAAAGAGACTCTCCCAAGATCGTAGAATATGGAGGCTAGGATTTTTCTCTAAAAAGAAAAGAGAGAGACTAGATAGGTTTTTGATTTAATGTTATGAAGATAAGTACGATTTGAAGAGTGGGCATGAAATTTTTATTTCATACCATTATTAAGAGATTATAATTGTTATGTTTATTTGTTTAATATAAAGTCAACACCATTAAAGTTCTTAATAAATATAACCAGCTTCTTTCATTGAAACGGTCTCTTTTTTATTGGAGTTTTATTAATTTATGGGACAAAACGATGTCGTTAGATTTAAAGTAAAAGATTGTGATGTACAGATCGAACTCCAAATTCTGCAGTCGCGCCCCTAAAAACTCCGGAGGAGGCGGATCTTAGCAGACGTGTTGCCTGCGTAAATTGTGTGGGGTAAAATAAAAATAGTATAAATTTAAAGGATTAAATAGAAAGATAAAAAAAATTAATATAAAAAGAACAAAAGTGAAATTGTCTTAAAGGTCAAAAAACGTTTTCGAAAAAGTCAAAAAGCTTCAAAAAAACTATTTACACCGTCGTCGGCCCTTTTACTTTATATACTAGATAATATAGTTAATACTAAAAAGTAATTTGTGTCGATTTTCATTATAAGTGGACCAATTTATTAATTTTATATGATCTATTTAATATTGTTATTTTTTTTCACTTTTTAAGCTTGTGCAAAATCAAACTACGATATGAGCAAGTCCACATTAGGTAATAGAATTTTTTGACTATTAGCAACATGATCTGGGCAAGACTAATCGGGGAATAGTAGATCTACAAATACCAATAAATGGATAAAACATTTATTTAATATAAACTCCATAATTTTGAGAAACCAAACTAGGAGAAACAAAACCCTAAAAAATGGAAAAAAAAAACCCGGACGAAAACAATTAAAAATATAAAAATCAATGATAAAACAAAATCCCAGGAGGTTCCAAAGAAGTGGCCCTCCCAAGATCTAGAATATGGAGGCTAAGATTTCTCTCTAAAAAGAAAAGAGAGACTAGATAGGTTTTTGATTTATTGTTATGAAGATACGTATGATTTGAAGAGCGGACATGAAATTTTTATTTCATTCCTTAATTAAGAGATTGTAATTGTTATGTTTATTATTTTAATATAAAATCAACACCATTAAAAGTTCTTAATAAATAAAATCAGCTTCTTTAAACAAATGGTCTTGTTTTGGTTGGGGGTTTATTAATTTATGACGGTACAAAATGACGTCGTTAGATTTAAAGTAGAAGATTGTGATATACAGATCGAACTCCAAACTCTGGAGCCCCTAGAAACTCTGAGGAGGCGGATCCTAGCTATTTGCGCATATTATTGCTTATATATAAAGGGATCAAGAACGATCCTCCAACTCACTCAATTTCAAAATCAGGTACCTTTCAAATTCAAATTCAGCCCGAGTTAACTCAATTAATCTGAAAATCAGGTGAGCAAAGTCGATTAAAATTTAAATCGATCGAATGGAATTCGTCTGATCTTTTCCTCTTCCGTTTCCCTTCTCTCTTCAGCTCTTTATCTTCTTCGTCATTTACAAACCCGAATCTTTCCTCGAAACTACCTTTTTTCTTTGTACTCGGGTTGGATCTGTAGCCCTTCTCGAATAAAGAAACCAATCGGCAATATATCTTTGTCAACAACAAAGCCCCTAATTCGATCAATCATTAAGCCCTAGATTGATCATCTAACGAGGAGTTTTATTGAATCGACTGTAAGCTTTGTTCCCCTTTGTTATTATATTTGCTTATAGTAGTATTTATTATACATCTAGGATTTCGTAGATTCCAGTTGGGTATAATTTGTTATGGACGAGAACAAAGATAGGGCTTTCTGGTAACCTTCATCGTTGCTCATCTCCATCTCCATCTTCATCTCCATCTCCATCTCCCTTGGCAATTAATTCTTACAGGTACAATATACACTCTTCTCTTAGCTTTATTCGCGTTGTGGTTACAATTTCATCTTGGTGCAATCCTCTTTTGAGGTTAATCTAATTCTGAAAGATGTATCAATTTGTATTTTTAGGTTAATTAGCCTCTACCATGCCCCTAATACACTTTTTGGTTACCGAAACTTTTTTTGCTATAATCGCATAACTATACTATAAAATAATTACCGGTTATTACTTATGATTTTCGTCCGAAAAAATGGACGGAATGCTGACTGTGCATATTGACCCGTTATTTTTGCTAACGTGGAGGGCAGAAATGCAAGGAGGCGGATTAAGTGGCATCATGTATATGTAATAATAATAACCATAATTCTAAAACTATTAGTAGTTGAGCTGAATAATTCCAAAACTAATAATAATAATAATTAAAAAATAATAATAAAAATAATAATTTTTAAATAATAATAATAATAAAATACTAATAATAATAATAATTTTAAATGTAAATTTTTTAAAAAAATTATAAAAATATTTTTATATGAATAATCATGCTAATTGTCCCTGCATAGATTTAGTTGGTTCAAAATAATAATAATAATAATAATAATAATTTTTAAATAATAATAATAATAATAATTTTTAAATAATTATAAAAATAATAATAATTTTTAAATATTAATAATGTCAAAATAATAATAATAACTTCAAAATAATAATAATAATTTCAAAATAATAATAATAATTTTTAAATAATAATAATAATTTCTAAATAATAATAATAATAATTTTTAAATAATAATATAATAATAATTTCTAAATAATAATAATGACAATAATAATTAAAATTTTTAAATAATAATAAATTTTAAATAATTATTATGATTATTATTAATATTATTATTATTATTATTTAAAAATTATTATTATTACTATTATTCTGAAATTATTATTATTACTATTATTATTTTGAAATTATTATTATTATTATTACTATTTTGAAATTATTATTATTATTATAATCATTTAAAAAATATTATTATTATTATTTAAAAATTGTTATTATTATTATTTTGAAATTATTATTATTATTATTTAAAAATTATTATTTTATTTTGAAATTATTGTTATTATAATAATTTCAAAATAATAATAATAATATCATGTATGTGGAATAAAAATAAAAATAATAAAAATAATTTTTAAATAATAATAATAATTTTAAATGATTATTATGATTATTATTAATATTTTTATTATTATTATTTAAAAATTATTATTATTACTATTATTATTTTGAAATTATTGTTATTATAATTATTATCATTATTAATATTTGTAATATTATTATTACAATTATTCTTTTGAAGATATTATTATTATTATTATTAGTTGTTGATCTATATTGTTGCTGAAACCCGTCCAAATGGCAAAACCCGTTCACATCAGCAAAATAAATAGATTTTTATGCACAGTCAATTTTTCCGTCCGTTTTTTCGGACGAAAATCATAAGTAAAGACCATTTGGTAATTATTTTAGAGTATAGTTACGCAATTGTAACAAAAAATATTTCGGTAACTACAATGAAAATCGGGCCCTAGTATAGTGACAAAAAAGTGTATTATCCCTTTTTGAATGAAATTTAGCTTTAATTTCTGAAGCTTGCCGAAGGTATGCCAAAATTCAACACACTTTTAACTTTTTTGTATTACTATTTTGAGGTTTCATAAATTGAGTGAAATGATTTTACAGAGCTTAATCCATTGTAACTTAATTCATTTTATGTTGCTCAGTTACTTAATAATGACTTGTTGTGTAGACTATTAGGAAATATTTTGATGAGAATAATTAAAAATATAAAAATCAAGAATAAAACAAAATCCCAGAAGGTTCCAGAGAGACTCTCCCAAGATCGTAGAATATGAAGGCTAGGATTTTTCTCTAAAAAGAAAGAGTGACTAGAGAGGTTTTTGATTTAATGTTATGAAGATAAGTACGGTTTGATGAACGGACATGAAATTTTTATGTCATACCATTATTAAGAGATTGTAATTTTTATGTTTATTCGTTTAATATAAAGTCAACGCCATTAAAAATTCTTAATAAATATAACCAACTTCTTTAACTGAAACGGTCTTGTTTGGTTGGGGTGTTATTAATTTATGACGGTACTAAACGATGTCGTTAAATTTAAAGTTGAAGATTGTGATGTACAGATCGAACTCCAAACTCTGGAGCCCCTAAAAACTCCGAGGAGGCGGATCCTAGCTATTTGCACATATTAATTTAATTCAAAGAAGTTTATATTTAATCTCATAAATTTCCAACAAAATAAGAGACTTGAAAATTAATTAAGCTTCAAACACATAACATTACACTGTTAATGATCAAACGAAACATTTCGATAACTTTAAGAAAACAATGTCAAAGGAAGACACATGCATTATTATAACTAATGGAATGGAAATTAAAATTTCAAAGCCTCAACGTCAAATCTGGACCCTCCTCATCATTGTCATCCACATAAATCACCTCCGGGATGGGGCGATCAAGCTGGTTAATAAACGGCATGCAATAATCTGGAGACACGGTTTCTTCCACACGCTGGCCAAGAGTTGGTAGGGCTGGCCTAGGCCTAGGGCTGATTATGGTAGTTACATTTGGAGGGAGGAAACGCCTTGGGCCAGGAGCTAGTTGCAATGTGGTTGCAGGGTTCTGCATGGAAATTGCAGGGTTCAAGAGTTGATATGCTTGATTTGAGGAAGGAGGAGTAGGTGCTAGGGCTAGGGTTCTTCCCATATGACATTTCCCAAAATGGGTAACAAGGGTACGACTATTCTCAAAAACGTCACCGCATCTTATACATATGATAGCTTGGTTGGACTTGGATATCTCATCATTTTCAGGTTTTGTACTCTCACCATTCTTAGACATAGTAGCTAGCTAGATAGTAGCTTACACTATGACTAATGAAATGGAAAAATGAGAGGAACATGAATATAGGGTTGAGGGGCTTGGTGAATTTATAGGGTTCATGCCAATAGGTAAATTAATTAGTTGCAAGGGAAATAATTATTATGACTGTCATTATAAATTTTCTTGATAAATACACTACTTCTTAATTAAATCTTCTTTAAACAAAATTATGGTCAATTATCATAGTTAGATTAAATTATAGCCATATATTAATTGCAAATATTAAATGGTGTATACATTATTTATTGTAGGAATTACTTACTCCCTCTATTTTTATTTTTTAATTTATCTTTGGGAGAAAATACAAATAAAAAGAAATTCAATTAATGTTTTGTCTGATTGATTAAATTAGAAATAAATCTTAATATTAAATAAATTAGAATTTAATGTAGGAATAATATTAAAAAGTAAGTCATTATTAATTTCTTAAAATTTATAAAGATAAGTATATAACAAAGAACAAATATTATCCCGAAAAGACAGATAAAAAGGAATGGAGAAAGTAGTATTCTGTGACATGTATTCAATTCGAAACAAACATTAAATATTTAAATTTAAATCATTTATTAGAATATTTAAATTTAAATCATTTATTAAATTTAAAACATTAAATATTTATTAGAATAGTTTATATATTGTACTCCCTCCGTCTCATAATATATGGACATTTTAGAATTGTGTACAAAAATTAAAAAAATAATTGTATAGTATTAAATATAATATCAATTGTCTATAATACCCTTAAATTATCATAATTATCATACTCTCTCATCTGTTACATTTTCCCATAAGGGATAATTTTGGAAAGATTGTATTTAATTCTCTTAGATTATATAAAATGACAAATAATTTGGGAAAAATAAAATCATCTAAAACGTCCTATATATATATTATGGGACAGATGGAGTATCAAAAATATTAGAGAGTCTTGAATGATTGACACCGTATTAACTCATTGACTCATGACCAACCAAAATGACTCGATAAAATTATAAAATAATTGTAGTAAGATCTTTTAATTAATGCCTAATTGTTATATATAGTTATTGATTGGAAATGACAAAAAAAGAAGAAGAAGAAAATAATGGAGAGAGTAAGACCAGGCAATATAATTCTTTATATATATATATATATATATATATATATATATAATTTATATATTTTTGGTATATAATGAATTGTATAAATGCATGCATGGATGTTAATAAATCAGAAGATAAGGCTAATATTAATATGATTTTGTTGTTTTGTTAACAGATTATTAACTTTTAAATTGGTTTGTTATGCAGCCATTGTCATTTAGCGAAATTTATATATTTTTAGTACATGATGATATATATCTGAACAACAGAAAAATTAAAGGCATTAATTATTTTCTTACTTATAAGATGGATAATATCAGCACTTAATTGCATTAATTCATTCTCTTCTTAACATGAAAGTAGTTGTTTGCCTTAGCTAATTACAAAATAACAGTCAACAATAACATTAAGGTGTTTTTGTTCTCTTGTTATCCAGTGATCAATGGTGGAGTCCTCATGTGGGGTCCACACCCTCCATTTCCAAAAGGGTGACATGGTCCAGTTTTGTTGAAATTGCATTAATATTATTAGATGCCCTTTATCAAAATTATCTTAATCAGATTTGGTAATCAGATTTATTTATTACTCCCTGCTTTCTTTTTTTATCTGTCTTTTTTTTAGATAGAGAAATTTGTTCCCTTTTATGTTTGTAGATTTATAGAAATAATTAATAATTTTATTTTTCATATCTCTAAATATTAAATACTAGTTACCCCCTTTGTCCCACAAAAACGGGTTGATAATTACACATATACTTAGAAAAATTAAAATTTAACTTTTGGAATGAAATACACTTGGTCCCATAATATGCATAGATAATTGATATTTCTGCAAGACTCTTCTCATATGAATAGTAATTGAGATCTAAATCTATACGAGTGCGTGTGTGACGCCCCTAAAATAGGTTCAATATTCAATCCATTCTGAGTCGCGAAATACATGGTACAGAATTCAAATACAATCTTTCATATCAAACGGTCGTGCAAAATACGACCACACAACTGTGAGTGTCAATACAGACATGCAGAAAATATTAACATTCAAACTAAGTCCTCATTATATTTATTATCACACTATTTAAAAAAAAATAGTGAGGACTTCTACAGCTCTAACTCGGACTATCACTCCATTCCCCGACTAGTACCCGCGATATTCTCATTTCCTGAAGAAAACAATGGAAGAAAAGGGTGAGCTCAACTAGCCCATAAAGAATATTATGACTAAGATAATGAAGAATAAATTATCGTTAGTCTTCAACAAATCAGATAAAATATTATGGACAACCAGTTTTAGATCAACAACTGCAGCGAAAATGACAATTCATTAGAAGAGTTAAGTAGAGAATGATGTCTACTATCTTCTATAATTTAAAAGTCCATCATCAATATTTTATCCCTGTAACATCAATCAATATTCATCTCGAATCAAATATTCATCTTTTGCAATACGGCCAAAGATATTCATTTGTATCACCAGTTGGTCATGTTCATCTCAACACCTGTCCATCTTTGCACCACGGGCCAAAGATATTCATCAGGTAATCATTCATCTTTTTTGCACTACAGGCCAAAGATATGCAGTTATATCACCATTTAGGACTGAGGATGATAAAAACAATATGAATAACGAATCCAGTGAGATAAAGGACAAATATTAGAGAATTTATCTAGAGTTCAAGAATGAAGATCAAAACCTGGATCCAATCAAAGATGATTTGAAAAGAAAAAAATATTTTTTTTACCGTGAATAGTATCCCATGAATAGTAACTTATGAATAGTAACTCGACATGAAAAGATAAAGATTTCACAAGAAAATTCAGACCAATATTTCAGTGAAATAATATTAGATGAAGAGCAAAACTCAAGGAATTTTTGATTATTTCAGGAATTCTAGAAGCAATACTTACCGTAGTAAGTTTAGAGTTAGGAATCTGAAATGAAACAATATACGAAATTGCAATTAAATTTTCACCCGTTTGGCGGTAGTCCGCTCAGACAGATTATTTTTACAATTTAATAACAACTGAATAGGAAGGGTTATTCATCAGGCATGCGGTAGTCCGTGTAGACAAGTTATTTCCACAGAATAATAAAGAATAGAATAACAACAGGATTTCACCATGCATGCGGTAGTCCGCGTAGACAGGTTATTCCAGCAGAATAATAAAGAATGGAATAACAACCCTTATGAGTATTGAAAGAAAATAACTCTCTTCATGAATACGAAAGAAATAATACCCCTTATCTTAAAAATTTGGATACTGCACTAGTGTAATAGTAGAATACTCTTCTTCTTTCTCTCTTATTCTCTCTATACTTTCTCTCTCTATAGCTTTAGTGAATTGGTGAGAAATAATGAAGAAATGAGCTTCTATTTATAGGCTCGGCAGATTAAGGGTAAAATAGTTTTTTCGCCATAATTTATGACATCATCGCTTATATCATCGATCCTATGACATCATTGCTTACCTCATCACTCTGATGACATCCTTGCTTACCTCATCGCTCCGATGAAATCATTGTTTGCATCATAAGAGTTCAAATTCAATTTGCACTCTTCCACCTCGTTTAACTTTTATACCATGAATTCACTATAATAATGTTACCATTCAAATTATAAAAAGCATACTATTATATAATCACATCATACTACTATAATGTAATAGTATAATAATACATTTGAATGAATTATTTTATCGGACAAGATAAAATACCAACTTTCAACAAATATCACATGTTAAAAATTCCTCCGTTTAAATCTATATTGAATAAATATTTCCTTATCATATATATCAAAAATTAATTATTCACAAATAATATTACAGAACTACAATATTGACAACCAGGTCGTTCCTAGGAAAGGGGGGGCCTTCCGATAAGGATTTCTCCTTACTGGCGCGCAATTAATCAACCCCTTTCCTAGACAGAACTTCCTTAGACATTGCCAATAATGCTATCTAATAATATTATTCCAATAATATGAATTATTGATTTGATAATTCGAAATAATGTGCAATGACAATTATTAAATCAATAATATAAAATAGCAAAGTAGCACTTATTGATATAAAATATCAACGTAGCAAATATTGAACCAATAAAATATTATGCAATTATTGAATCAATAATATAAAATATTGAATAGTAATTACTGTAACAATAATTGAGTAAGTGCCTTCTTACGTAAGAATCAATAATTCGAAATACTGTGCAATACTGTGTGCTACTGTGCAACACCACGTATTACTGTATTTTAACCACCGGGTATTTCAACAGTACTAACAGTAACAGTTTTGTCGTTATTTTTATAAAAAGGTTACTTCTGTCGCTTTCTATATCCGACATTCATTTCGTTGTGGGGTCTACCAATGACTGCGCCGTCGTACGAATATTCTCCAACAAAAAGAATATTTCTCGACCAAACAAATATTCTCTGACACAACGAATATTTTATAACCACTTGCTTATTTTGTAAACTTTGCACATTTCACCCATAACTTATCACATTTATCAAATCAACACCTTACTATTTCAAAATAATATATAAAGAAAATTAAATCTTATTCATAAAATTTGGGGTCTTACAATCTCCCCTCCTTATGAAATTTCGTCCTCGAAATTGACGTACGTACCTGGTATGTCGAAAAGGTGAGGATACCTCGTTTTCATTTCCGATTCTAACTCCCAGGTCATTTCCTCGATATCATGGTTCCTCCACAAAACTTTGACTTGAGGTATAACCTTTGAGCGTAGGGACATGTTCCTTCCTATCCAAGATCTTAATAGGTACCTCCTCGTATGTTAAATCTTCGGCTATCTCGTCTGGTTCTAACTTAATAATGTGGTTTGGATCTTTCACATATTTACGAAGCACATATATGTGAAAAACGTTATGAACACGAGACATGCTTGGAGGTAAGGCGAGTCTATAGGCCACATTTTATACTCGGTCAAGGATTTCAAATGGACCAATGAATTGTGGGTTGAGCTTTCCTCTCTTTTCGAATCTCGTAACTCCTTTCCATGGAGCAACATGTAATAATACATGATCTCCGACATTAAACTCCACGTCCCTTCGATGAAGATCAGCATAACTCTTTTGTCGATCTTGTGCAGTTTGTATACGTTGCCGGATCATTTGAATCTTTTCCATAGTCATACGTACTAACTCCGGTCCCAACAATGTTGCTTCACCCAACTCGTCCCAGCATACTAGAGAACGATATTTTCGTCCATACAACGCCTCGAATGGAGCCATGCCTATACTTGCCTGATAACTGTTGTTGTAGGAGAATTCCACCAATGATAGGTACTTATCCCAACTCCCTTTGAAGTCTAGAACACAGAGTCTCAATAGATCTTTAAGAGTTTGGATAGTCCTTTCCGATTGCCCGTGTGACGAACGAAATTTTTGTAATTTAATTTGAATATTTATTGAATTAAATAAATATTTTTCGATGATTTAATTATTGAGTTAAATAATTAATTGATGAAATTATGGTAGATTAATTTAATTATATGTGTTACATTAGTTAAATTAATGTGGTGAATTTTTATATTCAAAGTATGCATTTAATTGAGCTTATTTGATTAAACGAATTATTTAAATAAGCATAATGTTATTCTAATTAAATTAATAATTAATTAGAGATTTAATGATTTGACATAATTAATAAATAAGAATTTTAATTATGTGACTATGTGATTTAATGTGAATTTATGCTATTTTATTTAATTGATTTAAATAATATTATTTGACTAAATTGGGTGTGACATTAATTAACTATATAATAAGAGCTTTATTAAAATAAATAGAAAGGGAGAACAAGATAGCTAGCAAACATGGCCTCTAAGGGGAGTTGCACCAGTTAACCCATTACGGATTAACTGACGCCACTCACCATTACTCACCCATTACATACGTATTATATTTTATATCATATAACTACATCAGACTCCCATACTCATATATCATAGAAGAAAAGAGAGAATTCAGAGAGTAAAGTTAAGAAAACATAGATTTGAGAAGAGTTGGGAAAATTCAAGTTATATCATCATCAAACAGAGTTAGCAAGGGTATAATCCTTCATCTCAAGTTTTTAATTTCGTTAGTTTATTTTTCAAACTCAACTTCAAACTCTCTGTATATGATTGTAGTGATGAATACATGAGATGTAATCATATATGTGTTATCGTATGATTATAACATGTTTTATATTTGGTATGAATGGTTTAAAATAGTTGAATTCATGAAATTAGGCCTTAATTGGGTTTACGAAAAGTTACAGAGTTTTTCATTTACGTGTTTTAAAATTCTCTAAAAATGGGAAAATTTACATTTGTTCATGATATGACTATATATATATTAATTGATGTTCATAACATGTTGTATATCATATATGCATAAATTACAGTGGTTAATTTCATGTAATTATGTGGTTATTGAGATTTTCAAAGTTTCAGAACATAAGAATGGCCCATATGGCCCTTATGTACCAAATTTACATACCTTACACGTTTATTTAACTTAAATTGATGTTGTAATATAATTATACACGTTTAAACGAACAAAACAGAAGTTAAACGAACGAATTCGGTGTTATAACGAATTCGTAACGTTGAATTTCTTATTTTTCTTTCAAAACTTTATAAAGTATGAAAAACAGTGAATTTAATTGCTATAACTTGTGTAATTACGTAATTTAGGATGCTAAGATCATGCTAAAAATGTTGTATAGTATTTTCTGTGAAGTCCATACTTCATGTGTAGCAATTAAATTGTTGTAGTAGCATTAAATGGTGAATTCTGGGCCTGGTTCTCTGTTATTCGTGAACTGCATATTCTAAAACTGGCGTGTGGAGCTGCAGCGCCAGCTTTAAGCCTAAGAGTGGGACTGCAGCGCCAGTGGAGCTGCAGCGCCATCTTTAAGCCTAAGAGTGGGGCTACAGCGCCAGCTTTAAGCCTAAGATTGGAGCTGCAGCGCCGTTTTTAGTTCAAATGGTGAAGCTGCAGCGCCACTTGGCAGATTTTGCCCAGAAATGAGATTTTAATTGTTCAAGTCTAGGAAATGTAATTGGAACCTAATGTAATAAGCATGAAGACATGATTAAACATATAATAAGAGGTTAATAACTTATATTACGTGAGTAATTAATAAGTTAATTACATTACTTGAATCGTTAATTGTATAGTCCAATAACGTGCTCAAGACTGATGTGTGTGATTCGATACGTATATCGAGTTATTGATTAATGTGTATTGTGAATGTATTGATATGTAGGATTTAATAAAGAACGTGAATTATAAATTGTAGCTTGTGCAAGAGGCAAGTTTCCTAAACTCAAACCTTACTTTTACATTGAGCAAGTATCCTATCTCTAACTTATTGTTATTAAGCAAGTTTCTTAAAATTCTAAGTTATTCATTTATCAAGTCTTAGACTTGTGTTCTATATCAAGCGAGCTCTTGTTTTTAATTGTTCAAGTTCAAAGGTTTCATATTTGATGCTATAACTCTTTTAAGCATGATTCAGCTATACAATACTTATTCGATTGTATACTCTTGAGATTTACCATTCAAGTTGAATATCGATGTTATTGTTGAACTTATAGGACTAGTGAACCCTTATTTATTCAACTAGTCTATAGTTGATGTACGTTCTAAATTCTAGAATACTTATTGAGCTTATCCAAACCAAACTTCCTTTGGTGCGGACTCTGATGTCAAAACTGAGATGAACAACCCTGTAAAGGGGATTATTTACGCTTTAGCGTTGAGATATTGTGCACAGTATGGTACTAAGGGCTGATCCCCCTAAGTACGAGAAGTAGAGTCCATAGTCTTATGACTGGTAAAGGTTTAAAGTATAAAAACTTTACAACCTAGGACATAGTTCAAGGTCTTATGACCCTCAGACGTTCTTTTGATTCCTGTTATTCATTCTTGAGTCAAAAGTTGAGTTTTTTTATTCAGATGTCTTTGATTCACTCGCATGTTATTATATTATTGTTGTATTATTATACTTGTGGGAAATCGTGCTCACTCTTGTGTAATAATAACATTGCAGTTAAGAACGAAAGGTCCGACGAGCCTTCTACTAGCAAAGGCAAGGGCAAGGTCAACAAGTGATGAAGACTTGTTGTTTATTTTTATATGTTTATGTTTCAGACTTATGTTAAAGTTGTGTAAGACTTATTTATTTGTTTATGTTCCGCATAGATGGTTAAGGTTAGTATGACCTGGGATTGTATTTATTACTCAGATGTTGTAACCCCATAAGGGGAGGATTTATTTCTATTTATTGCATGGTTTGCATTTATTATGGGTAGATAGATAGATGATATTTGTACAGTGAACACCAAATCTCATTGAATTGAAGTACCCGGATTTGGGGGTGTCACAGGTTGGTATCAAAGCTGTAGGTTATGAACCTTAGGTGGGGGAAAACCTTAGGATATTAGCCTTTTAGAGATCGAGAATATAGTAATGATAACTCTTATCGAGTTCTAAGAAAGATAATAACTTATCTTATGTGCTATGTGCTTATACTTATATACTCATGTATCGATTAGCATCACGTAATAACTAAGACTTAAAATTTTATTGTTAGGATGACGGATGTTGGAGAACCTAGTCAGTCCAGGGATATTGTACCCCTAGAGGCTAGAGAGGAGGAGCCCTGAGACATCCATCGTAGTTTGGGAGCAGTTAGTCCGACGAGAGCCATCACCCTTGATCACAGTCATTGGTCAGGAGTATGTGCCGGTGTCTGATTCAGAGGAGGACTCTGAGGAAGACCCTGAGGAGATTGAGGTTCAGGCTGAGGACAGCCGAAGAGGAGGAGGAAGACCCTGAAGAGTTCCTGCCGAGCTCTATCAGTGCTGAGATATATGATGAGCTGTATGACCGTAACATAGAGTTAAGTGATTCTGTTTAGGAGCTGAGGGAGACTGTTCAGGAGCTGAGGGAACTGATCGGTTACTCTACAGTCTACCATAGAGCAGAGGGATGGAGAGGTTGAGGCTCTTCACACACATCTGGGAGACGTAGAGTGGGATTTGGTTCACGAGAAAGGCCAAACCGAGCAGATGTCAGAGGAAATAGAGGAATGGAAGAATGAATTGAAAGAAAAATCAGCAAGGCTGGCCATAGCAGAGCAGATCTCGCAGAAGATAACTGTCGGGTGAAGAAGGCCAAGCTTGAGGAGACGTACTCTACGCTTCAGTATGCAATTGACGAGGCCTAGGATCGGGTTATGAGGTACCCAATTCAATTCGAAGGACTACCGTCGTACATGCTAGATCGCAGGACGATGTCCCGGATTATGGAAAAAGAGCATGGCAAAGCTGATCGTCGCCTTAATAAACAATGATAGGAACATTTGATTTTGTGAAACCCATCTGGTAGTTAATAATGTAAATTCCAATGTGTTATAAACAGAGGAATATTTTATGTTTTAAATCCTGTAGATTCTTTATATTGGGATAGTTGATGTAAATAGCAATGATGCTATCGTGTTATATTAAAACTTTTGATTTAATAAAATATCAGAGTTTATTTGAGATAATGTGTTAACTGATTGTGTCTAAATGTTTAAGTTAAGCCTTAGATATTTAGAGAATTGAATAAAGATCTAATAAGCGTATATCTTAACAAAAATATGCCGCCAAGGAGAAGACCAAACCGTCGACCAGCCCAGGAAGGGTCAACTAACAACAACAACGACGCCAATGCTAACCCCGTTCAGCAATTGGTGAACTTACTTGCTGGAGCGCTTAACAACCAACCTCAAGCTCCACCAAACACAACGTTCAAGGACTTCAAGGCGGTGGGACCGCCAGAGTTTAAAGGCACCATGAACCCGATAGAAGCTCAAACCTGGGTCATGAAGATGGAAAAAGTTTTCGACGTCGCCAGAGTCAGAGAAGACCAAAAAACCGCCTACGCAACGTTCATGCTGAAATCCGAAGCTAGTTATTGGTGGCAATCAAATAAGGTCCGGGGAGGAGAAGGTGTGATTACCTGGGAGAGGTACAAAGAGATGTTTTTCGAGATGTACTTTCCGACTAGCTCGCAGAATCAAATGGAGGTCTAGTTCCTAGAACTGAAACAGGGGAATATGTCCATACCGGAATATGCGACGAAATTCAATGAGTTGGCTAGGTTTGCCACATATCAAGTGCACATCGATCAGAGGAAGGCAAGGAGGTTTGAATAGGGCCTGAAGCCCTGGTTGTATAGCAAAGTGTCAATGTTTCAATTGAACACTTTTGCTAGGGTGTTGGAGAAGGCCATTCTCGCTGAAGGCGGGAGTGACGCTGTTATAAAGTATAACCAAGATCAGAAAAAGAAGAAGAGTGAAGGTGAAAGAATTAACAAAGCTAGTGGTAGCAACACGGGAGGGAGTAGTAATCAGAAGAGGAGGTGGAGTGATAACTCATCAATTGGGAATCAGCAAGGAGGTCAGAAAAAGTGGATCGAAGCTTGTCCGACCTGCGGGAAAGCTCACCTGGGAATCTATATGAAGGGAAAACGAGTGTGCTATAATTGTGATCAGGAAGGCCACATAGCACCTAACTGTCCTAACCCAAAGAAGGGCGCTTGCTTCACTTGCGACTCAAAGGACCATCTGGCAAGTGACTGTCCCAAGAAGGGATCTGGAGGGGTAGGATCAGGAGGAAATAGGGGAAACAGCTGGTGGAAGTGCTCTAACTATCACGGGACCAACCGCAACCAACCGACTAACCGCCAGGACCTTCAACATGACAGTGCAGGATGCTGTGCAGTCTCGCGACGTGGTGTCAGGTATCATTCCGATCAATAAAGTTAATGCTTATGTACTATTTGATTCAGGTACTACTTGTTCATTTATATCTAATGACTTTGCTAAGAACTTATAATTGCCTATGGACGAGTTAGAATACCCCATGAACATAGAAATTGCGAATAGAGAAGTGATCCCTGTTAAGTACGTACACAAGAACTGTAGGATGGATATTAAGGGTAACATTATGAACGTAGATCTTATCCCGATTAGGCTTGGGGAATTCGATGTTATTCTGGGAATGGATTGGCTAGTCAATTATGGGGCTGTAATTGATTGCCAGAAGAAGTGTATCAACCTTATGACCCCGTCAAAGGTTGTGTTTTATGGCAGCAAATCGCCTAGACAAGCGAGTTGTCTGACGATGATGCAGGCCAGGAAGTTGTTAAGACGAGGCTGTGTAGGATATTTAGCCTACATAGTCGATAGTCGTAAAGAAAACCCGAAAGTGGAAGATATACCGGTCGTGAGGGACTTCATTGACGTATTTTTGGATGATCTTCCAGGACTTCCACCAGACAGAGAGGTTGAGTTCGTGATCGATTTGGTGCCTAGGGATGGCTCCAATATCTAAAGCACCATACCGGATGGCTCCGGTAGAGATGAAAGAGTTAAGGATATAACCGCAAGAGTTACTGGACAAGAAGTATATCCAACTGAGCGTATCGCCGTAAGGAGCGCCGGTGTTGTTTGTGAAGAAGAAGGATGGCACGATGCGGCTTTGCATCGACTACAGATAACTGAATAAGGTCGCAATTAAGAATAGATATCCATTACCGAGGATCGACGACCTGTTTGACCAATTGAAGGGAGCAAGATACTTTTCGAAGATAGATTTGAGGAGTGGTTATCATCAACTGAAGGTGAGGCCAGAGGATGTCCCGAAGACAGCATTTAGGACTCGATATGGTCACTACGAATTTCTGGTGATGTCATTTGGTCTGACGAATGCTCCTGCAGTATTCATGGGCTTAATGAACGGAGTGTTAAAACCAGTTTTTGGACAAATTCGTGGTAGTCTTTATTGACGACATTTTGGTATACTCGAAGACCAAGGAAGAACATGTAGAACATCTGAAGTTAACATTAGAGGCATTGAGAAGAGAGAAGTTGTATGCTAAATTTTCGAAATGTGAATTCTGGATTGAAAGAGTACAATTTCTTGGACATGTGATCGACAAGGACGGAATTTCGGTAGATCCCTCTAAAGTTGAAGCGGTGATGAACTGGGATCAGCCGAAAACACCGTCGAAAGTGAGAAGTTTTCTTGGATTAGCGGGATATTATAGAAGATTCATTCACGACTTTTCCAAGATCGCAACTCCGCTGACGAATTTGACTAGAAAATCGGCGAAGTTCGTTTGGACGGAGAAGTGTGAGGAAAGCTTCTACGAGCTTAAGAAGAGGTTGAGTTCAGCACCTGTGTTATCTCTTCCGGACGACACAAGAAATATTATGGTTTATAGTGATGCGTCGCACAAAGGACTTGGTTGTGTACTCATGCAAAACGGCAGGGTCATTGCGTATGCGTCACGATAATTAAAAGATTATGAGAAGGGGTATCCGACCCATGACTTGGAGTTAGCTGCAGTGGTATTTGCTTTGAAAATTTGGAGACACTATCTCTATGGGGAGAAGTGTGAAATATATACAGACCACAAGAGTCTGAAATATATTTTTACACAAAAGGACTTGAATATGCGCCAGAGAAGGTGGCTAGAGCTAATTAAAGACTATGGCTGCGAAATTTTATACCATCCGGGTAAGGCTAATGTGGTTGCCGACGCCTTAAGCAGGAAGGGTCGGGAGAAATTGATGATGTTAACTGCTCAGGAAGAGCTAATTTCAGCAATGGAAAAGCTAGAATTGGAAGTGAAGTATCCGATGGAGATTGACGAGAAGTTGTTTCAGATGCAAGTTGGTACAACCCTATTGGATAAAGTTAAGGAAGCCCAACTTCAGGACGAAGAATGTGAGAAGGTAAAGAAAAAGATATCTGAAGGAACCGAGCCGAGATTCAAGATAGACAGTGAGGGACTACTGAGATTTGAGAACAGAGTATAAGCACCGTCAGTGCCAGAGATTAAGGATGATATTTTGAGCGAGGCTCATAGCTCACAGGTATTCGATTCACCCCGGTAGTACCAAGATGTACCAGGATCTTCGACAGCACTTCTGGTGGCCGAATTTGAAACGAGATGTTGCTGAGTGTGTTGCAAAATATCTGACCTATCAGAAAGTAAAAGCAGAATATCAGAGGACGAGTGGTTTGCTACAACCCCTGAAAATCCCAGAATGGAAATGGGAACACATTACAATGGATTTCGTGGTTGGCCTTCTGACGACTCAGAAAGGCGTATGGGTTATCGTTGACCGACTGACGAAATTCGCACACTTCCTTCCGATCAAAATTAGATTCAACTTAGACTAGTTGGCAAGCTTATATGTGAAAGAGATTGTTTTGAGGCATGGAGTTCCGGTGTTAATAGTTTTCGTCAGAGATCCGCGTTTGACATCGAACTTCTGGAAGCGACTACAGGAATGCATGTGGACACAGTTGAGAATGAGTACGGCTTATCACCCACAAACAGACGGGCAGAGCGAAAGAATGATCCAGACATTGGAAGATATGCTGAGAGCATGCATTATGGATTTCAAAGGCAACTGGAATGACCACCTATCGCTTGTGGAATTCGGTTACAACAACAGTTACCACGCTAGTATTGGCATGCCGCCTTACGAAGCGTTGTACGGAAGAAAATGCAGAACCCCGCTATACTGGGATGAAGTTGGCGAGAGACAACTACTAGGTCTAGAACTGGTACAACAGACAACAGAGATAGTCAGGGTAATCAGAACAAGACTGGTAGCAGCTCAGGATAGGCAAAAGAAATACGCCGATCCACACCAGTAAAGATGTTGAGTTTGAATCGGGTAGCTTTGTATTTTTGAAAGTCTCTCCCTGGAAGGGAAAGATCAAATTCGGTAAGAAGGGGAAATTGAGCACGAGGTTCATTGGACCGTTCGAGGTACTGCGAAGGATTGGAGAAGATGCGTATGAGGTAGCCTTACCTCCGGCACTAGAGAATATCCACAACGTCTTCATGTTTTAGTTTTATGCCCCTACAAACCAGATTACAAGCATGTGATTGAATATGAACCCCTATATTTTGAGAAAGATTTATCCTATGAAGAAATTCCTATTCAGATAGTTGACAGGAAAGAATAAGTCCTCAGAAACAAAGTTATACCTTCTGTTAAGGTAATTTGGAGGAACCACAATGCTAAAGAAGCTAGGTGAGAACTCGAAGAGCATATGATGAAAAATTACCCACATTTATTTACTTAATTTATATATATGCGATTCTGGGGACAGAATCTTTGTAAGGGGGGAGAATGTAACTGGGACGAAATTTAATTGAACCTTGATTTTGGGGACAGAATCCTTTTAAGGGGGAAAGATGTGACGAACGAGATTTTTATAATTTAATTTGAATATTTATTGAATTAAATAAATATTTTTCGATGATTTAATTATTGAGTTAAATAATTAATTGATGAAATTGTGGTAGATTAATTTAATTATATGTGTTACATTAGTTAAATTAATGTGGTGAATTTTTATATTCAAAGTATGTATTTAATTGAGCTTATTTGATTAAACGAATTATTTAAATAAGCATAATGTTATTCTAATTAAATTAATAATTAATTAGAGATTTAATGATTTGACATAATTAATAAATAAGAATTTTAATTATGTGACTATGTGATTGAGTGTGAATTTATGTTATTTTATTTAATTGATTTAAATAACATTATTTGATTAAATTGGGTGTGACATTAATTAACTATATAATAAGAGCTTTATTAAAATAAATAGAAATGGAGAATAAGATAGCTAGCAAACATGGCCCTAAGGGGAGTTGCACCAGTTAACCCATTACGGCTTAACTGACGCCACTCACCCATTACTCACCCATTACATACGTATTATATTTTATATCATATAACTACATCAGACTTCTCATATTCATATATCATAGAAGAAAAGAGAGAATTCAGAGAGAAAAGTTAAGAAAACATAGATTTGAGAAGAGTTGGAAAAATTCAAGTTATATCATCATCAAACAGAGTTAGCAAGGGTATAATCCTTCATCTCAAGTTTTTAATTTTGTTAGTTTATTTTTCAAACCCAACTTCAAACTCTATGTATATGATTGTAGTGATGAATACATGAGATGTAATCATATATGTGTTATCGTATGATTATAACATGTTTTATATTTGGTATGAATGGTTTAAAATAGTTGAATTCATGAAATTAGGCCTTAATTGGGTTTACGAAAAGTTACAGAGTTTTCCATTTACGTGTTTTAAAATTCTCTAAGAATGGGAAAATTTACATTTGTTCATGATATGACTATATATATATATTAATTGATGTTCATAACATGTTGTATATCATATATGCATAAATTACAATGGCTAATTTCATGTAATTATGTGGTTATTGAGATTTTCAAAGTTTCAGAACATAAGAATGGCCCATATGGCCCTTATGTACCAAATTTACATACCTTACACGTTTATTTAACTTAAACTGATGTTGTAATATAATTATACACGTTTAAACGAACAAAACGGAAGTTAAACGAACGGATTCGGTATTATAACGAATTCGTAACGTTGAATTTCTTATTTTTCTTTCAAAACTTTATAAAGTATGAAAAACAGTGAATTTAATTGCTATAACTTGTGTAATTATATGATTTAGAATGCTAAGATCATGCTAAAAATGTTGTATAGTGTTTCTGTGAAGTCCATACTTCATGTGTAGCAATTAAATTATTGTAGTAGCATTAAATGGTGAATTCTTGGCCTGGTTCTCTGTTATTCGTGAACTGCATATTCTAAAACTGGCGTGTGAAGCTGCAGCTCCAGCTTTAAGCCTAAGAGTGGGGCTGCAGCGCCCGTGGGGCTGCAGCGCCAGTGGAGCTGCAGCGCCAGCTTTAAGCCTAAGATTGGAGCTGCAACGCCGTTTTTAGTTCAAATGGTGAAGCTGCAGCGCCACTTGGCAGATTTTGCCCAGAAATGAGATTTTAATTGTTCAAGTCCAGGAAATGTAATTGGAATCTAATGTAATAAGCATGAAGACATGATTAAACATATAATAAGAGTTTAATAACTTATATTACGTGAGTAATTAATAAGTTAATTACATGACTTAAATCGTTAATTGTATAGTCCAATAACGTGCTCAAGACCGATGTGTGTGATTCGATACGTATATCGAGTTATTGATTAATGTGTATTGTGAACGTATTGATATGTAGGATTTAATAAAGAACGTGAATTATAAATTGTAACTTGTGCAAGAGGCAAGTTTCCTAAACTCAAACCTTACTTTTGCATTGAGCAAGTATCATTTCTCTAACTTATTATTATTAAGCAAGTTTCTTAAAATTCTAAGTTATTCATTTATCAAGTCTTAGACTTGTGTTCTATATCGAGCGAGATCTTGTTTTTAATTGTTCAAGTTCAAAGGTTTCATATTTGATGCTATAACTCTTTTAAGCATGATTCAGCTATACAATACTTATTCGATTGTATACTCTTGAGATTTACCATTCAAGTTGAATATCGATGTTATTGTTGAACTTATAGGACTAGTGAACCCTTATTTATTTAACTAGTCCATAGTTGATGTACGTTCTAAATTCTAGAATACTTATTGAGCTTATCCAAACCTAAACTTCCTTTGGTGCGGACTCTGATGTCAAAACTGAGATGAACAACCCTGTAAAGGGGATTATTTACGCTTTAGCGTTGAGATATTGTGCACAGTATGGTACTAAGGGCTGATCCCCCTAAGTACGAGAAGTAGAGTCCATAGTCTTATGACTGGTAAAGGTTTAAAGTATAAAAACTTTACAACCTAGGACATAGTTCAAGGTCTTATGACCCTCAGACGTTCTTTTGATTCCTGTTATTCATTCTTGAGTCAAAAGTTGAGTTTTTTTATTCAGATGTCTTTGATTCACTCGCATGTTATTATATTATTGTTGTATTATTATACTTGTGGGCAATCGTGCTCACTCTTGCGTAATAATAACATTGCAGTTAAGAACGAAAGGTCCGACGAGCCTTCCACTAGCAAAGGCAAGGGCAAGGTCAACAAGTGATGAAGACTTGTTGTTTATTTTTATATGTTTATGTTTCAGACTTAGTTAAAGTTGTGTAAGACTTATTTATTTGTTTATGTTCCGCATAGATGTTTAAGGTTAGTATGACCTGGGATTGTATTTATTACTCAGATGTTGTAACCACATAAGGGGAGGATTTATTTCTATTTATTGCATGGTTTGCATTTATTATGGGTAGATAGATAGATGATATTTGTACAGTGAACACCAAATCCCATGGAATTGAAGTACCCGAATTTGGGGGTGTCACAGCCCGTCCGTTTGTGGATGATATGTCGAACTGAATCGTAAATCCGTGCCCATAGCTTTCTGCAAGCTGACCCAAAATCGTGAAGTGAATCTTGGGTCACGATCCGAAACTATGGATACTGGCATGCCATGCAATCTCACAATCTCATTCACGTACATACGAGCAAGATGTTCAAGGGAATAAGTCTCTCGTATCGGCAAGAAATGAGCAGACTTGGTTAATCTATCAACAATAACCCAAATCGCATCTATGCCTTGAGAAACCTTGGGAAGACTCGTAACGAAATCCATGGTAATGTGTTCCCACTTCCACTTTGGAATCTCAAGTGGTTGCAATGGACCCTTTGGCACTTGATGCTTCGCCTTGACACGTGACATGTTAAACACCTCGAGATAAACTCCGCCATCTCTCTCTTCATATTGCTCCACAAAAATATATGTCGAAGATCACGATACATATTGGTACTCCCAGGATGGATTGCAAACGGTGTGTTGTGTGCCTCTATCATAATTCTATACTTCAAATCAGAATCGTCAGGAACACAAAGTCTGGAGTTGACTCAAAGTATTCCTTCTTCATCAATCCTTGCTTCTGAAATAGCACCTTCTTCCTCATATTTATCAGCTCCGGGTCTGTAGCTTGAGCAGCTTTAACTTTTACAATCAAAGCTGGTTCTACACGTATACTTGACATCATCGCATGGGTCCCCGGAGTCTTGAACTCTATCTCCATCTTTTTTAAATCACACAAAATAGGCCTTGAAAGTATCGCATTCGTTCCAGCATATGATCTTCTACTCAACGCGTCAGCTACCACGTTCGCTTTACCAGTATGGTATTAGATGGTATGGTTGTAATCTTTCAACAGCTCAAGCCAACGTCGTTGCCGCATGTTAAGTTCCTTCTGGGTGAAGAAATACTTGAGGCTCTTATGATCCGTATAGATCTCCACTTTCTCCCCATATAGGTAGTGTCTCCAGATCTTCAACGCGAAAACAACTGCTGCCAACTCTTGATCATAAGTAGGATAATTCCTCTCATATTCCTTGAGTTGTCGCGAGGCATAGGCTATGACTTTCTCATGTTGCATGAGAACGCATCCTAACCCTTTGCCCGAAGCATCGCTGTAAATTACAAATCCATCCGAACCAGATGGTATCGTTAGAACAGGTGCCGAAATGAGTCTCCTCTTGAGCTCTTGAAAGCTCTTCTCGGATTTCTCGTTCCATACGAATTTTGTATCTTTCCGAGTCAGCTAAGTTAATGGAGTAGCGATTCGAGAAAATCCTTCCACGAATCTCCGATAATAATCAGCTAAGCCCAGAAAGCTACGTACTTCGGTCACCGTCTTCGGTTGCTCCCAACTTTGTATTGCTTCAATCTTCGCCGGGTCCACAGATACTCCACGTTTTGATACTACGTGCCCAAGGAATGCTACCTTCTCAAGCCAGAACTTGCATTTCTTCAGCTTGGCATATAGCTTGTTTTCACGAAGCCTTTGAAGTACCAGCTTCAAGTGGTGCTCATGATCTTCACGGCTTTTGGAATAGATGAGGATGTCATCAATAAAGACAATCACGAACTGATCCAAATATTCCTTGAATACACGGTTCATCATATCTATAAAAGCAGCAGGAGCATTAGTCAATCCAAAAGACATGACTAAGAATTCATAATGCCCGTATCGAGTTCTGAAAGTAGTCTTCGGAATATCCTCAGTTTTAATCTTTAGCTGATGATATCCAGAACGAAGATCGATCTTTGAAAAGAATTGTGCACCTTGCAATTGGTCGAACAGGTCATCAATACGAGGTAATGGATACCTATTCTTGATGGTGACATGGTTCAACTCCCGATAGTCAATACAAAGTCGCATACTCCCGTCTTTCTTCTTTACAAATAAAATAGGAGCACCCCAAGGAGATGTACTAGGACGTATAAAATCGATGTCTAACAACTCCTGTAGTTGGACCTTTAACTCTTGAAGTTCTATAGGAGCCATTCGATATGGGGTTTTAGAAATCAGTTTTGTACCGGGTTTAAGGTCAATAAAGAATTCAACTTCACGTTCCGGGGGTAGACCGGGAAGTTCTTCAAAAAATACATCAGAAAACTCATTAACAACAGAAATATCATTCAAACCTGACGTATTCTGGTTTAGATCAGTGACATGGGCTAAGAAAACTTGACATCCGTTTTTCAATAAACGAATAGCTTTATGACTTGAAATAACATTGATTGATTTTAGTGGTTTGGTTGTTTGAATTCGCACAATAGGTTGGTTAAGAATATGAAAACTAACAACCTTACGAAAACAATCAATTTTGGACATGATAAGTGGTCAACCTAGTCAATTCCTTAAAATCATATCAAATGCAAGTATTTTCAACGATATAAGATCAACAGGTAGGGTGAGGGTACCAATTTGAATCGAGCAAGATTTGTAATCTGTAAATGTAACGAAGGTTTCTCCCAACGGAGTTTCAACAGATAAGTCAAAGTCTAATTTTTTAGGTGTCAAGTTCGAACGTGAGCACAAACAGATGAAATAAAAAATGAATAGCACCAGTATCCTAATAAAGTGTAAATCTGGACCGTCCTCGTCATTGTCATCCACATAAATCACCTCGGGGATGGGGCGATCAAGCTGGTTAATAAACGGCTTGCAATAATATGGAGACACGGTTTCTTCCACACGCTGGCCAAGAGTTGGTAGGGCTGACCTAGGCCTAGGGGTGATTATGGTGGCTAAATTTGGAGGGAGGAATCGCCTTGGGCCAGCAGCTAGTTGCAATGTGGTTGCAGGGTTCTGCATGGAAACAGAACATTTTGGGCGGGATTAAGACGAAGTTGGCGATATGCTTGATTTGAGGAAGGAGGAGTAGGAGCTAGGGCTAGGGTTCTTCCCATATGACATTTCCCAAAATGGGTAACAAGGGCACGACTATTCTCAAAAACGTCACCGCATTTTATACATATGATAGCTTGATTGGACTTGGATATCTCATCATTTTCAGGTTTTGTACTCTTATCATTCTTAGACATAGTAGCTAGCTAGCTAGATAGTAGCTTACACTATGACTAATGAAATGGAATAATGAGAGGAACATGAATATAGGTTTGAAGGGCTTGGTGAATTTATAGGGTTCATGCCAAAAAGTAAATTAATTAGTTGTAAGGGAAATAATTATTTGGATTGTCATTATAATTTTCTTGATAAATACATTGCTTCTTTAATCTTCTTTAAACAAAATTATGGTCAATTATCATAATTAGATGATCATAGTTAGGACTGAACAAAAAACGAGTAAAATCGAAAAATCGAACCGGATCGAATTTTTTTAACCGAAATATTTCGGTTATTCGATTATTTAGAGTATTTCAGGTAATATCCGTTTTACTATCCAATTTTCGGTTTCGGGTTTGGTTATTGAAATTTGATAATTCGATTAACTGTATAACCGAATAAGAATTATAAAAATTTAAAGCTTAAAAGCTTAAAGTAAAATACTACACGACTAGAGTGAGTCCTACTCCTACACTCCTACACTCTTACCGTCATAGTCCTCGACAACCCCAATCGCTAAAATTAGTCTTTCTTTGAACCCAAAACTACTCCGCCTCCGCCGCTCCCCGACTCTGCATCCGGCCTTCTGCGTCTCCACCTTCTTTCCCTTGCGACCCGCCCCTCTGCCTCTCAAATCTGATCTCTCACTAATTTCTTACTCGTCAGCCACTTTGCTTGAAATAACAGATTTGGTCTCCTCTTTGGCGAATATGGATTATGGAGTTATGGTTTATGTTTTGCTTTAGATCTACCGACTACCGATCTTTCATCTGAGTTTGGTTTATGATTTATGTTTTGCTTGAAATAGCAGATTTGATCTCCACTTTGCTTGAAGGCAATAGCAGATTTGGTATGCAGCCGTGTTCGTCGGAGTTTGATGATGGTGGTGGCGATGTCAGGTTGAAGGGATCTGCTTCAAATGTTAGCAGATTTTTTTGAACTTTGATTTAATATCTTTCATGAGATCAGGATCTAGCTCTTCAAAGGAGTTAATGGGTACGACAGCTGCCCGGGGTAGAGTTTGTTCCATTTTATGTAGCATTATTGGGGATTCTGCTTGTTCTCTATTTTTTATTAATTATATTTAGCTTTATCTCTATTTTGGGGTTTATTGTATGTATGCACATGCATTTTATATTTCATAATTTGCTGATAAATTTCTAATTTACTTCTGATTTCAAGTTTTTTCCTCCATTTGAAGAAGTATTTGTATTGTAATGGGTTTTGTTTGTTTAAGAAATTCGGTTATTTTCCGAACAACCGAATAGTAAATTCGGTTATTCGGTAATTCGGTTAGTGGGTAATTCGGTTATTTGTTCGATATTAAAATTGTACAAATTTCGATTTTCGGTTATAACTGAATAGTCTATTCGGTTCGATTATAACCGAATGATCAGTCCTACAATAGTTACATTAAATTATAGCCATATATTAATTGCAAATATTAAATGGTGTATAAATTATTTATTGTACGAATTAATTACTCCCACTATTCTTTTTTTAATTTATCTCCGAGAGAAAATACAAATAAAAAGAAATTTAATTAATGTTTTGTCTGATTAGAAATGACAAAAAAAGGAAAAGAATGGAGAGTAATACCAGGCAAGATAATTCTTTATATATATATATATATATATATATATATATATATATAATTTATATATTTTTGGTATATAATGAATTGTATAAATGCATGCATGGATGTTAATAAATCAGAAGATAAGGCTAATATTAATATGATTTTGTTGTTTTGTTAACAGATTATTAACTTTTAAATTGGTTTGTTATGCAGCCATTGTCATTTAGCGAAATTTGCATGGTTTGCAGTAAATATACTACATGATGATATTTGAACAACAGAAAAATTAAAGGCATTAATTATTTTCTTACTTATAAGATGGATAATATCAGCATTTAATTGCATTAATTCATTCTCTTCTTAACATGAAAGTAGTTGTTTGCCTCGGCTAATTACAAAATGATAGTCAACAATAACATTAAGGTGTTTTTGTTCTCTTGTTATCCGGTGATCAATGGTGGAGTCCACATGTGGGGTCCACATCAGTGGCGAAGCTACATGCAATTTGTGGGGTCAATCGATTCCACTAAAAAAAAAATTATTTTATAATGTAAGGTAAGTTTTAAAAATTTTAAGTATTATATATAAATTGACCCCATTAAAATTTTATAAATTTTCTGTTATATGGGTTCAAATTGAAAATTTATAATTTTGTCAATTAAATTTTAACCACATATGACTCATATCCTCTCAATATATGTATATCTCTCTAAAATATTTTAAACTAAATAATAATCTAATTTATATTATTTTTAAAAATAAATAATAAGTTACTTATTTATAAACAGTTGTGATTAAAAAAGTCGATATAATGTATATATACCGTATATTATTACTTATTATATTTTCATTCTAATATAGTGTATATATATATATATATATATATATATATGTGTGTGTGTGATCCGAAAGTATAAAGTATTAAAAAAAAATTGGCTAGGGGGTGCTGCCCCCGAACCCCCGCCAAATTATTTGTAACTCAGTAATAATTTCGACCCTACTGACAAAATATCCTGGCTTCGCCACTGGTTCACATCCTCCATTTTCAAAAGGGTGACATGGTCCAGTTTTGTTGAAATTGCATTAATATTATTAGATGCCTTTTATCAAAATTATCTTAATCAGATTTATTTATTAATTACCCCCTGCTTTCTTTTTTTATCTTTATTTTTTTTAGATAGAGAAAATAGTTCCCTTTTATGTTTGTAGATTTATAGAAATAATTAATAATTTTATTTTTAATATCTCTAAATATTAAATACTAGTTACCCCCTTTGTCCCACAAAAACGAGTTGATAACTACACATACTTAGAAAAATTAAAATTTTAACTTTTGGAATGAAATACACTTGGTCCCATAATATGCATAGAGAATTGATATTTCTGCAAGACTCTTCTCACATGAATAATAATTGAGATCTAAATCTATAAGAGTGCGTGAGATGTGGAGTATTTCTGCAAGACTCTTCTCACATGAATAATAATTGTCCCTGCTTTCTTTTTTTATGGTTCTTTTTTTTATTAGATAGAGAAATTTGTTCCCTTTTATGTTTGTAGATTTATAGAAATAATTAATAATTTAATTCTTCATATTATCTCTAAATATTAAATATTTGCTACCCCTCTGTCCCACAAAAAGGTGTTGATAACTACACATATATATTTAGAAAACTTAAAATTTTCAACTTTTACATTGAAATACTCTATTTGTTTTACCTGTCGTTTGTAGAGTTTAAAGAAATATTAATGGCTTAATTTTTCATATTATACATTAAATATTAATTTATTTCTCTTTCATATATTTCAATGATGTTTAGAAGGTAATATTTACATATATCCAATTTTATTAATCAGACAAAACATTAATTATATTTCTTATTCTTTTTGTTTTTTTACCTAAAATATCAATTAAAAAAATAAAGTGGGTATAATATTTTCGCATGATTCTTTTCATGTGAATAGTAAGTAGAACCCACATTCATGTGAGAGATGTTCATGTGAAAATATTATATTTTCACATGACTTCCCTTAATTATATCTTTTCAATAAATTTTAAACACGTAATATTGAGATTTTATATCTATTTAATTAATTAGAAAAAGAATTAATTATATTTATTAATTTTTGTGCTTATTTCTAAAACATCAACTAAAAAGAAATGGGGAACAAAATATTATGGTTTAAATCTATGAAATTATTTTTAAGTTCTCATGTGATTTAAAGAATATGGCAATCAGATTATTTACTATTTTTTTTAAAAAATAGTTAATTACATTATGCTAAATAAGGTAGTTGTAATTTTAAAAGAGAAAATGATATATATATATATATATATATATATATATATATATATATATTGTGACTGTTTTTTGTATACAGCTACGTGTATAAATATGAGATATAACTCTTTTTAAAAAGATATCTAATATGGTGAATCATCCTTATAATTATATCAAATCTCATATATTAATATCTTTCGCAATTTCCCTAAATTTGACGTTATTGTTAGAAATCTATGTATGTGAGTTGATGATGAAATATGATAAATGCATATTTGTATAAGTAATTTTTGTGAAATCCTTAATAATGTGATGATTGTACAATTAATGACTTAGAATAGAAAGATCAAATATGTTAAGTTGATCTTATTGAATTGATCTACTTAATTGTTAATATGTGATCTGATGATTAAAGTATATTTGTACGTACTAGTAAGTTTTGTAAAGTTCTTAATAATGTCATAATTGTACAAAGACTTAGAATAGAAAGATCAAGGTTATTAGGATGATCTTATTGAATTAACTTTATCAGGTGATGAATATGATGATTAAAGTATATGTGTACCAATAAGTTTTGTAAATCCCTTATCTTAGAAACATATGTACAAGGATTTAGAATAGAAAAATGAAGATTGTTAGAAGTTGATCTTAATAAGACTTTCTGATGTATAGTTTATAGGTCCAATTGATCGTAGAGTTACCCTACCTATTAGTAGTGTCAACATGAATAGCAGAGTTAACTCATCTGTATGTAATGCATCAGATGATCGATCGTAGAACTCTTTCTCTCTCACTCTCTCTTTAGTCGTGAGGATAAGTTGAAGATCGATCAAGTGAAGACCGATCACATAGTATACTCAAATGATGATGACTATAGATCTAATCATAAAAAATCTCAAGAATAACTCGATAAAGATAAATTCGTAAAGTTACTCTGTATGTTCATAAAGGATAAGTCAGTTCGCAGAGTAACCTAGATTTCGTAAAGCAACAGCTGAAAAAAAGTAAAGCTACAAAGAGACAACAAAGATCATAGAGTTGTCTTCGACATCGTAGAGCTACTAAAGTATTCGAAGAATAAAGAGAAGTCTACTCAAGTATCGTAGAGTACTCATTCGTAAAGCAGATAGTAGAGCAAATAGTAAACCTCAATTCTATGATTCTCATCACTCTACTAATATAAGAGTTCGTAGAGCAAGTCAAGTCTGACTAAGAAGACTGACAATGGAAATTTGTTGATTGAATGTCCCGAGGCATCCAACAAAACATTCTTGATAAGAATCAAAGTTCAGAAGGTTATGTCTAAACAACTGGTTTGTTGAAAGAGAAAACTATCAGGTGGTAGGTACAGCTGCAGACTGATGTGACAAGTTCAAGCCGAAAAGTAAGCTAACAGGACAACTTCAAATGTCAACATTAAGGATTATAAGAAATCTGATCATTAAATACGGCGCCAACAGATACTTTGCAACGGAAAGTCTTCTAGAAGACTATAAGTGACCTCAAGAATTCAAATGCAAAGAGGTTGGTGATTATGAAGAAGTAAAGAGTCTGATCAAAAAGTTAAAACTCGAATAGTCAAGAACTAACTCTACGAATCACCAACAACACAAAGCTGAGCTGATGAAAAAGTAGAGCAAGTTCGACTCTACGACTCAAGATGTGTTCTAAGCTACTAAGTACAAGAAGAAGTCAAGCCTCATTGGAAAACTTAGCAACACCTCAAAGATGATCACATTCAATTTGCTAAGTACTAGAAGAAAGAGGAGTTGAAATTCCATCTTAGCAACAATTTAATCAACTATCATTAAACAGGAAATCGATTGTCTTAGTGACTTTCGACCAAGTCTAAGTGACTTGTAGAGGTCTAAGTGACCTTGGTCTGTGTGACCATTGCCGAGACTAAGTGACTCGAAGGAACCTTAGTAGTTCAGTTGTAAGAGAATTGTGTGATATGGTCTGAATGACCATATCCTTAGTGGATATCCTACTTGTTGAAGTAGAAGAGTGGACTAGGAGTTATTCAGTCTCCGAACCACTTTAAACCTCTTGTGTTATTTATTTTAAGTCATTTACATTCTGTCATATATCTGCTAAGTGACTTATAACCATAAGACTAAATTTAGAACTGAGATATTCCGTAATCTTTAAGGGGGGTTTTCCAATGTATATTTTGATGTGCATAATTAATCCTTATTAACTGATTATTTGATAATACATCTTTAATTAATTAAAAAGTTTTAAAGATCTATTCAACCCCCTGTCTAGATCTCGAGTGTGCCTCTGGAAAAAAACAAGTAGTATCAAAGCAGGTTCTCACGAACATTTAAATCTTACACTTTGAGTTTATTTATGACACTAAACAAAACCAGTTCTGAGCTTGGTAGTGGGATTAGGCCATCTCTTCTGAATAAAGATAAGTTTACTAATTGAAAAATGCATATGCAGACATATATGGATGTTGTTGATGATGAACTATTTTATGCTATCCAGAATGATCCATGCGTTTTATTCAAGCTGACTTCAACAAAAGATGATCTCAGCAAGTTAGTTGTCGAGCAGAGAATCGAGTGGTCAGCTAGTGCAGCTAGACAAGAGAGCTAAATTTTTTTGTTTTGGTAGATGAATTGCTTGAAAATGTTATAAACTGCCCATTGCCAAAGAAGTCTAAGAAGTTCTGCTAATGATGCTTAAAGACACATCAAAATGAGATGTCCTCTCATGTCTCTAGAGAAAGCATCACTGCGGCATATGAAAGATTCATTATGCTTCTCAACTTTCTAAGAGCCTATGACAAGGTCCACCCCAACCATAAACTGAACATAAAGTTCATGAGAGCTTCATCAAGCATATGGGATGTCAAGACCATCGCCAATCAAGAAACAAAGAATCTGCTCGATATGTTTGTTAAGAAGCTCTATGGTAAGTACTTGTTTACCTATGAGCTTGAGCTTTGTTCGAGAGCAAAGATCTTTTCTGAAGTCAAGAGAAAATGCAAAAGGATTGCTCTAAAAATTTATAAAGCTACCTCAAAAGTTCAAACTAAAGCTGATGATGAATCTCAAGTAGTCAACCTCTGCCTTATGACAATAGATGATGAAAACTCAAGAAGAACCACTTGATTTTCGAGAGATCAACATCAGTAGTGAGGTATTTGACTTAAAACTCTCCAAATGATAATATTGATGATTGTAAAATAGCCTTGTATGATATAATATCGATTTTGCATCAATATATGAAGTGACTCAGAGTTCTATCAAATGATCATTCTCTTCTTCAAAAGGAGAAAGAGAAAGTGCAAGTAGAGGTGTAAACTACTCTACGAAACACTGTCTCTCTATCCAAGTTTGAGGCTGATAATGAAAAATTTGAGAATGATATCTGAAGATAATGTACTGAGAGAGTCTACTCTTACCTCTACGATAGAGGAGTTAGAAAAGACAATCTCAATGTGGAATTGTTCTTCCTCACCAATGAACTCACTGATCACTAGTCAGAGATCTGTCTCTGATAGATCAAGTCTGGGGTTTAGAGATTTATCTTCTACTTTAGATGTAAAAAACTCAATGGAAACTAACAATAATAATTACCTTTTCTTTCAATAGAGGTGTTGTATTTATGAAATTCAAAGAGGTTGCTAAGTCGATTATTTCAAGTTGTCCAATTTCTGTTGATCAATCTAATGTTCCAAAGAATAATAGGTCACCCACTGTTCTGGGTGTTTATCAAACCAAAGAGTATAATCAAGTTTACAATTGTACATCGAAGAGTCGTAGAGTTTGGTAAACTCAACTCCACGAACCAACTAGGTGCAAATCGTAGAGCTGGTCTTTACTCTACAAAAATTTAAAATCTCAAAACAATGTAGAAGTAGAAGGAGTTTCAACCAAGAAGAAAGTCATATCCTCCACACAAGTTCTATTTGAGAAGATGTTCTCACATATACTCACCCATGCATCATATTAAATGCTATAATTATCATGAGTATGGACATAAAGTTGTATACTATTATTATTATAATCCAACACATATTGTCGACCTAAAGTCAGAAAGATTTGGGTCACCAAGAGAACTAACAAAGTAGGACCCAAACAATTATAGGTGCCAAGATAGTCAATGACTGAACTTACAGGTATCGAGATTCACTTATTTTAGATGATGTCTCTATAAGTGGATGCTCAAAGCGCATATATGGTTGTCATCAAAGTGCTTATGTGAGTTTCAAAGCCAAGATTCTTCAATTATCTTTAGAGACAACCTCTCTGGGAAATCAGAGGTTATAACTCTTTGAGGATCAAGTAGTTTCTCTGATGATGAAGGAATATTTTGGACATTCTATAGAATGTTCATCAAGAACTCTTTGATAGTGGAAGTCTCTATTCATGCCATCTTTAATGAGACTGATCAAGGTTATCCAAGTAAAGCAACTCAACCTGAAGAAATCTAAAAGTAAGACCTCTTAAATCGTAGAACGTAAGAACACTACGATCGCAGAAGCTGAAGCTGTAGAGCCAGACTCGACGATCGCAGTCCACGTGGCAAGTCCCTAGAAAAATAACTTTCGTTTATATATATATATGCATACGTGTGTTTACGTAGTGTATTTATAAATATTTTTACTTATTTTTGTTATCACTTATTATTGATCTCATTATTTCATCTAAAATAAGGATAAACTTATCACATATAACTAATTTCTTTGGTACTTCTGAGCAAACTTAGAAAATAAGTTGTTAGGAATATAAGCATGATAATGCTATTCCTATTTATATAAGATTTGATTATGATATTAATGAATGAATATGCAAATATGTCTGCATTGATATAAGTTGTAAAGTCCTTGAATAGATAATAGGAATATATGTACAAGGACTTAGAATGAAATGATCAAATATGTTAGGTTGATCCTACATGAACAAAATAGCTTTGTAAAGTCCTTCAAAAGAAATGATGTACAAGGACTAAATATAGAAAGATCAAGCTTGTTAGGTTGATA
The DNA here is from genome assembly GCA_020205555.1 of Panax stipuleanatus. NCBI lineage: Eukaryota > Viridiplantae > Streptophyta > Magnoliopsida > Apiales > Araliaceae > Panax > Panax stipuleanatus. The sequence continues at coordinate 4,749,656 of CM035122.1, read as the reverse complement.
TTATATAATGTAATAGATAGGTCTGTCTGATCGTCGAGCATTGCACCAGCCTTCGTAGTCTGCTAGGAGAGACAAGGAAGACTTAGAGTCTATCAAGGCAGAATCATAGTCTGCAAGAATAATAGCTCTTGAAGTTCGTAGTCTACCAAGAGAAACAAGGTATGATAGTGGTGTATCGAGATGGACTTTCTCGAAGCCGTAGTCTGCTGAGGAAGTCATGTTCAGAATCGTAGAGACAGCCTGTCTAAGAGCCAACCGAGAGCCTGCCGAGCCAATTCAAGAATTGTAGGCCACACTTGAAGTAGTGGAGTCTACTGATCATATCAAAGGCAGAGATCGTAGTCAAGTTAGATCAGATAAGGACAACAAGTGTTAAGGCAGAAATCATAGTCTGTCAGTTGGTCTGATCTCGGAGTCGTAGTGTCTGTAGAACCAATGCAAGATCATAGTCTGCAGAATAAAGGAAGAATCGTAGTGACAACACGATTCTAGTGACAACACGATTCTCATCAAATGAGCACTCCCAAAGAATCCAAATATATAGCCTCTGGTCAGAGCTGTAAAGATGTAACTACCTGAAGAAAAGCCAGAGACCACTCAATGAATGGCATGCAAGCAAACAGAAGATCTAAGTACCAACTTAATCAGCATCCTGATTAAGAAGTGAAGCCATTCAAGTGAAGTCTTCCATAAACAATAGTAATGAGACTTCAGATGAAGTGACTGACCAAAGGAAGTCAGCGATGCAGTAGCTGTCAAGAAAAATAGAAGACAACGATCTTGGGAGTGACCAGGATCGTAGTGCTTGCTAGATGAGAAGAGAGAACTGATGCGGTTTAAACAGAGATACTGGCCAACTTATACAGAATAGACGAAGAAGATTAAGCATGAGTCAGACCATTGATGATATGTGAACGGGTGATCATAAGGAGAAAGAGAGCTGAGTATGCCTAATCAGATGAGTCTTACAATTTAGAAGGGAGTTCTTGAGATAAGTCAAGGCAAGCAGAAGTGATGAAGCACTACACAAGTGGAGAAAGAGGTGTTCTACATTGCAAATTCAAAGAACATTCTTCAGAATTGTAGCTTTGTCTCAACCAGTCAACGAGCAACATTCATCAGACAAACTACGATTTAGCTCAAGATCATCTGTATCAGAATCATAGAGTTCGGTCATCTTAATATTGAAGCCTTGGCAACGTCTCAATATAAAGATTGACATTCGAACGTTGTTGATTGAGAGCATCGATGCAGAAGGACAACTCCTGATGTTCTGATCGAGAAGTCAGAAAGAAGAAATATAGGTGACTACCAGCCAGACGCGTTAAAGTGACATCTCTGAAGTGGTAGGTGAAATAGCAGACTGCTGTGTCACTAAAGTCAAAAAGGGACTATCACGTCACATCAGCAGTCTGCACCAAATAACTCAAAATCTGCGAAGCAATTCAAATAGCTTCCAACGGCTATATTCCAACGGGAAGATTATGAAAGGGTATTTAACAACTGAAGCTTCAAAGATGAAAGGTTACTAAGTTGAAGAGTTATTGGGCTGATAAGTTGTTGACTATACGAGTTCTACAGAGCTGAACATGATACGTCTTAGTGGCAGTGAGACTACGAAAGTAGAAGTGAAGCAAGCTGAGAAAAGAGCTTGAACAGATAAAGGCTTCACTGAACAACAATGAGAATGCCAATCAGAATGGCAGCTAAGCTGAGAGCAGAGAAGGCCAAGAAGATAGCATTTAGAAAAGTGGCAGACCAGAAAGAAGATTCAAAGAGCCACTCTACGAATCACCTATGAACCACCAAGAGCTGAAGAAGAACATATGCAGAATCAGGTGGAGAACTAGAACTGCACATCATTGAAGCAAGGTTCAGGGGATGCTAAGTGCCAGACGAAGTCTACCAAAAGCTCAAAGACTTAGCAAACCCCAAGTGGTGAAAGGATGCAAGCTAAGATCAGATGAAGACAAGCATCAACCTAAAGATCAGCTGCACCAAAGAAGAAGAAATGGATTGCTAAGTATTCAACGATGTTAAGCTTCAAGAACATCTTAGCAGTCTATCCAATGGTGATTCAGTCTCGATGCAGAATCCTCGAGGATCACACCATACTACTAAGTACCAAAGGATGAACGAGCTTCAAGTCATCTTAGCACCACAACACCAACAACAATAACATCAACAAATCCAGGGCCTGAGGGGTCCTTGTCCGAGGGACTAAATGAAGTTCCAAGTCTGCTGGACTTGAAGAGTTCTTAGTGAACTGAAGTTCCAAGACTGCTGGCCTTGAAGAGTTCTTAGTGAACTAGAGTTCCAAGTCTGCTGGACTTGAAGAGTTCGTAGAGAACTAAGTTCCAAGGCTGCTGGCCTTGAAGGAATCGTAGAGATTCAGATGTAAAGACTTTCTTAGGTGGAATCCCTGCTTGTCGAAGCAGAAGAATGGATTAGGAGCTTGAGTCTCTGAACCACATAAAATCCCTTGTGTCTTTTATATTCAGTCATTTAAATTAAGTACTTATAACTGCTATAACTGCTATGGATGTAATAACCACTTACACATAAACTAACTCTAGAACAATGGTTAACAAGATATCTATGAAGGGGATCTTTAACCTATTCCGTGTGCTTGTAATGATCCTTATGTTTGTCATATGCTAATTACTTAGCAATACAAAATAAAATGGAAAAGAGTTTAAAAACAAAAAGGATCTATTCACCCCCCCTTCTAGATCTATTGTGTGCCCGCTGGGAACTAACAATTGGTATCAGAGCAGGTTCTCATGCTATACCCTAAAGCTAACGCTTTGAGTCTGATCCTAGGCACAAACTAATGTTCTAAACTTAGTTTAATAGTAAGTCACTTGTGAATGCAGATGAGCTCACACGTTAAAAATTATGTATAGGTAAATGTGTATATTCATCTGAAGCTGCTCAGATTGGTCAATGTTCTTAGATGCTGTAACAACAAGACCAATCCATGTCCAAAGTCAATCAGTCGTCTGCAGATAGGAGATGGGAAGTCAAGTGGCATCAAAAGCAAAAGAATCAAGCATCCACCTATTCTGAAAGATGAAATGCCTATACCTGCAATGAAATGTTTATTCACAGAAGAAAGAAGATTTCTTTCAAAGTGTATTTGGCTAACCATGTGGATCTAAACCTTGAGGTTGAAGGTTATTAAAGAACTAAAGCTGCCAAGACTTTTCTAGCCTACATCTCCAAGACTACATGATTGATTGAAGGTCAAATGGAGCAACAGGCTGTCAGCACTAAATGCAAAGATATGCACATCAATGCCTAACATAATTATAGCAAGAAAAATGACTGTCAAGGAACTGACAGTGTAAAGGTACGGTTCCTCATTAACACTTATATGTACATCATGTTGCATCACCTTATACAAACAAGTAATAGAGTTGGTATGTATGTAAATATATACAAACCTATGTTCTATGTCTTTGATAAAACGTAGAGTATGATCCAGCTCTAGAGGAGTATCTTGAAGGTTCTTAGAAACTGATCATCTCCATGAATCAACCATATACAAATAAGTAATAGAGTTGATTCCTACTCTGTGAACATTCAAAATCTGTGAACATAATCAAGCAAAGAGTGAAACAGTCAAAGAAAAGGAGTGTCATATCAAAATTCTTAATCACACATACACTCATAATCATGCAGTATATATGTCATATCTAAATCTGATAGATGCATGAATATGATTGCTGATGCTTAACATAATATAAATCCAATAAAATAAGGAATTGGGATTTTGAGAAAACTAACCTAGCAGGACCCAATCAAGTATGGGTACCAAGATAGAAAATTACTTAACCTGCAGGTACTTAGTCTATCTGACCACACTGAGGAATACTGAAGCAGATGGCTTCAGTCACAAAGATTCATCCAACTGGAAGCTCAAGACATTTCAGCAATGCTCTTGATAAAATTATCCAATGCCAAAGCTTGTTCTTGAAGACTTGCTAAGTCGCCATGAATGAAGTTCACATAGTTGATGATCTCCATATGGAAGCTGGCTATCCATGTCAAGATGACAAAGACCCTCTATGCTTATTCATGCAAAGCATATCATTTCAAAGGAAACATCAAGGAAGCTCATATCAGAAGATCATCAAATATTGACTATGAAGAATTCATCATAAAAGCAGAATTCCACGAGTGCAGAAGATACTGAATCCTGAATGAGAAAGACTACGTTCGTAGTTTTGTCAACAATCGTGGAGTGATCAGTCCTGAAGATATCTCTCTATGATCCAATGAGGGTTGTATGATCATGATGATTCCAGACTAAAGGAGATATGAAAGCCTACCTCTTTATGCATGTGAAGAAGAATAATTCATCCATCTCTAAGAAGATAACATCAATTATAGGGGAGCAGTGATCTGTTGAGAGCAGCAACACTAACGGTGTCAAAAGAGCACAATGGAGCAAATTCTTCAAATCTTCCAATCATTGATGAGATCAAAGAAGTCTTCACTTACTATGATTGTGGAGTCATCACCAATCGAAGAGTCCAGACTAACTATTACTGCAGAAGGAAAAGCTGCAACAGTCTCTCAGCCTGAATAAATTGTCAGGGTTGAAGCTGAAGAAAGTGCAAAGGATGTGTCCAAGCTAAAGAAAAGGACAAAAAGACTTGTCAAGAAGAATGCTCTGGCAAATGAGTAAGTATTGAAAGAAGATGATTGAAGGATTGATGATGAAAAGGTTGAACAAGTCAATCAACGTCAAGCATTTGGTTCAATTATAGTAGAGACCAGAATCATAGAACCTGATCAGACTATGATCAATGCTGAAAAGGAAATGCCAGAACTAAGGAAGAGCAACCTGAAGTTGTTGATTCATTTTGAGGAAGTTCCTGATGCAAGATATGGAGATGGTGGAGCTCTGGAGGCAAAATGAAGAAGTGGGATCCTTGCCAGAAGACCTGAGAAAAGCTCAGAGTATAGGTCAACCATGGTGCATGTTTGTTGACCACTCCACGAATATCAAGACCACTTCTGTCAAGATCATAGAGGTAGGAGCAAACCCAAAATAGAAACATACCAGTTACAGAGTCCCAAAACTCTGTGGCTGATGGACCAAATAAATATCCATCATAATCAGTAGTAATGTCCCAAAACATGCTACTGATAACCATATCAATCAATCACTCAAATCGTGGAGTCCTGATGATAAGACACCTGATTGTAGTGTAAGAGCAGAATGAAACTACGACTGCAGCCTACAGAAATACCAATAACAAATAATATCCTAAGTTGGTAAGTGAACTCCCCAGCAGAGAAGCCAAATGTGATGTCATTAGAACTACCATGTCTAAAGCTCTTCATCTGAGGGACAAACCTGACCCTTAGTCTTAGATTAAGAGGTTGACCCTTCCTGAGCTACCTTAGTCCAGAAGAAGTGCTGATATTGATTGCATCACAAGAATCTCTGCTGAAGCAAGCTGTAACTCCTCAGAAGAATGAAAATGAGTATTGCCACTCTCTTGGAGTCTAATGAAGAAGTTGACTATTGAAGCATGTCCACAGACTACGATCATTAAAGAAGGTGCTGGGTTTGTAAACCAGATGAATAAATCGTGGAGTGCTAAGCTAAGTCATAAGGTCACTCCATGAACTGAAGAAGTCAATAGTCAAACTAAAGAAAAGTCAAATCTGGTTAACTGAGACGATAAAGAAGTTACAGATTGTGACCTATCAGAGTCTTACAACTGTCCCACTAAGAAACGTGGAGGGAACAGTTATAAGAGGGAAAATTCAAATCAAGTGGCAATTATACTTTCGAGAGTTCATCAAAAGCTGCAAGTCTGTCCAATCCTTACACTCTCTCTCTCAAGCCAAAACCTAAACACCTCCAAATAATTAAATCCTCTCAAATAATTATCCATCCTCAAACTGCTCCCTGATATCTCAAAACACTAGTAAAGTCATAAACCCAGAAATCCCCAACTTGTCTAATGGAAGATTGGCATGTAATCACTGGCATTCAACTCGGAACTAAGAAATTCGAGAAATCTGAAAAGAAGTTCAGAAATATTCTTCAGCTGGTGAAGAAGGCCGGACTCTCTGAATGTCTTGAAGCAAACACCTGAATCTACTCAAATCTGGTGAGAGAGTTCTACTCAAATGCGACTGTGATTTCTGACACCCTATCGACTAAGGTCAAAGGCCAGATTCTGAAATTAAAGCCTACAGACATTAATCAGTGCTTAGGTCTTCCAGACTCGGGTCTGAAGAACCTTGAAGAGGTACATATTAAAGAAGGGAAGAAAGCTATGCGCTACAAGAGAAACCCTATCTTGAAGAACATGAAGAAGAAGGAGTTTCCTGAAGAGTACAAGTTTCTTGCTGAGATAGTGGGGAAGTGCATACTGAGCAATGATACTGCTCATGATACAGTAAGTGATCATCAACTGAGAATCATGACCGCTATTATTCTCAAAAAGCAAATCAACTTTGGTGCCATACTGTTCGACCTAATGTCTGAGTGGCTGGACAAGGCTAAGAAGAAGAAGTCAACTGACAAGCCACTCACAAAGGTTTTTTATGGGAGATTCCTAAGCATCATTCTGAAGAAGAAGCTGAAGAATAAGATTAAGGCTGATGAGGGTGAAGTACTAAATAGCTAGAAAGTGTTATCCGCAAAGCTGTTTATAAACTGGAAGAAGAATCCTATGGAAAACAAAAGGCTAGTGACACATGGCAGCATCAGTAAGAGCATTACGAAGAAGAAAAAGGCAAGTGCTGAGGAAGAGGAGCTATCACACTATGAGGAGTCAACTATTCCAGAGTCCAAATTTGTAAAGCCATCAAGAAAGAAAGCAAAGGTGGTGAAGAAGTCAAACATAGTTCCCCAAAGAAGTGTATCTGCTGAAGAGGAAGAAGCAGAGTCAAAAGAAGAAAAGGGAACTGAAAGCTCTACGGATAAATCCTCAAGCAGCCAGTCCACTAATGAAGAGGAATCAGGAACAAAGAAGGAGGAAGCAAAGTCCAAAGATGGAGAAGGAGATGTGAGTCCTATGGCTAAGCCCCAAAGTAGCCATTCTACTAATGAGGAAGGTTCGAAAGCTGAAGCAATTGGATCTCCCACTATTGAAAGTACAAAGAGTTCTTCTGCTACTTTAAAGGACTCAGAGTCTGAAGAAGAATTAACTGCCCCTGTTGATGAACCCCAAAGAAGCTCATCTGATGATTTAGAGGCTTCAAAATCTGAAGATGAAGACAAGTCTAAATCTTCTATAGCTGAATCTCCAAGGAAAAGGAAGAACAACAGATTGCTTGCTAGATCTTTCCTAAAGAAGAAAGAAGAATCTTCTACATCAATCATTGAACTCAACGATGATGAGGCTGAATCAAAGGAAGAAGATAATGAGGGAAAATGAAGGAAATTGTCCTACAAAGGCTAGAAGCAAGAGACTTGAAGACTGCAGAGCAAGAAGTAAGCCAGTGAATCTGCAAAGGCTAGCTCTGCTGAGGATAATGAGAATGATGATCAAATATAAGAACATACTGATGAGTCAGTCGAAGAAAGTCTGCACCAGTCTGCTCCAAGTTAGGACAGGAAGAAAGTGAAGAAGACTCCAGTCCTGAGGATGAAAATGCCAGAAGATTTTCATATCCCTTGTCCTGTTCTTTGCAAGAGAAGAATAGTGGTGGAAGTTAATGAAAAATCACTAAATGTACTTCTAGGAAAATGGGTTAACCTTGGAAATGAAAGGCTGAATGTGGTGAAGATGACCGCAAGCATATATGCTCAATAATCTCGAAGCTATAAAGCTGAACACTTCAACTCTGATATATGAGCCTGAAATCAAAGACCATGCGATAAGGTGGTTTTATCCTCATATACCATGGGTAAAGGCATCCATTACTGGTGATAACAGCTACTTCACATGGTGCTTCTCTCATCTTCCCAACCTAGAGCTGGTGGCACAGAACTTTCCAAGGGTGAAGAAATTTTCAACACAGCTGATCAAGGACCAGTCTCACTTCAAGATCTATCGACATACTGGAAATCACTACATTCCCTACGATTATCGAGTAGGTTCAGATGGAAGAAGGATCATACCTAAGTCCATGATCGTAGAGTCCTCTTACTCTACCTATGAAGATGATCAAGCTCAGTTTGAAAAGCTCTATTATGCCCGAGCAGCATTATATGATATTCCTTTGTCTTCCAATAGTGAGTGGTACTCAATGATCTATCAGATTCTCACTAATTTTGAAAGTCTGTCCAAGAGTGAAAATCGTGGAGTACAACCAGCTGTTCAGCAAGAGAATGTTCAACCAAATGCCCATACTCTTCAAGAGCAGGAGCTTCGAAAGAACTCTGAAGAGTTAGTTGTGAAGATATCTCTCATTGCTGCAAACGCTAGGATCCTGTCAGAAGAAGGAGATAGTGAGCATCACACCAGACTTCAAGCCACAATATCAGATATATCTCTCAAGTTCAAAGAGAGAGATCAAATCTATCTGAAGGCTATGAATGATCAGAAAGAAGAAGCTGTGCAAGCTCAGAAGGAAAGTGCAGATCAAATACTTTCTCTCTCTAAAAAGATTGACTCTCTGAATCAGACTCTCTCCCTACAGCTGGAGCTAATCCAAAAAGAACTCAAAGTTGAGGTTGGTAACTCATCTTATCTGATGGAGCAGCTTATGACAAATGTCCAACAGCTTTCCCAAGTGATTAATGACAAAAAGGGGAGAAAAAAAGGCATTCAAGGAAGAGCTTGAAGAGCAAGGAGAGAAGAATGAAGGTAGATGTGAAGAGCAAGAGCAGAAGTAGCAGAAAAGCAAAGAAGGAGAAGAAGAAGGTCAAAGCAGCAGCAAATATGTCATCATCTGAGGGGGAGCCAAAGGATGATGACCCTATGGAGGGGAGACAAAGTCTGAGGGGGAGCCAGAACAAGAGAAAGACAAAGAAGAAAAGCATGCATCTAAGCCAGAGCAAGAGCAAGACAAAGACGAAGCAATGAAGCATGCATCTGACGGGGAGCAGAATGAAGAAGAAAAGAAAATTGAGTAGCTGATCAACAGACATCCTGGAGACATACATGGAGCAGAAAAGGCACATTTCTAGCTATATAGGTATGTTCTGGATCCAGGATATAAAGTGTCATATTTTATGTAATTCCATATTATCATAAATGACATTCATGATTATCTGTTTTAGAAATATAGCTACTCACTGTATATCAAGATTCATTCATCTTATACATATGCACTGATAGTTTTTATCATAATCAAATAGGGGGAGATTGTTAGGAATAAGCATGAGAATTCTATTCCTATTTATATAAGATTTGATTATGATCTTAATGAATGAATATGCAAATATGTCTGCATTGATATAAGCTGTAAAGTCCTTGAATAGATAATAGGAATATATGGACAAGGACTTAAAATGAAATGATCAAATATGTTAGGTTGATCCTATATGAACAAAACAGCTTTGTAAAGTCCTTCAAAAGAAATGTTGTACAAGGACTAAATATAGAAAGATCAAGCTTGTTAGGTTGATCTTATACAATGAAATAGATAGGCATGTCTGATCGTCGAGCACTGCACCAACCTTCGTAGTCTTCCAGGAGAGACAAGGAAGACTCAGAGTCTATCAAGGCAGAATCGTAGTCTGCAAGGATAGTAGCTCTTGAAGTTCGTATTCTGCCAGGAGAAACAAGGCATGATCGTAGTGTATCGAGAATGACTTTCTCGAAGCCTGTAGTCTGCTGAGGAAGTCATGTTCAGAATCGTAGAGACAGCCTGTGTGACACCCCCAAATCCGGATACTTCATTTCCACATGATTTGGTGTTCACTTTCTAACTATAACAACATCTACCCAATATAATATCCAAATAAATTACGACCTTTAATTAAAATAATGAAATCTCCCTTAAAACAAGGGTTACAACCTTTCAAAAATAATCCCAGGGTTTAATCTAACCTTGACATAATAAACAAGTGCGGAAATAAAACATAACATTAAGGTCTATTACAATCATTTTAAAATAATAAAACAAGTCTTCACATGTTTTGCTTCCCCTTGCCTTTACTTGTAGACGGGGCATCAACATTATCAACCTTAGCTGCAATTGTTATTTAATGCAAGAGTGAGCAAACAACAGCTCACTGGAGTTTAACAATAATAAATACATGAGAGGATATCTTTAAAAAGAATTGAATAACTTAACTTACTTCAACAGTAAAGAATTGAATAATAATTCTCTGCCAACATTACAATTCGAATATGAATTTATCTGAGGGTCATAAGACCTTTGAACTCTTGTCCTAGGTTATAAACATTTCTATTTAAACCTTTAACAGTCAATAAAACTATGGACCTTAACTCGTACTTAGGGGAATCAGCCCTTCGTACCATGTATTGTGCACAAACATCTTAACGCTTTCGCATAGTAACCTCCCCTAATAGATAGGGCTTGTTCAACTCAGTAATTGAATACAAGTCCGCACCAAAGGAAGTTTGGTTTGGATAAATTAAAAGGGTAATTTGGAATTCAACGTTCATCAACTAAGGATTAGTTGAATCGACTTACAATAATTCATAAATAAAAGAATTATGAACTAACATATGCTTTAGAAGTAAACTTAAAGCATTTACAATAATAAACTGGATCTTACTTGAACAATAAGTCAAGATCACTTCAATTAAATAAATAATTGTCCAATACAGAAATGAAAAGGACATTCTCAACAATGAATATATAAAATCAAAGAACTTGCATAGAATTAACAAGTTTAGGGATAGAAGACTTGCTTTAAGCGCAAGCTACTTAACACAATCACGTACTTTAACACTTCCTATATACATTTAATCATAATAACCTAAATTAGTTAACACATAAGTAACTCACATAAGTGGTTAACCCTCATGGTTAACTTACTCTAATTAAATAAATAATAATAATCAACCATCACATAGTTAATTACATTACATACATACTCACATATATAAATCAATTATGTATTTAGCTAAATTATAATTAAACAATTATAATTTAAATGCTTAATATAATTATAATTACCTAAATTATAATCACATCTTTAAATTATAAACAATTATAATTTACAACCCATTAAACTACATCATGCATTATAATCATGAAATTATCAATTTATAATCCATAATTAAACATGCATTTATTATAATTTAAATTAACATCTAATTGATTAAAATAAATCAACTACTATACATTATAATTTAATAAAATTATACTTTAAATTAAACATTTACTCTTAACTATAATTAAGTAATTCATATCACAATTGAACAATGAACAATTATAATTTAAATATTTCATTAAAGTTTTCAAAACTTCTTTTTCTCAAATTATGAAATTTCAACTTCATGTTAACACATGTTATAGCCACTGGATACATGCTCATCATCATAACCAACTGAACTTAGGCTATCAAATAAGACTGCACAATTAAACCAATTTTCTGCCTCTGCACAGCCAGCGGCGCAGCTGCGTAGCCCAATGCCTTGGCACTGGCGCAGCTGCGCAGGTGCTCAATCTGTGAAAGGCAGACGGCACAGCTGCGCTGCTTCTGGCTGTGTTACTGGCGCAGCTGCGCAGGTACGCAGACAGAAGTATGCAGTGCAGCCTTCCTGCTTCACCGAATCAAACCCAAACAAGCCAACAATCGACAATTACAAGCTACACAAACATTCTAAACCATACATATGCAATAACACTCATGTTATATGTAAGACCCCAAATTTTATGAATAAGATTTAATTTTCTTTATATATTATTTTGAAATAGTAAGGTATTGATTTGATAAATGTGATAAGTTATGGGTGCAATGTGCAAAGTTTACAAAGTAAGCAAGTGGTTATAAAATATTCGTTGTGTCAGGAAATATTCATTTGGTCGAGGAATATTCTTTTTATCGGAGAATATTCGTACGACGGCGCAGTCATTGATGGACCCCACAACGGAATGAATGTCGGATATAGAAAGCGACAGAAGTAACCTTTTTATAAAAATAACGACAAAACTGTTACCGTTAGTACTATTGAAATACCCGGTGGTTAAAATACAGTAATGAGTGGTGTTGCACAGTAGCACACGGTATTGCACAGTATTTCGAATTATTGATTCTTACGTAGGAAGGCACTTACTCAATTATTGTTACAGTAATTACTGTTCAATATTTTATATTATTGATTCAATAATTGCATAATATTGTTTTGGTTCAATATTTGCTACGTTGATATTTTATATCAATAAGTGCTACTTTGCTATTTTATATTATTGATTCAATAATTGTCATTGCACATTATTTCAAATTATCAAATCAATAATTCATATTATTTGAATAATATTATTTGATAGCATTATTAGCAATGTCTAAGGAAGTTATGTCTAGGAAAGAGGTTGATTAATTGCGCGCCAGTAAGGAGAAATCCTTATCGGAAGGCCCCCTCTTTCCTGAGAACGACCTGGTTGTCAATATTATAGTTCTGTAATATTATTTGTGAATAATTAATTTTTGATATATATGATAAGGAAATATTTATTCAATGTGAATTTAAATGGAGGAATTTTTAACATGTGACATTTGTTGAAAGTTGGTATTTTATCTTATCCGATAAAATAATTCATTCAAATATATTATTATAATATTACATTAAAGTAGTATGATGTGATTATATAATAGTTTGATTTTTATAATTTGAATGGTAACATTATTATAGTAATTTCATGGTATAAAAGTTAAACGATGTGGAAGAATGCAAATTAAATTTGAACTCTTATGATGCAAACAATGATGTCATCGGAGCGATGAGGTAAGCAAGGATGTCATCGGAGCGATGAGGTAAGCAATGATGTCAGAGGATCGATGATGTAAGCGATGATGTCATAAAATATGGTAAAAAGACTATTTTACCCTTACTCTGTTGAACCTATAAATAGAAGCTCATTTCTTCATTATTTATCACCAATTCACTAAAGCTATAGAGAGAGAAAGTATAGAGAGAATAAGAGAGAAAGAAGAAGAGTATTCTGCTATTACACTAGTGCAGTCTCTGAATTTTTAAGGTAATGGGTATTATTTCTTTCGTATTCATGAAGAGAGTTATTTCTTTTAATATTCGTAAGAGTTGTTATTCCATTCTTTATTATTCTGTTGGAATAACCTGTCTACGCAGACTACCGCATGCATGGTGAAATCCTGTTGTTATTCTATTCTTTATTATTCTGTGGGAATAACCTGTCTACGCGGACTACCGCATGCCTGGTGAATAACCCTTCGTATTCAGTTGTTATTAAATTGTGGAAATAATATGTCTGAGCGGACTACTGCCAGACGGGTGAAAATCTAATTGCAGTTTCGTATATTGTTTCATTTCAGATTCCTAACTCTAAACTTACTACGGTAAGTATTGCTTCTAGAATTCTTGAAATGATCAAAAATTTCTTGAGTTTTGCGCTTCATCTAGTATCATTTCACCGGAATAATTTTCTGAACTTTCTCGTGAAATTCTTATCTTTTCATGTCGAGTTATTATTCACGAGTTACTATTCAAGATAAAAAAAATATTTGTTTTCTTGATTGTATCCAAGTTTTGAACTTCATTCTTGAATTTTGCTCCACTAATTGATTATTATGGAGTATTATTGAACTTGGATAAATTAAATTATGAGTCCCTAATCCTTGTCCTTTATCTAACTGGATTCGTTCCTTATATTGTATTTCATCATCCTCAGTCCGAAATGGTGATATAATTGAATATCTTTGGCCTGTAGTGCAAAGATGAAAGATTACTTGATGAATATCTTTGGCCTGTAGTGCAAAGGTGAATGATTACTTGATGAATATCTTTGGCCTGTAGTGCAAAGATGAACAGGTGTTGAGATGAACATGACCAGCTAGTGATACAAATGAATATCTTTGGCCATAGTGCAAAGATGAATATTGATTTGAGATATATATTGATTGATGTTACAGGGATAAAATATTGATGATGAACTTTTAAATCATAGAAGATAGTAGACTTCATTCTCTACTTAACTCTTCTAATGAATTGTTATTTTCGCTGCGAATATTGATCTAAAACTTGTTGTTCATTATATTTTATCTGATTTATTGATGACTAACGATAATTTATTATTCATTATCTTAGTCATAATATTCTTTACTGGGCTAGTTGAGCTCACCCTTTTCTTCCATTGTTCTCTTCAGGAAATGGGAATATCGCGGGGACTAGTCGGGGATCAGAGTGATGGTCAGAGTTAGATCAGTAGAAGTCCTCACTATTCTATAAAATAGTGGGATAATGATTGTAATTAATAAGGAGTGAATTTGAATGTTTATATTTCGTATTATATACGATTTGTATTGAAATTCACAGTTTGTGTAGTCGTAGTTTGCACGACCGTATGTTATAAAAGATAGTATTTGAATTCTGCACCATGTATTTGGCGACTCAGAATGGGTTGGTATTGAACCTATTTTGGGGGCGTCACATTATATATGTTACCAATCACCGAATTTGTCCAAGTAATGAAAATCAAAGGTTTAAAAACTCAATTTTGACATTTTCATAGAAACTCACATATTTTTCCAAAACCATTCACTGTAACTCAATTTCTCAAGCAATTCAACTTTATATACATACATTATTTTTGTTATAGAAGCTAGTAACATAAACAACTACCAATTTGCATAATTCACATATATAATTCATCAACTTCTACTCTATAATCAACCATAATATATAAACTCCATATGAACTCATATTCTTCATTTAAAACATGTTTTTACAGTACTTTGATTTCTGAAAATCCTCTTATGTCATACAATTACTACAATCAACACATGGATACAACACATATATTAAACTCATGATTTTATAATTTCATGAAATTCACAGAAAACTAAAATTTACAGAAACTCAAAATAAAGAAGAACAACTAATTACAATTCTTAAAACTATGAGATAGTAATTACCTTTTTGATGATTGAAGAAGAATATGAATATTACTCTAGCCTTCTCAAGCTTTCTCCTCCTTCTTTTCTTCCCTTTTCTCTCTAGCTTCTCTGCTCTCTTTTCTTTGTTCTTAGCTTAGACTAACATAGCGTAAACTAAACTAACATATAATATAATACGTAGTAATAGATATAGGATTAATTGTATATAATATAACTGACAAAATATATTAAGTATAATGTCAGTTATAACTTTTTAAAATTTTAAAAGCCTAAGGTCATGTTTGGCAACCCTTTATTAAAAAACAGATTATTAGCTAAGGCCTTGTTTGGAAAATAGATTTAAAAACAACTGTAAGGGCCCTGTTTGGTAAAACAATTTAAAATTCTTTTCTTTATTTTAATAAATCCCTTTTAACACATATTTTAATGTCACACTCTAATTAATTAAATATTAATCATCTAATTTAATCAATTAAAATCTAACATCAATTAATCTTAACTTTTTGTGTGTAAAACTTATGTGCCGATTCTGGGGACAAAATCCTTTTAAGGGGGGAAGAATGTAATAGACAGATTTTTTTTATGTGTGATTATAGGGACAGAATCCTTTTAAGAAGGGAAGATTGTAACGATTGAGATTTTGTATATTTAATTTTAAGTATTTATTGAGTTAAATAAATATTTTATGTGATTTATTTATTGAGTGAAATAATTAAATTATGTGATTTGGTGGAGTGATTAAATTAAGTGTTATATATTAATTAAATGAATGTTTAATATTTATTTAATTGATGTATATTAATTTTATAGTATAGTTCTAATTTAATTGAGATAATTGAATTAGATGAATTATGTGATGAAGTGTTACATGAATTATATTAGCAAGTAATTATAATTATGTGGCAAAATTTTATAATAACTGCGGATAAGATTTTATCATAACATCTTCGAGTTCCCACGTAGCTTCTTCAGCACTGTGGTTCCTCCAGATTACCTTAACAGAAGGTATCACTTTATTCCTAAGTACTTGTTCCTTTCTATCAACTATTTGGATAGGCATTTCTTCATATGTTAAGTCTTTATCAAATTGCAAAGGTTCATATTCTATTACATATTTATAATCATGCTTGTAAGGTCTTAACACAGAAATACGAAAGACATTATGTATATTCTCTAGCTCTGGAGGCAATGTAATCTCGTAAGCAACCTCGCCCACCTTTTGTAGTACCTCAAAAGGTTCAATAAATCGAGGACTCAGCTTTTCCTTCTTAACGAATCGAATCTTCCCCTTCAAGGGAGATACTTTCAGGAAAACAAAACTCCCTGGTAAGAATTCTGGGTTCTGTCGACGTAGATCGGCATACTTCTTCTGTCTGTCTTGAGCAGCAACTAATCTTGTTCTGATCAACTTGATAATTTTGGCGATTTGTTGTACCAGTTCCGGTCCCAACAACTGATGTTCACCGACTTCATCCCAGCACAAGGGAGTTCTGTATTTTCTGCCGTATAATGCTTCGTAAGGCGGCATGCCGATACTCGCATGGTAACTATTGTTGTAGGCAAACTCCACCAACTGGTAGATGATCCTCCCAGCTTCCCTTGAAGTCCATCACACAAGCTCTCAGCATATCCTCAAGCGTCTGAATCGTTCTTTCGCTCTGGACATCAGTCTGAGGATGGTAAGCTGTACTCAATTGTAATTGCGTTCCCAGACACTCTTGCAAACGCTTCCAGAAATTAGACGTGAAGCGTGGATCTCTGTCAGATACAATCGACACCGAAGCACCGTGTCGAGAAATGATTTCCTTCACATACAGTCTTGCCAACTGGTCCAAGTTGTACTTAACCCTGATCGGCAGAAAGTGGGCTGACTTAGTCAGTCGATCCACTATAACCCATATCGCATCAAATCCTTTCTGAGTCGCTGGAAGACCCACCACGAAGTCCATCGTGATGTGCTCCCACTTCCACTCTGGAATTTCTAACGGTTGTAGTAAACCACTCGGTCTTTGGTATTCTGCCTTAACTTTCTGGCACGTTAAGCATTTTGCAACGCAATCAGAAACGTCCCTCTTCATATTTGGCCACCAAAAATGGTGTCTGAGATCTTGGTACATCTTCGTACTCCTGGGGTAATTAGAATATCTAGAACTATGAGCTTCGCTCAGAATCTCCTCTTTGACCTCTGGTACTGGCGGTACCCAGATTCTACCTTCAAACCGTAACAGACCTTCATTATCGATCTTGAACTTGAATTCTTCGCCATCGGTTATCCTCTTCCGAATCTTTTCGCATTCTTTATTGTGAAATTATGCTTCTTTCACCATATCTGCTAGAGTAGAACCAGTGGTTACTTGAAACAGCATCTCATCCGATTCCTTTGGAAACTTCACTTCTAACTCCAATCTAGCCATCTGCTCAATCAACTGATCCTGATCAGTTAACACGTTCAGCTTCTCCCGACCTTTTCTGCTCAAAGCGTCGGTGACAACGTTAGCTTTACCCGGATGGTAAAGTATATCTCACAGTCGTAGTCTTTGATCAGTTCTAACCATCTTCTTTGGCGCATGTTCAAATCTTTCTGGGTGAAAATATACTTCAGACTCTTGTGATCTGTGTATATCTCACACTTTTCTCCATAAAAGTAGTGTCTCCATATCTTTAGAGCAAACACTACTGCCGCCAATTCTAAGTCATGGGTCGGATACCCTTCTTAAATCCTTCAGCTAACGTGACGCATAGGCAATGACTTTGCCGCTCTGCATCAACACACAGCCTAATCCTTTATGTGAGGCATCGCTATATACCACGAAATTCCCCGTACTATCCGGTAAAGTGAACACAGGACGCAGTACTCAACCTCTTCTTCAGCTCCTGAAAACTTTCCTCACACTTTTCATTCCAAACAAATTTAACCGTTTTACGAGTTAAATTCGTCAACGAAGTTGCGATTCTAGAAAATTCTTGGATAAATCTTCGGTAATAACCTGCCAATCCCAAGAAACTCCTCACTTCAGACGGCGTCTTCGGATGATCCCAATTCATTACGGCCTCAACCTTCGACGGATCCACCGAAATACCATCCTTGTCTATCACGTGGCCAAGAAATTGCACACACTCTAACCAGAATTCGCATTTCAAGAATTTAGCGTAAAGCTTCTCTCGTCTCAGCGCTTCTAAGGTTAGCCGTAAGTGTTCAGCGTGTTCCTCCTCAGTTTTGGAATAAACCAGAATGTCATCTATGAACACCACTATGAACTTGTCTAGGAATGGCTTAAACACTCGATTCATTAGGTCCATAAATGCAGCTGGGGCATTCGTGAGACCAAATGACATCACCAAGAACTCGTAATGTCCATAGCGAGTCCTAAAGGCCGTTTTCGGTATATCTTCTCTTCTCACCTTCAACTGATGATACCCGCTTCTCAAATCGATTTTTGAGAAGTACTTAGCACCCTTCAGTTGATCAAACAAGTCATCGATCCTAGGTAAGGGATACCTATTCTTGATCGTAACTTTGTTCAACTCCCTATAGTCAATGCAAAGACGCATTGATCCATCCTTCTTTTTCACGAATAACACGGTCACTCCCTATGGCGAAACGCTCGGTTGAATATACTTCTTGTCCAGCAATTCTTGCAGTTGAACCATCAATTCCTTCATCTCAACTGGAGCCATTCGGTACGGAGCCTTTCGAAATTAGAGCAGTTCCCGGTGCTAATTCGATCACGAACTCTGTCTCTCTATCTAGCAGAAGTCCTGGCAAGTCGCTCGGAAATACGTCCACAAACTCCTTAACCACCTGATATCTCTTCCACCTTCGGGCTTTCCTTACGCATATCTACTATGTAGGCTAGATATCCTACACAGCCTTGCGTCAAAAGTTTCTTGGCTTGCACAACCGTCAGACAACTCTCTTGTCTAGGTGATTTGCTACCATAGAACACTAACTTCGACGGAGTCGTAAGGTTTATCGACTTCTTCTGACAGTCGATTATCGCCTTATTGTTGAACAACCAATCCATACCCAGTATAACATCGAATTCCCCAAGTTTTATAGGAATTAAATCTACCCTCAGCTCTTGATCCTTAACGTCCAATCTACAGTTCTTATAAATGCTCCTAACAGGAATAACCTCCCTATTCGTAATTTCTATATTCAAAGGGTAAACTAACTCCTCTATAGGTAAGTCTAGGGTTTTAGCAAAATCATCAGATATGAATGAACAAGTAGCACCTGAATCAAATAATACATATGCATTTATACTATTGACCGGAATAATACCTGACACCACGTCTTTTGATTGCACAGCATCCTGCACCATCATATTGAATGTTTCTTACAGTGGGTCGAACAGCTTGCAATGGTGCAGCGATAGTAACGGTATTTCCGCTTCCATTCCCTCCGCTCCCTGTTGACCCTATCATCAGCTTCTTCGGGCAGTCGCGAGCCATGTGATCCTTCGAGCCACATGTAAAGCAAGCTCCCTTCTTCAGGGTTTGGGTAATTAGGCGCAATGTGGCCTTCCTGACCACTAGTTGAAGCACACCCGCTTCCCCTTCATGCACACGCCAGTGTGATTCTTACCGCATGTAGCACATGCTTCAAACTTTCTCTTCTGCTGGCTTCTTGCTGACTCACAGCAGAGGTATTGTCATTCTATTTCCTCTTCTAGTTCACAGCGCTGCTACCCCAAGCCTTGGTTTCTACCTCATTCTTCTTCTTCTTATCTTGGTTGATCTTCGTCACCGCTTCGCTTCCTCCCTCAGCAAGTATGGCCTTCTCTAGCATAGCTGCAAATATGTTCAGATGAAACATGGAAACCTTGCTGTAGAGCCAGGGCTTCAGTCCCCGCTCAAACTTCCTCACCTTTCCTAGCGTCAGTACTGACCTAGTAAGTAGCGAACCTGGCCAGTTCGTTAAACTAGCGGCATACTCAGACACCGTCATCCCTCCCTACTTAAGCTCTAGGAATTGGACCTCCATCTGGTCCTGCGAACTCACTGGGAAGTACATCTTGTAGAACATTTCTTTGAAACGTTCCCACGTTATGACTCCCTCTCCATCTCGGGTCTTATTAGCCTGCCACCAAAAGCTAGCATCCGACTTTAACATGAAAGCCGCAAACACTGTCTTCTGGTCTTCACCTACTCTGGCTACGTCGAAGACCTTCTCCATTTCTATAACCCACGTCTGAGCCTCGATTGGATTAGTCGATCCCTTGAACTCAGGCGGTCCTACTGCCTTAAATTCCTTAAAAGTCGTACCCTGCACTTGTGGCTGATTCGCAAGAGCTCCTGTCAACAGGTTCACCAACTGCTGAACCGAGTTGGGATTCGTCCCATCGTTATTGTTATTGTTGTTGTTCGTCAAACCCTCGGGGTTTTGACGTGTTAGTCTTTTTCTAGGAGGCATTTTCTGTTAAGAAAATATTATTATTAGACCCTTTATTCAACTATTAAGTATTCGAGTTCATACTTAAACGTTTTAAACAATTAAGTTCATATAGAACACATAGTACGTTAATAAACTTCTTTTATTCATTACTCGTAGTTAAAAAAAACATCAATCAGATAACATTTCTGCTATTTACATCATTCTTCCTGAATTGAAAAAGTTGCAGGATTACATAATTAACTCATCCCATTCCTATCTCAAATTATGGAATTTACATTATTTAATACAAAAAACAATACATAAACAAAACTCTACTACTACCTAGGCATATTAATACATCGCACAGCCTCTCTGCGCTTCTCTTCCATTACCCGAAACGCCGTTCTTCTGTCCATCGCATACCATGGTAAACCTTGGAATTGAGCTGGGTAGTAGAAAACACGATCCTGGGCTCTTTCTATAGCT
The DNA here is from genome assembly GCA_020205555.1 of Panax stipuleanatus. Taxonomy (NCBI): domain Eukaryota; kingdom Viridiplantae; phylum Streptophyta; class Magnoliopsida; order Apiales; family Araliaceae; genus Panax; species Panax stipuleanatus. The sequence continues at coordinate 4,728,804 of CM035122.1, read as the reverse complement.
ATGTGGAAAGCATACTTTGTTTCCCTCAGCTTGGCCCTCTTGGCTTCAGCTTCATCTTCAGCTCGATCGGCTCATTGAGTAGCCCTCAAGCTTATCTCTTCAGCTCTGGCTCACTTCCTCGACTCCTCCTGGATGTCCTGCTTCAGCTTCACCAGTTCAGCTCGAGCAGCATCTCTATCATTCTCCATGTGTATCAGGTTCTACTGCGCATCTCCTAGGTCACTCACTATATCCTCGATAGTCTCGTCACGCTGCTGGATGGTTTCCTCGAGCTCTCCGACTCATTCATGAAGCTCCACGTTACTGTCGTAGACTACTTCGTACATCTCAGCACTAGTAGAATGAGGTGGGAATTTCTCTTCGGGATCCTCTTCCTCCTCTTCCTCCTCTTCAGACTCATCCTCGTCCTCTACCTTTGGAATAGGTGTCAGCTCACGCTCCCGATCAACTACGGTGATCACTGGAGATGGCTCTCTCCTAACTAGCTGCTCCCAGACAACATGTATGTCATGGGGCTCCTCCTCTCTAGGCACCTGAGGTACATCCTCTCTAGCCTGAATATGTTCTCCAACGTTCGACATCCTGACAAAAGAATTTTAAAGTTTATTATTACGTGATATCGAATCGTCACTCTTCGAATACAAAAATGTAAACACATAACACATAAGGTAGTTTATTATCTTCACCTATCACATCTATCTTTTCGATCTTACCATAAGGCTACTACCTAAGGTTTTCCCCCACCTAAGGTTTCATAACCTACAACTTTGATACCAACTTGTGACACCCTCAAATCCGGGTACTTCGTTTCATATGATTTGGTGTTCACTTTCTAACTATAACAACATCTATCCCAATATAATATCCAAATAAATTACAACCTTTAATTAAAATAATGAAATATCCCTTACAACAAGGGTTACAACCTTTCAAAAATAATCCCAGGGTTTAATCTAACCTTGACATAATAAACAAGTGCGGAAATAAAACATAACATTAAGGTCTATTACAATCATTTTAAAATAATAAAACAAGTCTTCACTTGTTTTGCTTCCCCTTTACTTGTAGACGGGGCATCAACATTATCAACCTTAGCTGCAATTGTTATTTAATGCAAGAGTGAGCAAACAACAGCTCACTGGAGTTTAACAATAATAAATACATGAGAGGATATCTTTAAAAAGAATTGAATAACTTAACTTACTTCAACAGTAAAGAATTGAATAATAATTCTCTAGCCAACATTACAATTCGAATATGGAATTTATCTGAGGGTCATAAGACCTTTGAACTCTTGTCCTAGGTTATAAACATTTCTATTTAAACCTTTAACAGTCAATAAGACTATGGACCTTAACTCGTACTTAGGGGGATCAGCCCTTCGTACCATGTATTGTGCACAAATATCTTAAAGCTTTCGCATAGTAACCTCCCCTATTAGATAGGGTTGTTCAACTCAGTAATTGAATACAAGTCCGCACCAAAGGAAGTTTAGTTTGGATAAATTAAAAGGGTAATTTGGAATTCAACGTTCATCAACTAAGGATTAGTTGAATCGACTTACAATAATTCATAAATAAAATAATTATGAACTAACATATGCTTTAGAAGTAAACTTAAAGCATTGACAATAATAAAGTGGATCTTACTTGAACAATAAGTCAAGATCACTTCAATTAAATAAATAATTGTCCAATACAGAAATGAAAAAGACATTCTCAACAATGAATATATAAAATCAAAGAACTTGCATAGAATTAACAAGTTTAGGGATAGAAGACTTGTTTTAAGCGCAAGCTACTTAACATAATCACGTACTTTAACACTTCCTATATACATTCAATTATAATAACCTAAATTAGTTAACACATAACTAACTTACATAAGTGGTTACCCTCATGGTTAACTCACTCTAATTAAATAAATAATAATAATCAACCATCACATAGTTAGTTACATTACATACATACTCACATAATTAAATCAATTATGTATTTAGCTAAATTATAATTAAACAATTATAATTTAAACGCTTAATATAATTATAATTACCTAAATTATAATCACATCTTTAAATTATAAACAATTATAATTTACAACCCATTAAACTACATCATGCATTATAATCATGAAATTATTAATTTATAATCCATAATTAAACATGCATTTATTATAATTTAAATTAACATCTAATTGATTAAAATAAATCAATTACTATACATTATAATTTAACAAAATTATACTTTAAATTAAACATTTACTCTTAACTATAATTAAGTAATTCATATCACAATTGAACAATGAACAATTATAATTTAAATGTTTCATTAAAGTTTTTAAAACTTCTTTTTCTCAAATTATGAAATTTAACTTCATGTTAACACATGTTATAGCCACTGGATACATGCTCATCACCATAACCAAATGAACTTAGGCTATCAAATAAGACTGCATAATCAAACCAATTTTCTGCCTCTGCACAGCTAGCGGCGTAGCTGCGCAGCCCAATGCTTGGCACTGGCGCAGCTGCGCAGGTGCTTAATCTGCGAAAGGCAGACGGCGCAGCTGCGCTGCTTCTGGCTGTGCTACCGGCGCAGCTGCGCAGGTACGCAGACAGAAGCATGCAGTGCAGCTTCCCTGCTTCACCGATCAATCCCAAACAAGCCAACAATCAACAATTACAAGCTACACAGACATTCTAAACTATACATATGCAATAACACTCATGTTATATATGCTACCAATCACCGAGTTTGTCCAAGTAATGAAAATCAAAGGTTTAAAAACTCAATTTTGACATTTTCATAGAAACTCATATATTTTTTCAAAACCATTCACTATAACTCAATTTCTCAAGCAATTCAACTTTATATACATACATTATTTCTGTTATAGAAGCTAGTAACATAAACAACTACCAATTTGCATAATTCATATATATAATTCATCAACTTCTAGTCTATAATCAACCATAATATATAAACTCCATATGAACTCATATTCTTCATTTAAAACTTAGTTTTTACAGTACTTTGATTTCTGAAAATTCTCTTATGTCATACAATTACTACAATCAACACATGGATACAACACATATATTAAATTCATAATTTTACAATTTCATGAAATTCACAGAAAAGCTAAAATTTACAGAAACTCAAAACAAAGAAGAACAACTAATTACAATTCTTAAAACTATGAGATAGTAATTACCTTTTTGATGATTGAAGAAGAATATGGATATTACTCTAGCCTTCTCAAGCTTTCTCCTCCTCCCTTTTCTCTCTAGCTTCTCTGCTCTCTTTTCTTTGTTCTTAGCTTAGACTAACATAGCGTAAAATAAACTAACATATAATATAATACGTAGTAATAGATATAGGATTAATTATATATAATATAACTGACAAAATATATTAAGTATAATGTCAGTTACAACTTTTTAAAATTTAAAAAGCCTAAGGTCATGTTTGGCAACCCTTTATTTAAAAACAGATTATTAGTTAAGGCCTTAGTTTGAAAAATAGATTTAAAAACAACTGTAAGGGCCCTGTTTGGCAAAATAATTTAAAATCTTTTTATTTATTTTAACAAATCCTTTTTAACACATATTTTAATGTCACACTCTAATTAATTAAATATTAATCATCTAATTTAATCAATTAAAATCTAACATCAATTAATCACATAAAAATTTGCCACATAATTATAATTACCTGCTAATATATAATTCATGTAACACTTCATCACATAATTCATCTAATTCAATTATCCCAATTAAATTAGAACTATATTATAAAATTAATAGACATCAATTAAATAAATATTAAATATTCATTTAATTATATATAACACTTAATTTAATCACTCCACCAAATCACATAATTTATTTATTTCACTAAATAAATTGTGACAACCCGAGAATTTGTAAGATTAATAAAATCTTAAATGATTAAATTAAAGGTTAAAGTTTAAAACCTAGAGTGGAAATAGGGGAATGATTTAAAATTTTTAAAGAACCTATACGGTTTGATTTAAATTTTTAAGTAATGCAAAGAAATTAAATGAGAATGCTAGACATTTTGAATTTAAGAAAAGAGATTATGTACAAGGATAAATATATTATGACTCATGAGGAGTATGTATGTGACTAAAAAAATATATATATTGTAAATATATATATATATATGTTTATTTGTTTTATAAAGTGAATTATAAAGAAAGCTACACATTAGGTATGGTAATTAAATAACTTAAAGGTTATGGTATAGGAGAATTTAATATTTAAAATATGTACTAATCTAAGAGATTAATTTTATTATCTCAATTTATTAATTATTTTAAACCTAGCTTAATGGGTTTACATAATTAAATTATGTAAGTAAGTATTTAAATTCCAAAATGAGTGGATTAGAAACCCTAATTAAATAATTAGGGTAAGATAAAATTTATGTTGGTCCATGTTATTTTTCATGCATGGCCCACAAAATTAAAGTAGGAAGCCCAAACAATAAATCAAATAGCCCAATTTTTCTTAGCCCAAAAGGTGAGGGACTTTTTGGTCATTTTATTAAACAACTTAATAAAATACAAAATTAAACAATTATTGGATGCAATGAACCGGGCAAGGAGAAGATTAATTGAACATGTGGGAAAATCAATTTCCTAGCTTTACAAGTAATCTCAACATAAGGAGAGAGAAAGAGGAATAAATAGAAGAAGAGAGAAAGAGAAAACAAGAAAGAGAGAAGAGAAGAGGTCTTCGGGAAGGCTTAAGGAAGGAAGAGAAAAATCTGAAAATTATCCATATACTTCACCATAACCTATATTCATCATCTTCTTCATTAAACCTCCAAGAAAGCAAGAGAGAAGCAAATGGGTGGAGTGAAGGAGCATGACTTAAGCTTCGGGAGAAACTCATGAAGAATGAAAAGTAAACTATAGGTAAGCTCTAGCAAGTCTATAGCATTTAAACATCTTTTATATAACATCCATAACCACTATTCATCATCTCCTACCTTGAAGCTTTGAAAATCCTAGAGAGAGAAAGAAATGGGTTTGTTGAAGGAGCTTGATTTGGGCTACGGGAAGGATCAAGGAAGTAGAGGAGAGCATCCTAGCAAGCGTTAGATCATCATCTAGTATCTAAGTGGAGTTAACTTCAAGAAGTAAGCTTTAAAAACCTTAACTTCCATTTTCTTCATTTTCATGGCTATGATAATGTTCTTGATTTATATGTGTAAAGAAACCTATTAAGGATGATTCTCTGAAGATAAATGAACTCTTAAGAACATCCAAGTGGAACTAAATCACACAACATCCGAACCTATGCGTAAAGGATGGAAAGATTGACAAAGAACATTATGGACAGATTTTTGGACTGGGTTTGAGGACTTTGCATGGCTATGTTTTACGTTTAAAAACTTAGTTTGATACTTTTATGTTGTACTTCTTTAAGTTCTGAAGATTTCTTAACTTGAATGAACCAAAACAGGAGTTAAAACGAATCCGTGGTGAAGATTTAGTAAATTATGTCTAGAAATGAAAACTGGATGAACAGTGACTATAGGGTCAAAATCTGGAATAGCTATGTTGTCTGAAAAACTCTAAGTTTCTGGGTAGTTATAGTGCACTGAGTTAGGAAGCCATAGGCTTTGGAATGACCTCATTCCGACCTCAGATGAGGGAGTTATGGTGATTGGAAGGAAATGTGTCGAATCTGTCAAACTGTAAGCAGAAGATGCTATTTGGGACACTGTTTTGATCAGTTAATATTTCCAGAAAATTCTGGGCTTTTAATATGTTATAGTACACTGAATAAGCTTTCCATAGACCCTGAAACGGACTAATTCCGACTTCGTAGCAAAACGTTATGACCATTCAAAGTAGTCACACCATATCTGCCCAACCAATCGCGAACAGTCCCCTTCCACGAAATTTCTGGATTGATGTATTCAGAATTTGGAGAAAAGTCATTAGACAAAAGTTGTAGTCCCGGAAGTTAGCTTCGCGTGGCCTCAAGAATCACTCAAAAATGCTTTGAAACAAAAAAGTTATGACTGTTTTAGCGAGAGAGGGTAAAGCTGTGAAAAAGGTTAAAATCGTTATGAACGTCCATTTTTGACGAATTGTTTGGAGGGCTTAATGAACCTGAAATGGGGGTTTCATATTTTTTTTAAAAATAGTCTCATATGATACGAAAAACATATCCAAAAATAGGATCAATCGGAGTTATGAGTAGCGTGTACGAAAATCGCGAAGAAGCCAAGCCGCTAAGCGCTACAGCAGCACTAGCAGGCAGCTGGGCAGCAGCGCTCGGCGTTCGCCGACGCCTGCTGCTGCTGGTGCTGCAGTGCATTGCGCGACGTGATTTTTGAGACCTGTTTTGACGACCTTTCGTGTACTGTTTTCGCGGTGTGAAATTTTTCTAAAATACTACCCCATGAGGTTTATAACATGCCCAAAATTTTACTGTTATATGACTTATGATTTGAGAATTAAAAATAAGCAAATGAGCATGTTAGAACTTAAAATCGAGCGAACGCCGAGCGTCGGCGCATCGAGCGACTTTGACGTTTGACGTTCCGAATCGCGTCCCGTCGAAATAATAAGTCATAATAAATCTAATAAAGTCCCACGGGACGAGATTTGACTATAAGTGATATTTTATGCCGAGAAACTTTCTTTCGGGTATAAATAAAGCAATAAAAATATGTAATAAATATAAATTACATATTTAAGCGAAATAAAAACTATTGTTGCCTATAAAATTATTTTGTGGTGCAACGAAGAACGTAAAACCTTTGAAAATTTATATTAATCATAAAAATGATATTTTGAGATTTTCGGAGTTCAAAATGAGATTTTTGAGCTAAGATTTATGTAACGCAGTATATATATATATATATATATATATATATATATATATATATAGCGAAAATGCGAATATTCGTAAAACGAAAAATAAAACGAATGTGCTAACAGGATGAAGTGTTTATATATGAGACAAAAGTTCGAGTTGACTCATGAACAGGCAAAATGAGATAAAAATTATTTAAATTAAAGAAATAATATAGTAAATTGAGTTTTACTATAAAAGCTGTGTATTAACTGTTTAAACTCCGAATTTGCGAGTAAAGGTAAAAGATATTTCTGAAATAGGAATATAAATGGTTTAAGCTTCAAGATGTAAAATAGTTACATCTTAAAATATGTAAGACCTTTATTATTTATATTTAGAAGATGATTAAAATATTATTAAATGATTAATAATATTAGTAAGTGATTTGAATATTATTAAGTGATTAATAATATTAAAAGATGATTAAGATATTATTAAATGATTAATAATATTAGATAATGATTAAAACATTATTAAATAATTAATAATATTTGATTAATAATGTTAAGAAGTGATTAAATATTATTAAGTGATTAAAATATTATTAAATTATTAATAATATTAGACGAGTTTAAGATGATGGTTAAGTGATAGTAATATTATTAAAGGATAATAATATTACTAATGAATTGAAGAATTATTCAATATTTGATTATGTGGCTAAAGATTAGCTAATTTATTATTCAAGTGATAGTATTGTGAGATAAAGTATGTTATGCTAATTGAAATATCAATCTTATAACTGATAGGTCTTTTCAATAAAAGAGACTAAATTAGATTGCTTAGCGGTCATCAGCGGTACATGCAAGTTTTCTTGAACTATTCTTTCATATAGTGGTTAATCATTGCTGATTATATCACGTCTATGATTTATTAATTCGCACGTTGTGCATGTTGCATATGTTCATCAGGTATGAAAGGCTGATCACCTTCATTACCATATTGTTCAGTTGAATTTATTCATGTTCCTTATTGACCATTCATTTTTATTGTCTCGGTCGTTCAGTTATGTAAATTTGATTCATGCTATTTCACAATGGTTATATTATTGAAAGTTAGCCAGCTTATTGTTCATTCTTTTCAATCATGATATATCTTTTCTTGAAATTAAACTTGCTGGGCAAACTTGTTGCTCACCCTTGCTATATCATGATAAACATTGCAGATTAGGATGAATACGTCGGATATAGGAAAAGTCAAAGACAGTTCCAGCATTGGTATATCATACAGATAAAACTTGTAATAGTATTATATGCAAATGACATTGTATGTCGGATAAGATATTGAATTCAGGTATTGAGTTAAGGTTTCAAACCTTGAGAATTAGGTGTAAAGGTTATTGTATAAACAATTTATGTTTATATCTTCCGCAATAGTTATAGAAAGAATGTATCGTAACGTACCAGGTCCGAGGTTCTGAGGACCCGGATTTGGGGACGTCACATAAATAAATTACATAAAATATTTATTTAACTCAATAAATACTTAAAATTAAATATACAAAATCTCAATCGTTACAGCCTGTCTAAGAGCCGACCAAGCGTCTGCCGAGCCAATTCAAGAATCGTAGGCCACACTTGAAGTAGTGGAGTCTACTGATCATATCAAAGGCAGAGATCGTAGTCGAGTTAGATCAAACAAGGACAACAAGTGTTAAGGCAGAAATCGTAGTCTATCAGTTGGTCTGATCTCGGAGTCGTAGTGTCTGCAGAACCAATGCAAGATCGTAGTCTGCAGAACAAAGTTTTTGACAGAATCAAGAAAGTGCTCACAAAGCCAAGGAAGAATCGTAGTGACAACACGTTTCTCATCAAATGAGCACTCCCAAAGAATCCAAAGATGTAACCTCTTGTCAGAGCTGTAAAGATGCAACTACCTGAAGAAAAGCCAGAGAGCACTCAACGAATGGCATGCAAGCAAACAGAAGATCTAAGAACCAACTCAATCAGCATCCTGATTAAGAAGTGAAGCCATTCAAGTGAAGTCTTCCACAAGCAATAGTAAGGAGACTTCAGATGAAGTGACTGAGCAAAGGAAGTCAGCAATGCATTAGCTATCAAGATAAATATAAGAAAATAATCTTGGGAGTGACCAGGATCGTAGTGTTTGCCAAATGAGAAGCAGGAAATGATGCGGTTTAAATAGAGATACTGGCCAACTTATACAGAATAGACGAAGAAGATTGAGCATGGGTTAGAACATTGATGATATGTGAACGGGAGATCACAAGGAGAAAGAGAGATGAGTATACCTAATCAGATGAGTCTTACAATTCAGAAGGGTCAGAGCATTCAGACAAGTTATTAGTTCCTAAGATAAGTCAAGGAAAGCAGAAGTGATGAAGCACTACACAAGTGGAGAAAGAGGTGTTTTACATTGCAAATTCAAAGAAGATTATTCAGAATCGTAGTGTTGTCTCAACCAGTTAACGAGCAATATTCATCAGATAAACTACGATTTAGCTCAAGGTCATCTGCATCAGAATCGTAGAGTTCGATCATCTGAATATTGAAGCCTTGGCAACATCTTAATATAAAGACTGACATTCGAACGTTACTAATTGAGAGCATCGATGCAGAAGGACAACTCCTGATGTTCTGATCGAGAAGTCAGAAAGAAGAAGTAAAGGTGACTACCAGCCTGACGCGTTAAAGTGACATCTCTGAAGTGGTAGGTGAAATTGCAGACTGCTGTGTCACTAAAGTCAAAAAGGGACTATCACGTCACATCAGCAGTCTGCACCAAATAACTCGAAATCTGCGAAGCAATTCAAATAGCTTCCAACGGCTATATTCCAAAGGGAAGATTATGAAAGGGTATTTAACAACTGAAGCTTCAAAGATGAAAGGTTGCTGAGTTGAAGAGTTATTGGGCTGATAAGTTGTTGACTCTACGAGTTCTATAGAGCTAAACAGAATACGTCTCAGTGGCAGTAAGACTACGAAAGTAGAAGTGAAGCAAGTTGAGAGAAGAGCTTGAAAAGATAAAGGCTTCACTGAACAACAATGAGAATGCCAATCAGAATGGCAGCTAAGCTGAGAGCTGAGAAGGCCAAGAAGATAGCTTTCAAAAAAGTGGCAGACCAGAAAGAAGATTCAAAGAGCCACTCTACGAATCACCATGAACCACCAAGAGCTGAAGAAGAACAAATGCAGAATCAGGTGGAGAACCAGAACTGCACATCAGTGAAGCAAGGTTCAGGGGATGCTAAGTGCTAGACAAAGTCTACCAAAAGCTCAAAGACTTAGCAGACCCTAACTGGTGAAAGGATGCAAGTTGAGATCAGATGAAGACAAGCATAAACCTAAAGATCAGCTGCACAAAAGAAGAAGAAATGGAATGCTAGGTACTCAATGATGTTAAGCTTCAAGAACATCTTAGCAATCTATCCAATGGTGATCCAGTCTCGATGCAGAATCCTCGAGGATCACACCATGCTGCTAAGTACCAAATGATGAACGAGCTTTAAGTCATCTTAGCAGCACAGCACCAACAACAACAACATCAACAAAGCCAGGGCCTGAGGGTCCTTGTCCGAGGGACTAAATGAAGTTCCAAGTCTGCTGGACTTGAAGAGTTCTTAGTGAACTGAAGTTCCAAGGCTGCTGGCCTTGAAGAGTTCTTAGTGAACTAGAGTTTCAAGTCTGCTGGACTTGAAGAGTTCATAAGAACTGAAGTTCCAAGGCTGCTGGCCTTAAAGGAATCGTAGAGATTCAGATGTAAAGACTTCCTTAGTGGAATCCCTGCTTGTCGGAGCAGAAGAGTGGATTAGGAGCTTGAGTCTCTTAACCACTTAAAATCCCTTGTGTCTTTTACATTTAGTCATTTACATTAAGTACTTATAACTGTTATGGATGTAATAACCACTTACACATAAACTAACTCTAGAATAATGGTTAACAAGATATCTATGGAGGAGATCTTTAACCTATTTTGTTGTGCTTGTAATGATCCTTATGTTTGTCATATGCTAATTACTTAGCAATACAAAATAAAATGAAAAAAAGTTTAAAAACGAAAAGGATCTATTCAACCCCCTTCTAGATCTATTATGTGCTCGCTGGGAACAAACATAAGTCATTTTAAAACTTTATTTAAGTTTCAAAATATATTTTATGTGTTTTTATTTTTAAGTTTTATCAGTATGTATTCATAATTTCTTTTATGTCTTCAAATGCTCAATCAAAGAATTTAAAATTTGGAAAATTTGGGAAACATAAAATTGAATCAAGGGATTTTAGAGTAGATTGATTTTTGAAACCGAATTAATATAACAAGTATGATTCATATGTTGAGTTAGTTATATAACACAAATAAAAGAATCACAAAATTGACGATAATTACTTAGAATAAGATTCTCTCGAGTAATCAACACCAATCTAAGAACAACCTACAAATTAGCACGCCTATTAACGCATCTGCAAAACCCTAAGAGAGTGAATTTATAGGCTAAAATATGTTCCAATCCTAATTAGAAAAGATAACAACGAACTACCAAAAAATAAAAATAATACTAATAGTTTGATCAAATTTTGACCGGACGATAAGAACTTTTAAACAAATTTTTAATTCGAGTTTAAAATAACGTATTGTAGAGCTCGTAGAGTGGTTTGATTTGCTATCTTTCGCACGTATGAGACTGTTGTGGCATTCGTAATACTGTGTTGCAACTTGCAATAGTCAAGTTTTCAACTCCTAATCGTCATATTTTAAAATAAATGTGACTTGAAGTTCACATCAAATATTCCCTCCAAAAAAGTAACAATCAAGAGTATCAAGTTTTATTTCATATTTGATGATAAATGCAGCTAGTGATACATACAACTCCATCGATAAGTTTTCTACTGGCCTAATGCGGAAAGATGGGGAAGAGGCTTGGATTCAAATGAGCCAAAATCAGCTAGAACACGATCGAGAGCTAGCTACACAATTTCCATATCCCTATACGATAAAGGCCAAATATTTTGAATTTAAAATAACCTCCATGCATGTTTCCAACCATTCACCCCTTAATAGCCTTCAAACTTTCATTCTCACAATTTCCATTTATTGAAGACAAGTTGCTCCTTCTTCTTCTTCTTTTCGTAACCATTCTTTTTTGCATATTGAAGATACCTACAACTGCCAGTTGCTCCTTATTATCTTTATTTTGAAGCATTGTAAATAAAATCAACAATTTGAGCCTTTATTGTCCAACATAACAACGGACATTCCATCACACATATGCGGTCACAAATCAATCACAAATCAGGGACGGATCATCTGACGGTAATATATCCAAATGTCTGATATATATATTTTCAGCTACGGTACACTTGTGACGGACAAATCCGTCACTAATTATGAAATCAATGACGGCAGTTGATATTTAGCGACTACTTTGTCCGTCACTAAAGAAGCAGATTCTAGTAGTGAGATGGAGCGGTATCCAATTCCTCATTTTGTTCAAGTCTACAGGCGGTGTCCGCTAAGATTTTTCTTCCTGTAAAATAAATGAAAATGAAAACCTTAAAAGAATGCATGCTAATTGTGTGGGAGTAACGCATTATAATACCCTGCCTAGTAGTATCAAGGCATGGAGTAGCTAGAGCTGCATAAAAGTAAACCTTAATGTCAACCTAACTTCTTGGTTAGTCTGCGTATTTCATCTTCAAATTATATATTTTTTTCATGTTAATCTCTAAAATATATTATTTTAAGTTTAGTTTATGGATTTGGTCATTGCTGAAGAAGCAAATTCTATTAGTGAGTTTTATAGTCTTGGAAATAACGTGTTCGTCTTTACCAGGTTAAACTGCACTAATTCTCTGTGATGGAATGAGTATTGCTTGACATAGCTTAGCCACTGACAAAACCATCAAGTGCTGCCCTCAGATCAAACAAAAATTCAATTTTAAACTCAATGCAAGCCCCTCATTAACTACCAAGATGGGTTGACTTTTTTAGATAATCGTAAATTGAATTGGTCCGAGTTAGACCAATTTGACATGGTATTTTACTGATTCACATCCCTAATCTCGCAGACTTTATTATATATAGTTTTAATATAAAGTAATTTTATATGGCATATAAAATGAGCCCGAGTTCTAACTTTTGCACAACTATTTAACATACGATAAACATATGAAGTATAAACAATTTACTTTTTAATATATATTTTTATTGAAAATTATATATATGTCAAAAAATCTCTTGGCGTGCATAATTAGAGAGCAATTAATATGTAACTCTAAGCAATAAGATAGAATAATAATGTGTGGATCCTTTTTAATTCTTTCGTATCCATGTATTCATATAGGTCGATATTTAATATAAATATAAATTTATCATCATATGGAATATGACTCTATTTTATTGTAAAAGGGTCAAGTCAAGCTCATTGCGATCAATTTCATAGGCAAAAAACTTTAAATGCCCAAGTTTGACTTATTTACAAATCTAACTATGTGCATCACACTATGGCACCACACTTTCTCTCTACTCTATCAATATATTTATTACCATTCTAAAACGGTTGAATGACATTTTTGACTCTCTAAGTTTCCACACGCTTTTAAAATCGTCTTTAAAGTTTATTTTTTGTCAATTAGGTTTTTAAAATGGCATTTTTTGTTGATTATGTTCTTTTTACCTGATTTAACCCCAACTCGATGACCAAATTTTGACCCAACTTGATCTAGTTTGACCCAACCCCAATTTCACCAATTAAATTTTAAAAAAATAAAAAAATTTAAATTATTTTAAAATTTTAAATTATTAAAATTATTTAGGAAAAAATATTAAAAACAAAGAATTATCTCGGACCTACATCGAGGTATTCTAGTGGCAATGAGTTTAAAATCTCGCAAAATAAGATGTGAATAATTTGATATATTATGAATTAACATGGTTAAACGTTGGTCACCTGTTGTCCGTCTCACAATTCACAATTGTTAACGCCAAGATTCGTCCACGCGCTCCAATCACCAAGCGCGTCCAATCCTGCACAAAATGGGTAAATACCAAAGCTTGACGGCTTGGGCCGCCGGGGGATAGCTCTGGTGTGAGAGTAAGTACAGGCTGACAAGGTTTAACAATGGAGAAATAAAATACTTTATTGCTGGAATAATAAAGTGTAAGTGTACCTTATTAGGGTTAAGCCATGTATTTATAGTACTCACATTCATGCTAGAATCCACGTTCACCTAGGATTAGGGTTCCCCCGCGTATCTTTTTCATAATAGGATAGTATTAAATCTTCCAAGATATAGGAAGTTCAATCATTGCATGATTCTTCCTTCCATAAGTAGAATCTCCATACAATTAGGAGTGTCCCCCGAACATAGACCAACCGGACGCACTATAGCCCAACCATAGTTTGGGTCGAGGCCTATCCGCAGCCAAGCCCAATCCAGGTCTTGGGTCTTCAAATATTCAGGCCCCAACATTGCCCCCCAGTCTTTCATTAAATGGAACATTTGATGGAAGAGTATATATAACCCTACCATATAAAATGTCCAGCCCAACGGCTAAAAATTGGACCTCTCTGATCGAGCCCAACAAGTCCAAGGACTGATACTCTCTGACCGAGCGCAGCCCAATGATTAAACCAAACAGCACCGACCCATCGTACATGGCCCAACAATTCTATTCAACCCATAACCAAGCATCCAGAGCACCCAAACAGCCCCTCTGTCTCAACCCTTCGCATCCTCACGTGTCATGATTACCCCCCATTAACGCGTCGTCCCTCGGGATTCAATAACAACCGCTGGCCAGACATAATAAAACCCTCCCAACATCACTATTATCTACTTTACCAATTTCAAACTTTCAAATCTCTCTCAACTCTTATTCTCCGACAAATAGCACCCCATTTCTCTGAAGCTTTCGAATACCCAACCATGTCATCCTCAAACAACCCCTCTGATTCTAACCCTAACACCACTGGCCCCATCCCTGCAATCCCTCTGTCATCTATTCTGGCCCCAACCGTGCACGTTTCTGCCTAAACTGCCAATCCCGCCGCCGTTACCACTGAATCCACCACAGTGACACTGAAAAAGCCCAGCGTCAGTACTCCAACTGCACTAAATTCCCCATTTCCAACACCCTCTCAAAATTCACATCTGAAGATATGGAGACCATACGTCAATCCTTCCAGATACCGTCCACCCATTCCCTGAGAGCTCCCACCTCTTCCGACAGGATGTATCATTCTGCTAACGGCTGGATCGCCGTCCCCCTAACCGTTCTGGAGAAAGGGGTTCAGTTCCCTCTCCATTATTTCAGTCCTAACCCTCCTTGGGTACATCGGCATCGGCTTCGTCCAACTCGTGCCGAACTCCTACATATACATCGTGGCTTTCATTGCCTTATGTGCCGAAGCCAAAATTTAATCTTCAGTCGACTTATTTTTCAGTCTATTCAAATTATCTGGCTCCCGAGAAGAAGGCTTTAGACAGTTTAGCAAACTTCCCAACAAGCCAAACGCCCAACCAGTCAAATGTTCGCTCATAGACACCCCCACTAGTAACAAAGGGTGGCACTCTGAATGGTTCTTTATTCGAGGACCAGACACCGTCAAACTACTAGGCTGGGTATCACATAAACGATCCAATCCCCCCGTGGGCAACATCTCCTCCGATCGGGCTTTAGAGATTGCCAATATCATCGTGAAGATACCCCACACAGAATGGAGTTATACCATGCTAACTAAACAGGCTTGGCTCTTCGATTATCAACGTAAGCTTCCGAACTGATTTCCTTTAATAACTCATTAATTCATATATTGCCAACCCTGCTAATCCTTGTTATACTGCAGTATCCCTCATCCGACCCACTGATATCGAGCGTCGAGATCTAAACGAGTACCTTTCGGGGAAACACTCTGGAAAGACTACCAAAAAATCCACAGAACCTAAACGCTTCTACCGAAGCCCAAACCTCTACGACGCCCGACACTGAAGAGAGTCCATCCTGAAGCCGTCAATCCCGAAGCTTCTACAAAGGTTCGACAGAAGAAGAGAGCTTCAAAGAATCCTGCCAAAAGAAAAGCCGATCCTCCCCCCATTATTCCAGTCAGCATCATAGACCTACCTGAAGAAGAGAGAGGATAAATCCTCTGTACCAAAGCAAAACGGGCTAGGATAACCCCTCTGTCAGCCAAAGAGCTGAGAGTACCTTCCTCTGCAATAGTCGCTTCTTCCTCTGAAGCCGTTCCTACTCCCCCCTCTAGCCAAGAACCAAAACACACAACTCCAGAAGCTACCACCTCCGTACCTCCCCCTGAAAGCCTACAGACCATGGAGCCCCCTCTTCTTCTCAACTACACAAATCTGCTCCCACTGTGGAACCTAGTCAGAAGACTTTCTTCTCCCGCGACCCCCAACAATATCCTCTTGAGGCTTACAAAAGCTTTGTCTTCCCTGCTAATGAGGATCGATTTAAAGACGTCCCTTATCAAGGCCTCATTGCCGATGGCCTTATCAAGCAAGGCCGGGTAATCTACTGATATCCTCCTCAATTCAATATAGTAATTTAACAATCCCTCTGATTAAATATAACTTGCGTTCTACATATGAATGCTCTCTGGGGTCGGATTGCTGACAAATGGAGGGTGCATGAAGCCGAAGTAAATAGATCTGCCAAGGAAATAGAGACTCTTATGCTGGCTATTCGCTAAGAACAAGGCGCACATGCCTGAACCAAACGAATTAACCTCCAACTCCAACATGAAGCTTCTGTACTTCAGGCAGAGAAGGCCAAACTGGAAGAGCATGCTACCAAAATCGACGCCACATGTCGATCCCTCGGAGAAAAGGCTGAGGCTGACCAATTCCTGATCCGGTAGCTGAACCAGAACGTCCAAAAGCTTCAGCAGACCAACTCTGCTCTGCAGAAAGGGGAAGAAGATGCTCTCCTTTAGAGTGCATATCTAGGAGAAATAACTTTTTGACCTTAAAGCCTTCGCGTCAACTGTCATCGAAGAGGCCAAACTACAAGCCATCAAGGAGTACAAAGAATCAGCCGAACTGAATGAAAAGATCTTGAAGATGTATTCAGAAGGTTATGAAGTCTGCCGAACTAAAGGCAAAGCTAAGATGGTCGAACGCTGCGTCAATCCGGCTCTTCTTGATACTTCAGACTCCGAAGAGGATATTAACGATGACCCTTCGGATTCGGAGTAGGAATCTTGTATAAACTTAATTTCCCTGTAATCTTCAAAAATTTAATCAATGGAAAATATCTATCCTTTTGTCTTCAGGTCCAACCTGCATTTTCATTAAACATTTATACCATTCAATTCATGAAATAATCACAAGTAATTAAATCATAAAAAGTGTTCGATGCCCCCCAGGGCTAAATAAATCCAGCCTTAAACCTCTGACGACCTTCTCTCCGAGAGCCGAAGGAACCTCATGAAAATATTCACGTCGATTCGAAGAGACGAGGGAATTCCACCTTAGTCACTCCGATGTACCATCTCTCCGAGAGCAAAAGATACACCAGGAAAATTTTGCTTCTCAACGAAGCCCACCTTAGCCACTCTGATGACCTTCTCTCCGAGAGCCGAAGGCACACCAGAAAAATCTTTGCTTGTATATAAAGCCCAACCTTAGTCACTCTGATGACCTTCTCTCCGAGAGCCGAAGATACATTAAGAATGTTCTAAGACGCTCCAAAAAGGCATGGGAACCCAACCTTTAGACACTCCGATGTACCCTCTCTCCGAGAGCCGAAGGTACATCAGGAAAAGTTGCTTCTAAACAAAGCCCACCATAGCCCCACCGATGACCTTCTCTCTGAGAGCCGAAGGCACATCAGGAATAAACATTCACTTCGCTACAAAGAGACGAAGGAAATCCACCGTGATCACTCCGATGATCTTCTCTCCGAGAGCCGAAGGTACACCAGGATAATTTAAACTCCACTCCAAAGAGACGAAGGGTCTTCCACCTTAGCACCAAAAAACCTAATCCGTCGATCGGACAGGCAACATCTAATCCGGTGATCGGATAGACCTAATCTGATCCGCTGATCGGACAGTCATAAACACATAGAACAACTTTTCTTGAAGAAAAAAGCTTCTTTTATTGATGAATTCCTGGCACTATTACAGACGCTTGACTCTGACTTCTGGACTACTGAAGACCCTATACTACTGGAGATTCTTCTTACTGGTAGTATTTCTTGAGTCTGCTGGCATGCCAAGTATTCTGGATGTTTGACCCATCCAATGCTCAAAGTCGATAGGTGCTGTAACGGGACGAAATTTAATTGAACCGTGATTCTGGGGACAGAATCCTTTTAAGGGGGGAAAGATGTGACGAACAAGATTTTTGTAATTTATTTTGAATATTTATTGAATTAAATAAATATTTTTCGATGATTTAATTATTGAGTTAAATAATTAATTGATGAATTTGTGGTAGAGTAATTTAATTATATGTGTTACATTAGTTAAATTAATGTGGAGAATTTTTATATTCAAAGTACGTATTTAATTGAGTTTATTTGATTTAATGAATTAATTAATAAGCATAATATTATTCTAATTAATTTAATAATTAATTAGAGATTTAATGATTTGACATAATTAATAAATAAGAATTTTAATTATGTGACTATGTGAATTATTGTGGAATTATGCAATTTTATTTAATTGATTTAAATAGGATTATTTTATTAATTGGGTGTGACATTTAATTAATTATATAATAGTAAGTTAATTAAATTAAATGAAAAAGGAGGAATAAGGGACAAGCAAACAAGGCCTTGGTGAAGGTTGAGGCCAATTAACCCATTATGGGATTAACTGACGACCATGACCCCACGACTAATTATACGTATATGTATATTATTCATATCAGACTTATATATTATAAACATATATCAGAACTACTATATATCATATACATACTCTGAGAAAACTTAGAGAAAAGATAATTGAGAGAGTTGAAAGAATTTGAAGAATAAAAAAAAAAGGAATCCATATCATATTCACAGAGTTTGCAAAGGGTAATTCCTTTGTCCCAGTTTTATTTCATGTATTATGTTTCCTTTATGAACATATATTCTGAGTTCTCTGTGTATGGGAAAAATTAGCAATTTTTGATTATATGCTTATATGTGTGTTATTATATCATTATAACATGTTTTGTATTTGGTATGAATGAATTAAAATAATCGAATTCATGTAATTAGGCCTTAATTGGGTTTTCAAAATTTTACAGAGTTTTTCCATTTACGTGCTTTAAAAATTCTCTGTGAATGGGAAAATTGATATTTGTTCATTATATGGCTATATGTGTGTTCCTATGTGTTTATAACATATTATATGCCATATATGCATAACTTGCAGTGATCGAATTTTGTTTAAATTGAGTTTTCAAAATTACAGAGTCGTATATATGGCCATACGGCCCTTACAGCCCTTACGTGCAAATTTTATACAATGAATCGATGGTTTAACTTTGAATTAACATTTGCATATGATTGTACACGTTTATACGAACAAAACGGAAGTTAAACGAACGGATTCGGTGTTATAACGAATCCGTAACGTTGAATTTCTTGATTTTTCTTCAAAACCATCAAGAACACCAAGAACAGTGAAATTTAATGATTTGATTCGAGTAATTGCATGATTTAAGATGTTAAAAACATGTTAGTAACATTGTATGATGTTTCTATGAAGTTCGTACTTCATAGAAATCGCTGTGTGAGTTTAATTTGCATTTAATTGGAGTAATTAGGCCAACGAACTGTCAAAATCGCGAACCAGGGAGTGCCCCAGCAGGGGGACCCGCCCCAGCGGGTATAAGGGTTGTTCGGGAGCCTTTTTTGTTTTGTTTCCTAGACTGTTTTGACCTCCTGTAGTAAAATAAGCATAACTTTTTCATACGAACTCCGATTAAGGCGATTCAAGATGATTCGGAAAGATAACGAGTAGACCTACAACTTTTATTATTTAAGTTTTTCATTTTAAAATCGTTAAAATGGGTAAAAATAGCCATCTTTGTGACTGATGCGTATTCGAAGGCAATCGGAGGGCTTCGGACATGCACGCACACAAGTATAGTGTTCTCGATAATAAAATATGTTGTTTTAAGTTACATACATGAATATTATATGATTTAAAGTTCATGATTAATAAATTAAGTTATTGACATGTATAAGATAATATGAATGTTCAAGTTAACAAACTAAGTGCGAACTTGAATATCGTAATTGTAAAACTTGATTATGATTGTTTAAAGGGCTATAAATGTGTGATATGCATGTTGTGAGTTTACATTCATGTTATGTGGTTAGCCATTGAGTAATATTATAAACCAAGTTGTAAGTCGAACTTAAGTGAATAGTTCAACAGTTAATCATAGTAGTTATGAAAACTAATCGATGTCGTATACATAATATAATGTGTAGGACGTTGAGGAAGTGAATTGTAATTATATTTGTAGCTTGTGCAAGAGGCAAGTTTCCTATCCTTAAACTTGTTTAATATTTTTCAAGTTTCCTAAACTCAAACTTTACTTTTTACATTGAGCAAGTGTTCTAAACTTTACCTTCATTGAGCAAGTTTCTTAAATTCTAAGTTATTCATTTATCAAGTCGTAGACTTGTGTTCTATATCGAGCAAGCTCTTGTTCTTAATTGTTCAAGTTCGAAATTCCATATTAGATGCTATAACTCTTTGAAAGCATGATTCAGTTATACAATACTTATTCAATTGTATACTCTTGAGAATTTATTATTCGATTTGAGCATGGTTTATTGTTGAACCTTATAGGACTAGTGAACCCTTATCGATTCGACTAGTCCATAGTTGATGTACGTTCTAAATTCTAGAATCTTTATTGAGCTTATCCAAACCAAACTTCCTTTGGTGCGGACTCTGATGTCAAAACTGAGATGAACAACCCTGTAAAGGGGATTATTTACGCTTTAGCGTTGAGATATTGTGCACAGTATGGTACTAAGGGCTGATCCCCCTAAGTACGAGAAGTAGAGTCCATAGTCTTATGACTGTTAAAGGTTTAAAGTATAAACACTTTACAACCTAGGACATAGTTCAAGGTCTTATGACCCTCAGATGTTATTTTGATTCCTGTTATTTATCCTCGAGTCAAAAGTTGAGCTTCTTTATTCAGATGTCTTTGATTCACTCGCATGTTATTATATTGTTGTCATATTATTATACTTGTGGGCAATCGTGCTCACTCTTGCGTATAATAACATTGCAGTTAAAAACGAAAGGTCCAACGAGCCTTCTACTAGCAAAGGCAAGGGCAAGGTCAACAAGTGATGAAGACTTGTTGTTTATTTTATATATTTATGTTTCAGCTCTATGTTAAAGTTGTGTAAGACTATTTAATTGTTTATGTTCCGCACAGATGTTTAAGGTTAGTATTACCTGGGATTGATGTATTTATTTTCAGATGTTGTAACCCATAAGGGAGGATTTAATTCTATTTATTGCATGGTCTGCATTTACTATGGGTAGATAGATAGATGATATTCGTACAGTGAACACCAAGTCCCGTGGAATTGAAGTACCCGGATTTGGGGGTGTCACAGGTGCCAGGCTTCGGTACTTCTATGATCTCATATGGTCCTTCCCAGCTTGGCATCAATTTCCCCTGATTCTGAGGCATAGAGGCCCCTACTTCATGAAGAACGAAGTCCCCGACCTCGAACCTTCGCAATTTCATGCCTTTGTTATAGTGCTTAGCCATCCTGCGTTAGTAAGCAGTAAGTTTCACCAAGGTAGCTTCTCGGACCTCATCTAGTAGATCTAAATTAGCCCGAAGTCCCTCTTCATTGTATATATCTTTATATTGGCTGACCCGAAAGGGAAGTGGAACCGATCTCCACTGGTACCAAAGCATTTATACCGTAAGCCAACCAAAATAGGGATTCGCCAGTAGTGGACACAGGAGTGGTCCGATAGGCCCATAAGACACTGAGCAATTCTTCGGGCCATCTTCCTTTCGCTTCATTAAGTCTTCGTTTGATTCCATTCAGTAGGGTTTTGTTAGTGGCCTCGACCTGTCCATTAGACTAAGGGTGTGCCACCGAGGTCTTCCTATGCTGTATACCTAGTTCAGCCAAGAAAGACTCGAACTTTGATCCCACAAATTGTCGGCCATAATCTGAGATCATCGCCATAGGTATGCCGAACCGGAACACAACACACTCCTTCAAAAACTTTAGGCACTCTTGTTCTGTGATCAGTTTAAGTGGTTTGGCCTCTACCCACTTTGTCATATAGTCAATGGCAACGATGACAAAGCTTACTTGCCCCTTTGCTTTTGGTAACGGGCCCAGTATATTTACCCCCCATATGGCAAAAGGAATGGGTGATAATACTGAGTATAACTCTTTGGGCGGTTGATGTGTGATAGGGCTATTCAGCTGGCACTTCGGGCACTTATTCACATATTCAGTAGCCTCCTTGAAAATTATAGGCCAATAGTAACCCTGCCGAAGCACTTTGTAGGCCAAGGACTTAGCTGCCATATGATCTCCGCATATCCCCTCATGAACTTCCCGAAGGGCATACTCTGCTTCTGATGGCATCAAGCACTTCAACAATGGTGATGAGTAAGCCCTTCTGTATAGATCTCCGTCTATTAGCACAAAACTCGCACTTCTGTGCTTTATCTTTCTGGCCAGCAATCGATCTGATGGCAATATACCGTCTGCGAGATAGTCCAGGTATGGAGCTATCCAGCTTGTTGAGCGTTCCAGGCACATCACCTCAGCATGCTGAACACTTGGATTGTTCAGGATTTCCAGGTAGACCGATCCATTGAAAGTGCTTGCTTCGGTCGTAGCCAATCTAGCTGATGCATCGTCTATAGTATTATTTAACCGATCTACCCCTTGGAACTCAAATAATTCAAACATCTGCAATCGATCCTTTGTGTCTGCCAAATACTTCACCATTTTGGACCCTCGGTCCTGATACTCACCAGAGATCTGTTTGACGACCAACTGAGAGTCGCTGAAGATAACCAGCCTCTGCACCTCAAGACTCTTCACCAGCCGAAGCCCCGCCAGAACTGCTTCATACTCTGCCTCATTATTCGTGGCCTTGAACCCAAATCTGATTGCCTGTTGGACATTGAACCCCTCGGGACTGGTCAAGATGACCCCAGCTCCACTAACATCCGAAGTCGTTGAACCATCTGTGTACAAGGTCCAAGCACTCTGTCCTGGCAGAACAATTGCAACCGTCTTCTCGGCCCCCTCAGCTTGTCTCATGCTATCATCAGCTTCAGAGAAGGAATATTCCACCACAAAATCTACTAACGCCTGCCCTTTGATGGTCGTCTGAGGATGGTATTCTAGTATGAATTGGGACAACTCCACGGTCCATGCTACAAGCCTTCCTGAGACCTCTGGTCGGCCTAGGGCTTTCTTCAACGGCTGATCCATATAAATCACTATCAACCGACCTTGGAAATATTGTCGAAGCTTCCTACTTGCTATCACTAAGGTATAGGCAAACTTTTCCAGGTTCGAATACCTTGTTTCTGCATCCCTAAGGGAGTGGTTTACGTAATAAACCGGGTGCTGCTTACCCCCGATCTCCCGCACCAAGACAGCTCATACTGCCAACGAACTTGCCGCCAAATACAAGTGCAATGGCTCGGTATGAACAGGTTTCACCAGCAAAGGCACCGAAGACAAATACCTCTTTATCTCTTGAAATGCATCTTCACATTCTGTTGTCCATTGGAAGCTTTTTGCCTTCTTCGGCCCTTTCAAAGTATCAAAGAACGGCATGCATCTTTCTGCTGACTTGGACATGAATCTCCTCATAGCTGCTATCCGACCCGTCAACGCTGGACGTCTTTGTATGACTGCGGAGACTTCATATCAAGGATGGCCTTGATCTTCTCGGGGTTGGCTTTTATCCCTCTTTGACTAATCATGTACCCTAAGTCATCTAAATGCCCTCGGACAGTCATACTCTTCACAATCATATCATCTACGTAGACTTCCATACTCTTTCCCTAGCTGGTTTTGGAAGACGTAGTTCATCATTCTTTGGTAGATGGTTCCCGCGTTCAATAAACCAAAGGTCATCTTCTTGTAAGCATATACCGACCGATGTGTTATGAATGTCGTCTTCGGTATATCTTCCTTACATACTGAGATATGATGATATCCCGAGAATGTTTCCATGAAACTAAGCAGTGCATACCCCGAAGTGGCATCGATTAGCTGGTCGATGTGTGGAAGAGGATAGAAGTCCTTCGGGCATGCCTTATTCAGATCAGTGTAGTCGATGCAGACCCGCCACTTGCCATTCTGCTTCTAAACTAGCAATACATTTGCCATCCACTCTGGACAGTCTATCTCAAATATGAAGTCTGCTGCCAACAGATTCGCTATTTCCTCGTCAATTATTCTCTGTCTCCTAGGGGGCGAAGATCCTCCTCTTTTGCCGAACTGATTTCTTTGCTGGATCCACATGAAGTTTATGCTGGCAACCTTCAGATCTACCTCTGGCATATCACTGGAGACCCATGCGAAGATGTCTGCATCGCTCTGCAACATCTCCACTAGATGGGTCTAAAAAAGTTCTGGTAACCCTGTCCCGATCTTCACTATCTTATCCGGCTTCCCTGGTACTAGCTCTATGTCTCTGGTCTCTCCTGCAGGCGTGACTAGTGGCTCCTGACTGCTTACGGTGAAGGGCTCGATCTCTATAGCCATGGTCTGCTTCTGCTTGCTGACTCCAACTCCCGAAGTGATCAATGAATTCCGGTAGCACCTCTTTGCCAGATCGAGGTGCCCTGCTACCTCTCCGACCCCATGTTGGGTGGGAAACTTGATTTTGTAATAGGGGGTATGGAGGTCACTGCCTGAAGGGCTGTCAGTGTAGGTCTTCCTAAGATGGTGTTATAAGCTGAGTCCACATGTACCACATAGAACCTGGCACATGATCTCCACCTGTCGAGGAGCTGTACCAAAGATCACCGGCAGCTCGATAGTTCCAGCAACTTTAACCGGCTTGTTGCTGAAGCCGTAGAGCGGAGATTCCTGACCAATCTCCATCTTACTTCCATCCAGGCTCATCCTCTGATAGGCATGAGCATATAAAATGTCCACCTGATGATCCGTTGTCTATCATCATCCTTTTCATATCGACCGACCCCACCTGTGCTGTGATTACCAGGGCTCCCTCATGCGAACGATCGATTTGGTGGGGAAGTCTTCGTCTGTAAAGGATATGACAGAACCCAGGAAAGGCCTCTCTCGTCATACAGGTTGGTCTGCTAATGACATTACTGAATCCAGATAGCTTCGCCGCTTCTGTCCCGAGAGCTTTCCCATCATACCTCCCATGATGACATCTACCACATGGTGAACCCCCTGAGTCGGGTTCGGCTGGGGCTGCTGATCAGCCTGGGTCGGAGCTGCCATCTGCCGTGCTTCTTCTTCTCTTCCTGACACAAATCGGATTAAACCCCCATGCTGTATATTCTTCTCGATCAGCTCTTTCAGACCCCAATAGTCTGCTGTGTAATGCCCCATACACTCGTGGTAGTCACAGTACCTGTGAGAATTCTCCTTCTTAGGCTTGTAGCCGTCATCTGGCTTCTGGTAACCCGGCTGTTTCTTCAAGTGCTCTAGGATGGCCGGTCGAGGTGTGTTGAGCAGAGTGTAGACTCTGCTATCCTGATATTTTGGTAGGGGAGGGCAGGCGCCCCCTGTTATTGTCATATTATTTTTGGTAATTGCCCGACTTATCACTCCCATAACTTCTTGAATTTCCCTCTGGCTTGCTTTTATCCTTCTCCTTTTCCTTAGGCCTCACTGTGGAGCCTCGCTTCAGACTTTCCATTGCTTCTTCCATAGTGATGAAGCTTTTCGCCTTTTTAAAGGCTTCGGCCAAACTCCTCATGTGGTTGAACATCAGTTTCTTCATCATCTTTTCGAATCTGACCAGATTCAGTCCATTCTGAAAGAGCCCTACGGCCTGCAAATCATTAAGGTCGGCCACCTGCCCGACTGCTTCCCTGAATCTCTTCACGTACTGGCCCATCATCTCATTAGGAATGCTGTCTGACCTGGGCCAACGACCCAGTAGGCTTTCCTCTCTTCCTGTTGCTCCCGAATCGAGCATGGAATTTGTCACATAGTTCTTCCTATGACGAGACTGAGTTTGGGGCTAGTGTGTTCATCCAGTGCCGGGCATCTCTCCTCAGAGAGGTGATGAAGGTGTTACACTTTGCCGCATCGGTGTAGCCATAGTAGTCCAATAACCTGTCGTATATTTGACTGTGCTCGTACGGGTCGCCCGATCCGTCATAACTCTCTATGTATGGCAACCTTTTATTGAGGTCGCCTTTTTCCCGAAGGATCTCTTCGGAGAACGGGGAAGCCTTTTTCCCCGAAGTCACTTTCCCCTGCTGGCTCGCGATCAGCTGCTTCTGCATATCCTCTAGCTTTTTAGTCAATATCTCGACCGCTGCAAGAGCTGGATCAGAATTCTTCTTTGGGGATAACTTTTCTCTTAGATCTTTCTGGTTTCGAGGGCTCCTGCATTCTTTCCTGCCCTCCCGATGAGACCGGGGAGAGCTTCTGTAATCTCTTTCACCCTCTTGGCGATTTTGAAGGGGGCTTCGGTAGTCTCTGTCATCCTCCCGGCGGTTCCGGGGGGGGGGGGATTCGATAGTCTCTGTCTTGCTTCCGCCGGGGACTATCCTGGGGATTGCCCTTCGGCTTCTGAACTGATGGCTTGGGCCTCCTAATGAGACTGTTTCCCACGGGGGCTATCTTGTCTTCGGCTTTCATGGCAGTCCACTTGGACTTTCTTTCGTCTCGTCGAGGGCTGTTAGAGCGACGTACTCGCAAACGCCCCCCGAGTCGACGATCTCTAGATCTGCTTCTTTCCCGAGAGTGGCTCCGAAGCCTACCCTCGATTCTTTTGGTGGCGTCGTTGTGCTTTCGGGCTTCTCTGAGTGGAGATCTCCCCCGTCCTGAGTGGTGAGGGTAGCTGGAAGCCTCGTCTTCAACCATGTGCACGACCTATCTAGCAAGCTCTTCCTTTTGCATTATGAGGACCTTTAGGGCCTGCTCTGTGTCCTCTATCTCTTTCATCTTTTTGGCTACGGCCGCTTCACTGATCCTCCCAGAGATGGGTTCGAGGCTAGGTGCCTTCCACCCATTTCCGGTCTTTCCTTTCCTAGGCTGGTGGTGTGAAATAATTTTTGCTGGGCTCCCTGTAAGCCTCCTCTTTGAGAACCGACGGAGTTGTTTTGAGGGCCAAGCCTTGTATGGATGCTGAATGGCCCCAACCGGTCTTTCACCAGCCCCTTCGATTTTGTGGACGCCGCCACTGATGACTGTTCCCTATCAGAAACTATTTTGCAAGTCACCATGTTTTCCTGGCGTGGTGATTTACTGGTTGTAATTGAAAAAAAGCCCTTTTTCTAGCGCCAATGTTAACGCCAAGATTAGTCCACGCGCTCCAATCACCAAGCGCGTCCAATCCTGCACAAAATAGGTAAATACCAAAGCTTGATGGCTTGGGCCGCCGGGGGATAGCTCCGGTGTGTGAGTAAGTACAGGCTGACAAGGTTTAACAATGGAGGAATAAAATACTCTATTGCTGGAATAATAAAGTGTAAGTGTACCTTATTAGGGTTAAGCCATGTATTTATAGTACTCACATCCATGCTAGAATCCACATCCACCTAGGATTAGGGTTCCCCCTCGTATCCTTTTCATAATAGGATAGTATTAAATCTCCCAAGATATAGAAAGTTCAATCATTGCATGATTCTTCATTCCATAAGTAGAATCTCCATACAATTAGGAGTGTCCCCCAACATGGACCAACCGGACTCACTATAGCCCAACCATAGTTTGGGTCGAGGCTCATCCTGCAGCCAAGCCCAATCCAGGTCTTGGGTCTTCAAATATTCGGGCCCCAACAACAAACTTTCTTCATCACTCACAATCAATTTTCTTTTCCTCTCACTTTTATTCAAAGATTAAAGCAAAAGATTAAATTTGTTCCATACCTAAATTTACTGCTTTCTTCCTCTAATATATAACAATGGCGGAGCCAGGATTTTTTTCCCCGCCCTGAGCTACTAAGAGATGGATCAAAGAGGACCTTTGCAGAACAAATAGCTTAGGTTATCTTCTAATACATATGTGCATACTTCCTAGCCTAGAACATTGGCTAATTCTCAATTTTACACATTTTAACCTCTTTGAGGTAAGTTCTCAAACACCATGCCTACAACTCTTAGATTCCAGAATTTCATAAGAGTTTAGAAGGGTTCTAACAAAAAAATTCGATGAAATCCTTCCTTATTACTCCATATAACATAAACAATACTCCCCTTACATTAATTCACAACCCATGCATAACAATTATATCAACAATCATATGTATACTTTCAATTTCCATGAACTTACATAAACACATGGCTTACCTCTCAATTTGAAGTTTAATTGATGCAATCCCTTGCATTCTTGCTTCAAATTTGTTTTTACTTCCTTCTCGTGACAATTCCTTGCTCCAATTCCTTCTCCAATTCAGTTTGTTGACCTCTATTCGTAGAAAATTATTCTCCTTCAATTTTAGTTTCTAAAGAGTTTAGGTTAATTCTTTGTTTATGGAGAGAAAACAAAGCAATTTAGTAGTCTGAGAATATTTTAGTATAAGCTCATACTCTCTCTCTCTCTCTCCATTTATCAGATGAAGAAGTGATAAGTGGTACTCCTTCACCGCTTCACGTCGGCGGGTGTCGCCGCCATGGCCTTTTAGCGTCGCGGACGTAGGAGCGAGTGGGGTGGTTTGCGGCATATTCACCCGGGCTACCGCCCACCACAGCCCAAGTGTGGCTCCGCCCCTGAATATATTCCGAGAAAAAAATAATAGGATCAAAAATAATTAATTTAAATTTCACAAAATAAGTAATAATATCTCGAATGTTTCACAACTAATTTCTAGGATCATACAATCTCAAAACTGCAATATATTTTTGTTGTAATTTGACACTATAATTTTTAACGATCAATCGCATATCTGATTCTCACAGTCATGTAAGGGATAATTAGTTTTTATCTACCGTTTCTCAAAAAAAAATGCATATATACAAATCTTAAAATCAACCAATAATAATAATAATAATAATAAAGCAAATAATCATTTGATAGATAAAGAGCCAATACGCAATACATTACATGACTTCCTCCACGAGCCATGCCAACAAATTCTTCAAACAAAAAGTTTTTAAATCTTCTTAAATTAATTTAAAAGTATTAAAAATTTAGTATCATGGATTACCCTTTGAAGGAACCCACCTTCGGCTATCAGAATCAACCGAAACTCCGAAAATCGCACTCAGATATGAACAAATCCACATTGAGTATTGAAAGATTTTTGAATATCAACAACAGGATATGAGGCAGGATCAATCAGAGAATGATAGATCTGCAAATTCTAATAAATTATTGGAGAGAACATTTATTTAATACAATAAACTTCATAATTTTCCGAAACCAAATTAGGAGGAACAAAACCCTGAAAAGGAAAAGAAAACCCCATAAATGGTGAAAACAAATAAAAATATGAGAATCAAGGTGATCATGACAACAAAATCCCAGGAGGGTTGTCTTTTTGAAATACAAAAGATACCCTTAATTCTAAGATATAATGATATGGAGGGGGCTAGGGTTTCTCTCTAAAGAGAGAAGAAAAAGACCCGAAAGTTTTTTGACTTAATGTTATGAAGATAAGTACGATTTGAAGAGTGAGTACATGAGAATTCTATTTCATATATACGATTAATGAGGGATTGTAAATAATGCTCTGTTTATTTGTTTAATATAAAATCAACACAGTTCAAAAGTTCTTAACAAATATAACTAGCTTCTTTCATTAAAACGGTCTCGTTTTGACTGGAGTTTTATTAGTTTAATTTATGATGGCATGGGACAAAACGCTATTCTTAGATTTAAAATAGAAGGTTGTGATGTAGACTCTGGAGTCCCCTAAAAACTCGATCCAAAACAGACGGATCCTGTGTATGGTTAATCATACATCACATTTTCGATCGACTCGGCAATATATATTAATTTAATTCAAACAACTTCATATGTAATCAATTAATCAATCTCAAAAATTAATTTCCAACAACATAAGAGACTTAAAAATATTCAAACACAACTTTTCACTACTGATAATGAAATCATTTGAATGATAAAGAGAGCCAATAGGCAATACATTACAAGACTTCCTCGTGAGCCATGCCAAAACAAATTCTTCAAACAAAAAGTTTTTAAATCATTTTAAATTTAAAAGTAAATTAAAAATTCAATATCATGAATTACCCTTTGAAGGAACCACCTTCGGCTATCAGAATCAACCGAAACTCCGAAAATCACACTCAGATATGAGCAAGTCTACATTGAGTATTGAAAGATTTTCTACTATATATCAACAAAAGGATCTGGGGCAGGACCAATCAGAGAATGATTGATCTGCAAATTCTAATAAATTATTGAAGAGAACATTTATTTAATACAATAAACTCCATAATTTTCCGAAGCCAAATTAAGAGGAACAAATCCTTGAAAAGGGAAAGAAACTCCCATAAATGGCGAAAACAAATAAAAATATGAGAATCAAGGTGATCATGACGACAAAATCCAGGAGGATCTTTTTAAATACAAAATATACTCTTTCAAGATCTAAGAATATGGAGGCGGCTAGGGTTTCTCTCTAAAGAGAAAAGAAAAAGAGTAGAAGGATTTTTGACTTAATGTTATGAAGATAAATATGATTTGAAAAGTGAGTACATGAGAATTCTATTTCATACGATTAATGAGGGATTGTACGTATTGCTCTGTTTATTTGATTAATATAAAATCAACGCAGTTTAAAAGTTCTTAACAAATATAATCATTCTCTTTCACTAAACGGTCTCGTTTTGGTTGGAGTTTTATTAATTTAATTAATTTATGATGACATGGGACAAAACACTTTGTTAGATTTAAAATAAAATTTTGTGATGTAGACTCTGGAGCCCCTAGACTCGATCCAGAGCAGACGGATCTTGTTTGTGGTTAATCATGCCTCATATATCCGATCAACTCGGCAATATATATATATATATATATATATATATATTAATTCAAACTTCATATTTAATCAATCAATCAATCTCAAAAATTAATTTCCAACAACATAAGAGACTTAAAAAGATTCAAACACATAACATTTCACTACTAATAATCAAATCAAACGGAACATTAATTAATAAAACATGCAATGTTAAGAAAGACACAGATTAAAATTTCAAAACATGATTAATTGCAAAGCCTCAATGTCAAATCTAGATCATCATCATCGCTGTCATCAACATAAATCACCTTCGGGATGGGGCGATCCAGCTGGTTAATAAGAGGCATGCAATTATCTGGAGACAGTTTCTCCTACACGATCCACAAGCTGGCCAAGAGTTGGTAGGGTTAGCCTAGGCCTAGGGGTTATTATGGTGGTTACATTTGGAGGGAGGAAACGCCTAGGGCCAGGGCCAGCAGCTACTCGTAATGTGGCTGCACGGTTCAATGTAAGAACATGATTTTTGGGGACAGGGGGATTAAGAAGTTGGCGATTTGGTTGATTTGAGGAGGAGGAAGGATCCGTACTTACAGCTAGGGCTAGGGTTTCAGCTCCCAGTCCCATATGAGTTACCGCAAAATGGTTAGCAAGGAAACGATTATTCTCAAACACCTCACTGCATATTCTACATCTTATAGATTGGTCGGACTTGGATATCTCTTCATTTTTAGGTTTTCTACTCTCACCATTCTTGGACATAGTAGCTAATTACACACTGACTGACTACCTAGCTAGCTAGTGAAATGAGAGAAAAATGAATATAGGGTTGAGTGGCTGCAGGGTGAATTTATAGGGTGAATAATTAGTTGCACGGAAAAATAATAAATTTTATTAATAAACACATTGCTTGTTAAATCTTCTTTAAACAAATTTATGGTCAATTATCATAGTTGCATTAAATAAAAGCCATATATATATATAGATTGCATGCGAATATTAAATTGTATAAATTTATTGTAAGAATTACGGACTCCCTCTATTCCTTTTTAGGAGTTGATATACATACCAATATACAGAAATGTAATTAATACTTTGTTATTAAATTGGAAATAAATAAATCTCAATATTAATTACCTTCTTAAGCTGAAAGAGAAATAAATAAAAATTTAATGTAGCAGTAATATAAAAAAATGTATGTCATTAATTATTTCTTGAACTTTTTTAAATGACATATAAAAAAATTCTATTCTAAAAAACAAACATATATTCAATTCAAAACAAACATTAAATCTATATCATTTATTAGGATAGTTATCTTAGTGTGCAATTGTGATAGCTTAGCTGCCAAGTTTTCAAGCAGATATATTACCATTACATTTATGATTAAAATAAAAAAATCATAAACAAAATATTTACTCATATATGCCGGATATAACTGTACTCTCTTTAAAATATATTACTCTCCCGACTCAAGTTAAAAGCTCAATTTTAACTTTTTAAAGTCAAATGGACTATTTTTAGAACTAATTTTTATAACATTTTTGCCAAAATGTAAGTGAAGAGTTTGTAACGAAAAGAAAGTATAAATAATTTACTATTAATCTCAATTTTTATAACTTTAAATATATATATATATATATATATATATATATATATGCTTACTAAATAATTCTAAAAAAAGTCAATTTAACTTTAAAAAGTTAGAACTTGACATTTAATTTGAGACTGGAGGAGTATTTAGATTTCCTTAGACAATCACAATTTAAAAAAAAAATCAATAATGGAGTACTATTGCAAATGCTAGTGTGTCACACAATGTGAGAGAATTGATATTTTCACCAAAAAAAATTGATGTTTTTGTAACACTCTCCTCACATGAATAGTAATTGGGACTCAAATTCTCTATCATTTGAAATCATAGACCTTGTGAAAATATCATTTTTTTTTCTTGTGGAAATAATAATTCCCTATGCATATAGATTTACTCTTCTTCATTACATACATTTATCATGGACTACAGAAAAATTAAAGGCATTAATTATCTTCTTACTTAATTATAAGATGGATAATATCAACTCTTCTTAATTACATGAAAGTAGTTGTTTGCCAAAGCTAATTACAACATGCCAGTCAACAACATTAAGGTGTTTTTGTTCTCTTGTAATCTAGTGATTAATGGTAGGGTCCACATCCTCCATTTTCAAAAGGGTGATATGGTCCATTTTTGTTGAAATTGCATTAATATTATTAGATGTCATTTATCAAAAATATCTTAATCAGATTTGGTATTCAAATTTATTTATTACTCCCTGCTTTCCTTATTAAATTTGTTCCCTTTAACGTTTGTAGATTTAAAGAAATAATTAATGATTTAATTTTTCTTATTATCACTAAATATTAAATACTACTCACATCTGGCCCACAAAAGCGGGTTGATTTTGGTTTTAATACGTATATATTTAGAAAAAATAATTTTTTTAACTTTTGGAATCAAATACTATTATTTTTTTATCTATCATTTGAAGATTTAAATAAAAATTACTAACTTAATTTTTCATATTATACATTAAATATTAATTTATTTCTCTTTCATATTTTTCAATAATTTTTAGAATGTAATATTTACATTTCATATCAATTTTATTAACCATAATTAATACATTTATTAATCTTTTTGTTTTTACCTAAAATATCAATTGAAAAGGAATGGACAGAGTATAATATTTTGACCTGAGTGTCATACTTTGATATTCAAACCGACTCTTAAAAACTCGAGTACTCATATAATGGATATTTTGCTTATAAATGAATTAGTTTGTGCTTCTCTTTTAATATCAACATAAATATCTATCAGGTTTAATTTTTTAGTTATGATTTCTCTTTTACTCCATTTCCAAATTCCAACCCATTAAAATTTCCAAACATTTTATTTAATTTATCATTTTATTTGAGCATAAAAGGTTAAAATCTTCTTCTTTCTTTTTATATATACAAGGGCAGAAGCATGTATGGGCTATGGTGGGCTTTAGCCCAGGTGGAGTTTTTGGAAAATATTTAGGAACAATTAAATTTCCTAGTACATTTTTAAAAAAAATTACAACAACAGTGCATCCAGAAAATATTTATTATATATATATAATAGTTTATTTACAAAATTAATGTATTTAGTATCCTTTTAATTTAGGCGGATATTTTAAATATCATCTTCATTGTTGTCATCATCATCATCATCAAAAATACATAGACCCAAACCTCCTCCTTGGTGACTGCTGTCATTTCCTCCATTGTTACCTCCATTGTGATCGCCATCTCCTCTTCTCCCGATCCGCTTCCCTTCCGCCGCCACCTCCACCTCCTCCTCCGCCGCCTCTTCCTCTGCCTCCACCACCTCCATTATGACCACCTCCGCCTCCATTATGGTCGCCTTCCGCTGCCACCTCCACTTCCTCCATCGCCTCCATTATGGCCGCCTCATCCTCCACCTCCACTTCCACCACCTCCGTTATGACCACCTCCGCCTCCATTATGGTCGCCTTTCGCCGCCACCTCCACCTCCTCCTCCGTCGCTTCCATTATGGCCGCCTCCTCCAACGACAACAGCCGCCTTGTCACCTGCAACGCTTTTCACCCCCCCCCCCCCCACTGTTGGTTAGGTTACTTGTGGAGTTAGTAGCCAAACCTTCATCCAAAGGTAACCAATTCAGTTTTATTGGGTTACTAATTAATTTAAGAACAGTTTCCAAGTGTTACCTAGATTTTTTTTCCATAGTACAGTTGGTAGCCAAACCTTCTATTCAGTTTTATTAGGTTACCAATTTATTTTGAATGTGATGTAGTTGGTAGTCAAACCTTCATACCAAGGTAACCTATTCAGTTTCCAATTTATTTTGAATGTGATGCAGTTGGTTGCCAAACCTTCAGACCAAGATAACCAATTCAGTTTTATTAGGTTACAAATTTATTTTGAATGTGATGTAGTTGGTAGCCAAACATTCATACAAAGGTAACCATTTTAGTTTTTGTGGGTAACCAAATCGTCCAAAAAATTCATAACAGTAACTCAAGTACTTCCGGAGATTCGTGGTGGAGGAGGATGATGAAGGGGAGGAGGGGGCGATGTAGCGGCGGCGCAACCAACGACTTCCGGAGATTCGCGACGGAGGAGGATGATGAAGTGGAGGAGGGAGGAGGCGGTGATGAAGATAATGAGCGGTGAGGGAGATGAAAATTAGGATGGAGAAGATAATTTTTTATTTTTCCCTCCTTTTGATTTGAATTATGGATTTATTTTTGTTGTTAAATCCCAAAGATTTGAATTGAATTATTAATTCTGGCGGTTATTTCTCCTTGATTTTAGATTTTCTTATTAATGTGAAATTGAATGGTTTGAATTTGAATTATTAATTATGGAGGTTATTTCTCCTTGATTTTAGGTTTTCTTATTAATATTGAATGGTTTGAATTTATTGCCCTCTTT
Source organism: Panax stipuleanatus (assembly GCA_020205555.1). Lineage (NCBI taxonomy): Eukaryota > Viridiplantae > Streptophyta > Magnoliopsida > Apiales > Araliaceae > Panax > Panax stipuleanatus. Next base: position 4,693,344 of record CM035122.1, on the reverse strand, counting down.
TTGTAATTATTTTGTGGATGCACTAATAGTGTAATTACTTTTTAATTGTTGTATATTTCTGTAAAGAACCCACATATTTAGTACTTATATATCTTCAATAGCCTAGCCCAATATTATTTTTCTATTTTCCTGTGATCCATTAACAACACTGAGAAGAGAGGTTCAAAGAAAGAATTGTTTGAATCTGGCTATGAGGGAACAAAATGAAATTCTGAAATATCATGATTCAAAAAGCTGAAATTGAAGATATATTCAAATTGTTTGAATCTGAAATTTACTTCTACTTCTCTTCTATCTCTGGCTCTCATCCATCCTCCCTCTCTGATTTCTCTAAATTGCAAGGTTAGGGTTTGGTTTTTACCCCTAAATTTTATTTTTTTAGTTTTATGTGGCTGTTTGATCTCTAGCTTCTTACGTAATTGCCCTGATTTGTTCTAATTCCAGCTGATTGTGTGGTTAGCCTCTTCCTTGCGAGTAATTGTAAGTTCATACACTGACTAATTAATTGAACACTAATTTTTGGTTAGGCATATATTTATTTGAGAAATTTGTGCTGATTTTTTTGGAAGTAATAATTTAGGCATGTATAATTTTCAGGTTTTGAATATGTAAACCATGTACTCATTTTAAGAAATTCTAAAACACACAAATTCACACAACATATCTACTTCTCGTCGTTCTCAAAACAAGAATACAGATACTTTACAATTAGTTAGATAAAGTTTGGTTTTGACAGTTTATGGGTGATTAGGGCTTAATTTAATCTATTCAAGTTTGTTAGTATCTATATGATTGTTGGATGTTTGTGTACTGGTTATTAAACATTCAAACAAGGGAGAGAAAGGGGATATAAAACAGCGCTCTCAAGATGTTCGATAAAAGTCCTGAGAGAGGAAAAAGTTAGTTTTTGAGCAAGTTTGAGGATGTTTGGCCTGCACTGGTTTGTTATTATTTGGAAAATCTAAATGGCATCGAAGCTGCACCGCAACGAGTCATCTCAAGCTCAAGCTCCGATACCCTTTGACAACACTCGGTTTGTAAGTGCCGACGCGGAGGGCTATTTTTATGACGTTCTAGTGGCCAACACTAGGTTTGGTAGCCCAGGAAAGAAAAAATTTCTGGCTCCGCCCTTGCATACATATTTACTTAAATAATTTTTTAAACTTTAAAGTAAAAATTATATATCATGCTTACGAATAAATGATCATATCCTTTATTATATTATGTGACAAGAACTGCATTTCTAACTGAATCACAATTGCAGTTTTAATTTTATAAGCATGTTGTAATCAAATAAAATTTTAATTTAGTCGCAAACAAATTTTCATATCCGTTTACATAATGGCATAATGCAATTATGACTCAAACAACTACAACTACCCTGAAAATGAACAAATCATTATTCGAGAACAGGCTTGTAATGAACTTGTTCTTAGGCCTACATATTATGTATGTTTTTTTTTGGATGAGCAAAATAATTTTTTTTAAAAACTCAATGTAATACAAATGCGACAAATTCAAAAGATTTGGAAGGGGCCACAAAGAGTTGCATTACAAGAATTTAAAACCAAAATATTGCATCACAACATAAAACAAAATAGCCCTTATTAAGTTATTATATAAGAAAATAATAATACCTAATTTTTGGAGATTAAGTAAACCTAACAAAATAAGAAAATAAAATTCTAATAATAATATACCATGTTAGATTTCTTCATGTGAATGAAAATGCCAAAACAGAGAAGAAGTGTAAAGAAGAAGCTAAATTTCATTTACCAAAAAACTTAACTATATCAATATATTGTATATCAATATTTATACTATTACAATAAAATAGGTAAAGTTATGTTAACCGTAGTTAACATTCTGTTGTATATGTTGGGCTAAACTGCATTGCACCTTCATCATGCTCCAGCTCTTGCTCATGTCTAGTAGCTGTCATTGAGACAGCATTCGCTATTTTGTATCGTAACACTAGGGCAGGTGTTGTTACTGATCTTGGCATAATTCCTACATAATCTAATTATTGGTTTTTTTTTTGTGGCAAAAACTACTTTAAGGATAAATGGTATGTAATCGATATTTACTAGTACCATATTGTTACTGAACCAAATCCAATCTGTTCGGGATACCTATAATTTCGTATCGGTATATTTATTTGGGTACAGGTTAAACCAATTTAATACGGTATTTTACTGATTCACACCCCTAATGTCACGGAATTTATTATGTATAGTTTTAATATCAAATACTTTTATATAACATATAAAATGAGTTCGAGTCCTAACTTGCATAACTATTTACCATTTGATAAACATACGAGGCCTAAAAAATTTATTTTTTAATAGCATTTTTATGGAAAATAATATATATGTTGAATATCTCGTGATAAAGTTGAATTAAGACTAACATTGAACTCTACGTAATTAAATAAAATAATAATGTGTGTCCCTTTTTAATTCTTTTCTATTCTATATATTCACATGCGTACGTTGTTGACATTTAATATTGATCAAATTCCGTGTTCAAATCGAATCAAATCCATCCAAATAAGGCCTTAACCTACTATCCAATTGTATCTTCTAGGGTCATCTTAACACACCACAAATTCACCCAAAATGTCATGACTGAATATACTATTGTTAGTAACTTAATTCTGTATATATAAACAAATTCTCCTCACATGTTTCGATGTATAACTCTGGTGTTACATCTATTTCATAGGCAAAAAATCTTTAAATGCCCAACCTTGACTCGTTTACAAATCTAACTCTCTACATTCATACTACCGCAATACACATTCTCTCTCTCAATATGTTTATGTCCATTCTTAAATATCGTTGGGCACTCTATTAATGTAATTGCGTATGTAAATTATGTGGGCCGTGTAAAATAAAAATATCATAAAATTTGAAGGACAAATTAAAAAGATAAAAAAAGTAATATATAAAGGTCAAAATATGAATTGTCTTAAAAGTTGAATAACATTTTCGAAAATAAAAAATAAAAAATCTGATCCAGTATTTTACTTATTCACACCCCTAATCTAACGGACTTTATTATGTATAGTTTTAATAACAAATATTTTTATATAACATATAAAATGAGTATGAGTCCTAACTTGTATTTACCATTTGATAAACATACGAGGCCTAAAAAGTTTATTTTTTAATCGCATTTTTATAGCAAATAATATATATATATATATATATATATATATATATATATATATGTTAAAAAAATTCCGTGATGAAGTTAAATTGCGACTAACATGAAACCCTAAGTAATAAGATAAAATAACAATGTGTATCACTTTTTAATTCTTTTTTATTTCATATATCCACATACGTTGACATTTAATATTGATATAAATTTGTCGTATATAGTAGAACTCTATTGTTATTATAAAAGGGTCAAGTCAAGCTCATTGTGATCAATTGAAACAACCGGGTCAAATCTCGATTTTAGAACAAATCTTGGGTCAAATTCTAAGCTTGAATCGAATCAAATTAATCATTCAAACAAGAAATTAAACCACTAGCATAATAATAACTTCTTGGGTTATCACTTAGTCTACCACAGACTCACCCAAAAAGTCATGAATAAAGGTATTATTAAGGTTAACAACTATTATATACAGACCAATTCGTCCTACATATTTCGATGTGGGACTTGGGTATTACAAATTCCCCCACTTAAATTTCTGACGTCCTCGTCAGAATCAATCACACACGGTTCATAGATCTTCGCCTCTCTAGCCATTGTGAGATAATACCGACTAACTTTGTGTCTCCACCTCCTGACCTCTCTCTCTCTCTCTCTATTGTGGGGTGATACCACCGGCCTTCGTGTGATCACCACCTCTTACATGTTTCGATGTGGGACTTGGGTATTACAAATTCCCCAACTTAAATTTTTGACGTCCTCGTTAGAATCAATCACATACACGGTCCATAGATCTTTGTCTCTTTAACCATTGTGAGATAATACGTGCCGACTGACTTTGTGTCTCCACCTCCTAACCTCTATCTATTGTGGGGTGATACCACCGGCCTTCGTGTGATCACCACCTCCAAAAAAATGATCGAATAAAACCCGACTTAAGCTATCGAGAGTCAACTTTGATACCATATGAAAAAACCTGGATTAAATTTCGAGTTCGAAATAAATTTTGGGTAAAATCACATGCATATTTGAATCGAATCAAATACATTCAAATAAGGCTTTAAACTACTAGCCCAATTGTATCTTCTTAGGTCATCTTAACTCACTACAAGCTCACCCAAAAGGTCATGACTGAAGTTAATATTGTTAGTAACTTAATTTTTTATATATACAAATTCTCCTCACATATTTCGATGTTGGACTGCAGTATTACATCAATTTCATAGACAAAAAGCTTTACATGCCTAATGTGACAACCCAAAAATTTATAAGATTTTAAATGATTAAATTAAAGGTGAAAGAATAAAACCTAGATTGGAATTAGAGGATTAATTAAAAAATTTAAAAGAACCTATATGGTTTGATTTAAAGTTTTAAGTAATGTAAAGAAATTATGTGTAGCATATTTATTTTTCAATTATAAAATAAATACGTAATTTAAGTATGTTATGTTTTATATAATTTATATATCAAAGATGAGTTATATAAATTATATGATTTCATGAGGGTAAAATAGTTTAAGGAGATTTATGTAACAACTTATTTGATTAGATTAAGTTACTAAAGTTAGGTGATTAAATTACTTAACAAAAGTATTAAAAGAATTATTGAAGTAATTATTTAAAATCCAAGACGAGTGGATTAGAAACCCTAATTAAATAATTAAGATAAGATAAAATTTATGAATTGGACCATGATATTTTACATGACCCAAACAATTAAATTAGAATGTCCAACCAATTAAATTGGAAGCCCAAAAGAATTAAATGAGTGGCCCAAACCTAGCCCACTTGAAGAGGGGCATTGTGGTCATTTATTAAAGTATTATTTGGCAAATAATAGAAATCAAAAATGGGGGAAAAAGGGCATGGGATTTTCGGCCATACAAGGGTGAAATGGGAAGAGAAATGTTTATTTTGCTAGCTTGTCCAAACTTACGGTAAAAGGCTACCAAATCCTTACCAACTCTTCCAAGTGTCACAAGATAAACTAAGCCAACACTCTTATTTAGTATAGCAAGCAAACATGTGGGTTATTAGATGCAATGAATACATTTCAAGTTAGTAAACACAAAATCAATTTTTCTTCATTTTACACTCATTTCACTCCAAGCCTTCTAAGTAGCAAAAGAACAAAAATATATAGAGAGAGAGTACCCATTTTCGACAGCAACAAGGTAGGGTAAGGGAGTCCTAGATCTTCATACTTTCTAATTATCTAAGCTACTATGAAGATCAAGAAGGATAGCAAGCAAAACTAGATAAGTTTTCTAGAAATTTTCTAACTCTAGTTCACTTTATTTTGTTAGATTTTGTTGGAACAAGAAGTTTTATTTTAGATCTTTGAAAACTTATGATCTACATAAGTATTAGTGTATTACATGTGAATCAAAGTATTTTTGAAAGCAAAAGTTAGATCCAAAGTAAGAAAATCAAGTTTTGTACCAAAATGGTTAAGAAAAACCTTATTCATGTATGCTATAGTTATTTTGATACTAGATCTTTGGGGAACATATGGTAAATGTTTAAAATCATGTTAATATACTAGATCTTGAGTTTAGTATGTGATTATGATGGATTTGCATGATTTGGTATGGAAAAGTTGCAAGAAATGAAGTAAGTTGGATCACATAAAAATGTTAAGAAATGAACAAGATATGATTTTAATCCCAAGCTACACAAACTATTGAAAACACCAAACTGATCAGTCCCTTTTGACCGAATTTCTGAACCCAAAACAAATCTGGATTGGGTGTTTGATAAATGAAAACTATAGTTTAAGAAAATATGAATCCAACGCTTTCGACGAAACTTAATTCTGAGTTGTACATTTCGTTTTACAAGCGTTTTCGTAAAGGACGTCAAATCTGAAAATTTTGGGCGTGAGTGGCATAATCGTAATTAAGTGAAAGTGAATAATTTTTAAAAATAATTTTTAAAGCCATTAAATGGTTAGCAAATTAATTACATACAAAATTAAATGTAATTAACTATTTAATTATTATTTAAGTAATATTAAATGATAATTAAGTAAAGTTAGTATTAATAAAGTAATTAGTTATTATTTAATTAAAGATTAAATGATAATTAGAGTTAAACAAATAATTGATTATTATTTAATTAATATTAAATAATGATTAAAGAATATTTAAGTAAGATTAAGTGATTACTTACTTACATTAACATAAAAGTTTATAAAATATTATTTATTATTTAATTGATATCAAATAATAAATAAGGACAAGTAATAATTAATTATTCTTAATTTAATAAGAAGAATGAATTAAAGATTTATGAAATGAATTAATTATTTATTATTAAATAATAAATAAGGACAAATGTTAATTAATTATTCTTTAAATAATAATAAGGAATAATTAAAGACTAATGAAGTAAATAGATCAATTATTTACTATTCAAGGATAAGAAATTAATTAATTATTATTAAATAATAATTAAAGACAAACAATAATTTGATTATTTATTTTCTAATTTACATTAAATAATGGATAGATCTAATTGACTATTATTTATTAGTTAAATAATAACTAAAGGTAATTAATTAATTTCTATTTAATTAATATTAAATAGTAATCAAATGAAGGTATAGATTAATATTATGATAATAAATTTATTTAATAATTGTATCAAATAAATTATGTAAAAATGGTTTTAATGTTTTAAAAATCATTTAAAAATGATTTAAAGGTTATAAAAAAATATTTTAAGTTATAAAACATAACTTTTAATATTTTGTCATGACTTACATTAATATTTTAATATTAATGGCAGTTATTTAATAATGGTTTTAAATATTTTAAATTCATTTAAAGGCAATATTAAGGTATTAAAAATACTTTAAAATATTATAAATAACTTATAATATTATGTCATGTATTTCATTAATATTTGAGATTAAATAAATATTAATGATAATAGAATTATTTGATATTTAGATCATTTAAAAATGATATTAAGGATTGAATATAACTGATAATAATTATTTGAAAATTATTATGAACTTTTGAAAAATATTTTAACTGATAAATAAAATATTTAAGATAATATTGAAGCATTTAGGTAGAGTCCTATTGATATTAGGCACGATAATTATCCGATTAGGCAATCGGAATGTCGAATTAGTACCGAACTCAACTCAGACTGAAATAGTTTGACTTGATACTAGGTCTTATGTGTTTTATTGACTGCTAGGATTATGTGGTAATGTGTTTAGGTTATTTTATAACTGTAATTAACAGTATTAACAGTGATGATATTATTCTAATTGGGAGATCGATATTATCAATATTAGGTTTTTTCAGATGAAGCTAACTAGATTGTGTAGCAGTAGTCGGCGATAAAGGCAAGTTTTCTTGAACTATTCTTTCATATAGTGGTTAATCATTGTTGATTATATCACGTCTATGATTTATTAATTCGCACGTTGTGCATGTTGCATATGTTCATCAGGTATGAAAGGCTGATCTCCTTCATTACCATATTGTTCAGTTGAATTTATTCATGTTCCTTATTGACCATTCATTTTTATTGTCTCGGTCGTTCAGTTATGTAAATTTGATTCATGCTATTTCACAATGGTTATATTATTGAAAGTCAGCTAGCTTATTGTTTATTATTTTCAATCATGATATATCTTTTCTTGAAATTAAACTTGCTGGGCAAACTTGTTGCTCACCCTTGCTATATCATGATAAACATTGCAGATTAGGATGAATACGTCGAATATAGGAAAAGTTAAAGACAGTTCCAGCATGGGTTGATCGTACAGATAAAACTTATAATAGTATTATATGCAAATGACATTGTATGTCGGATAAAATATTGAATTCAGGTATTAAGTTAAGGTTTCAGATCTTGGAAATTAGGTGTAAAGGTTATTGTATAAACAATTTATGTTTATATCTTCTGCAATAGTTATAGAAATGATGTATCGTAACGTACCAGGTCCGAGGTTCTGGGGACCCGAATTTGGGGGCGCTACAGTTGGTATCAGAGTTGTAGGTTATAAACCTTAGGTAGGGTTACATTAGGCTATAACTGCAGTGATGAGAATAAGGAATAAACTCAAATAGAGTTTGAAATTTAATTAAGCGATGAATTTGGGCAAGATATTAAAAAGTCAATAAGAGTCAAAGAAGAATCCTGACAACTTATAAAGATTCAGAGTTACCTAACTCTGATAATAAAGATAAACTCTAGTAATGAATAGATAGAGTCTAAAAGACTAAAAGTATAAAGTGAAAGAAGATCGTAAAACAAAACGATCATAAGATAGGAAAGAATTGTAATATAATACGATTATAATATGAGATCACAACGTGATCTGATGAGGTCATAGAAAGACAGATGATCAATCGTTTGATTGAAAACTTTATAGCAAAAATTGCTGTATGACAGTTGTACTATGAAATTGTACTATGAAAACTCAGGAAAAAGTTGTAGAATTGTAAATACAGATTAAATAAAATTCGTATTGAGCAAAGAGGGAGCTAGGAATATGTGGGATTTCAGTTGAGGACTCATGTGATAGCTGAGTTGTACAAATCTTTGTATGGGCGGGGGTTTTGTGCTTGATCTAACGACTACTTAGTTTGTCACATTGATAATCATTGAAATGTTGGTGTCGCGCTATTCGCTATATATATGTTGAGAAGGTGATTCTTTTCTCATATGAATAACGGATAGGTAGAGAATATAAGATTAGGTACGAGTTCTTGAAACTTATACTTATGGTAAGTTTGTGACTCATAATCGTATGGTATGTTTTTGAACCCCTAAGCATATGGACAGTTCCTGATTGGTTCTTGAACTACGTATTGCTAGGATAAGTTCCTAAACTCATATTGTTGTGGAAAGTTCCTGAACTCATAACATGTGGTATATTTGTTGAACTATGCTAGGGTATAGAATAGTGTGAATGGAGAATTGAGGATAATAGAAATAGATAGAATTATTAAACAATTGATCATTAGAAAAATTGATGTTGATGGTGGAAGCATAGGTATTCCAAATCTTCTAGCGGTGCTAGACTTCAAAATTTTTGACATCAAGCTAAATTCGCACTGATGTGCCTTTTTAAAATAAAATGAATTTTTGTTATTTTCAAAACATGGTGACAAGGGTGTGGAGATGGACTTCGAGCCAATATCACATCGTTATCTGTTGCGGTATGATAACACCAAAAATAATTTTACAATGGCTTTGCACTTTTTAAAGAAAAGTCTATGCTAATTATTTTGGCTAGACAAAGATTATTTAAAATATCAAAACGTATTTTTTTTTATCATTAATGCATCATGGAACCTGGTGCAAAGATGATAAAAATGATGGAGTTATTAATACAGTCTTACCTAGTGTTGGATGTGATCTAAAGATCGTCAGCCCACTATGGTATATTGTTTTATGACAAAGTCGCAAAAATGACGGAATCGTCAACGGACTATAAATACAGTGCGGTATAATGACGTCATAAAAAAATAATTTTTAGAATTTTAAAGAAAAGTCAAGTGTCAATTAAATTTGGCCAGACACATGTTTCGATTGATGTGTGAATTATTGGTATGAGTTTAAGCTATTTGATTCAGCTAGACCAACGTTTTATGAAATTCAAAGTGTTCTTTGAAATTTTCCCGGACCGAATTGTTTTGGTGCGGAATTCTATGATAAGTCTGAGGTGAACTATGCATATTGGATTTTTATAATTCAATGCCAGAAAAATTCGCGAGCCATGATTGACGTACGTACTAGCATTGGTAGTTTACTTTCTTTGTGATTGTAAACATACTGTTAACCTTTGTAAGGGGTCGAGTATCTTTTCTTAATTGAAATAGGTCGCAGGTAGTAATACCTATAAACCTCAATAGTTCATGGTCTATATGACTCCTCAACACGATTTGAAAATTTTAACTCTTGGGAGTGATGTTCAGGTAGCATGTGATGATGTGTATGAACTCGTTGTGTACGGGTAGAATCTGATATGATTGAATAAAGGTTAAATTAAAAACCTAGTCTTGGTGAATTAAAGGAGTAGGGATTAGTAGGCTGTAATTTCGAGGACGAAATTCTTAGAAGAAGAGGTGAATGTGACAATCCAAAAATTTATAAGATTTTAAATGATTAAATTAAAGGTTAAAGAATAAAACCTAGATTGAAATTAGAGAATTAATTAAAAATTTTAAAAGAACCTATATGGTTTGATTTAAAGTTTTAAGTAATGTAAAGAAATTATGTGTAGCATATTTATTTTTCAATTATAAAATAAATACGTAATTTAAGTATGTTATGTTTTATATAATTTATATATCAAAGATGAGTTATATAAATTATATGATTTCATGAGGGTAAAATAGTTTAAGGAGATTTATGTAGCAACTTATTTGATTAAATTAAGTTACTAAGGTTGGGTGATTAAATTACTTAACAAAAATATTAAAAGAATTATTGAAGTAATTATTTAAAATTCAAGACGAGTGGATTAGAAACCCTAATTAAATAATTAGGATAAGATAAAATTCATAAATTGGACCATGATATTTTACATGACCCAAACAATTAAATTAGAATGTCCAAGCAATTAAATTAGAAGCCCAAAAAAATTAAATGAGTGGCCCAAACCTAGCCCACTTGAAGAGGGGCATTATGGTCATTTATTAAAGCATTATTTGTCAAATAAAAGAAATCAAAAATGGGGGAAAAAGGGCATAGGATTTCTGGCCATAAAAGGGTGAAATGGGAAGAGAAATGTTTATTTTGCTAGCTTGTCCAAACTTGTGGTAAAAGGCTACCAAAGCCTTACCAACTCTTCCAAGTGTCACAAGATAAACTAAGCCAACACTCTTGTTTAGTATAGCAAGCAAACACGTGGGTTATTAGATGCAATGAATACATTTCAAGTTAGTAAACACAAAATCAATTTTTCTTCATTTTACACTCATTTCACTTCCAAGCCTTCTAAGTAGCAAAAGAACAAAAATATATATAGAGAGAGTACCCATTTTCGACAGTAACAAGGTAGGGTAAGGGAGTCCTAGATCTTCATACTTCCTAATTATCTAAGCTACTTTGAAGATCAAGAAGGATAACAAGCAAAACTAGGTAAGTTTTCTAAAAAATTTCTAACTTTAGTTCACTTTATTTTGTTAGATTTTGTTGGAACAAGAAGTTTTATGTTAGATCTTTGAAAACATATGATCTAAATGAGTATTAGTGTATTACATGTGAATCAAAGTATTTTTGAAAGCAAAAGTTAGATCCAAAGTAAGAAAATCAAGTTTTGTACCAAAATGGTTAAGAAAAACCTTATTCATGTATGCTATAGTTATTTTGATACTAGATCTTTGGGAATTATATGGTAAATGTTTAAAATCATGTTAATATACTAGATATTGAGTTTAGTATGTGATTATGATGGATTTGCATGATTTGGTATGGAAAAGTTGCAAGAAATGAAGTAAGTTGGATTTTATGAAAAGTGTAATTTATTAGTGTGCTAAAGCATGTTAATCTTGAAATCTATAAGTGGTATTTGAGATTTTCTTTCTTGACATGCTAGATACATGAGTTAAGGACTAAATCCTTTTTGAATCACATAAAAATGTTAAGAAATGAACAAGATATGATTTTAATCCCAAGCTACACAAACTATTGAAAACACCAAACTGATCAGTCCCTTTTGACCGAATTTCCGAACCCAAAACAAATCTGAATTGGGTGTTTGATAATTGAAAACTATAGTTTAAGAAAATACGAATCCAACGCCTTTGACGGAACTTAATTCCGAGTTATACATTTTGTTTTACAAGCGTTTCCGTAAATGACGTCAAATTTGAAAATTTTGGACGTGAGTGGCATAATCGTAATTAAGTGAAAGTGAATAATTTTTAAAAATAATTTTTAAAGCCATTAAATGGTTAGCAAATTAATTACATACAAAATTAAATGTAATTAACTAGTTAATTATTATTTAAGTAATATTAAATGATAATTAAGTAAAGTTAGTATTAATAAAGTAATTAGTTATTATTTAATTAAAGATTAAATGATAATTAGAGTTAAACAAATAATTGATTATTTTTTAATTAATATTAAATAATGATTAAAGAATATTTAAGTAAGATTAAGTGATTACTTACTTACATTAACATAAAAGTTTATAAAATTATTATTTATTATTTAATTGATATTAAATAATAAATAAGGACAAGTAATAATTAATTATTCTTAATTTAATAAGAAAGAATGATTAAAGATTTATGAAATGAATTAATTATTTATTATTAAATAATAAATAAGGACAAATATTAATTAATTATTCTTTAAATAATAATAAGGAATAATTAAAGACTAATGAAGTAAATAGATCAATTATTTACTATTCAAGGATAAGAAATTAATTAATTATTATTAAATAATAATTAAAGACAAACAATAATTTAATTATTTATTTTCTAATTTACATTAAATAATGGATAGATCTAATTGGCTATTATTTATTAGTTAAATAATAACTAAAGGTAATTAATTAATTTTTATTTAATTAATATTAAATAGTAATCAAATGAAGGTATAGATTAATATTATGATAATAAATTTATTTAATAATTGTATCAAATAAATTATGTAAAAATGGTTTTAATGTTTTAAAAATCATTTAAAAATGATTTAAAGGTTATAAAAAAATATTTTAAGTTATAAAACATAACTTTTAATATTTTGTCATGAATTACATTAATATTTTAATATTAATGGCAGTTATTTAATAATGGTTTTAAATATTTTAAATTCATTTAAAGGCGATATTAAGGTATTAAAAATACTTTGAAATATTATAAATAACTTATAATATTATGTCATGTATTTCATTAATATTTGAGATTAAATAAATATTAATGATAATAGAATTATTTGATATTTAGATCATTTAAAAATGATATTAAGGATTGAATATAACTGATAATAATTATTTGAAAATTATTATGAACTTTTGAAAAATATTTTAACTGATAAATAAAATATTTAAGATAATATTAAGCGTTTAGGTAGAGTCCTATTGATATTAGGCCCGATAATTATCCGATTAGGCAATCGGAATGTCGAATTAGTACCGAACTCAACTCAGACTGAAATAGTTTGACTTGATACTAGGTCTTATGTTTTTTATTGACTGCTAGGATTATGTGGTAATGTGTTTAGATTATTTTATAACTGTAATTAACAGTATTAACAGTGATGATATTATTCTAATTGGGAGATCGATATTATCAATAATAGGTCTTCAGATGAAACTAACTAGATTGCGTAGCAATAGTCGGCGATAAAGGAAAGTTTTCTTGAACTATTCTTTCATATTGTGGTTAATCATTGTTGATTATATCACGTCTATGATTTATTGATTCGCACGTTGTGCATGTTGCATATGTTCATCAGGTATGAAAGGCTGATCACCTTCATTACCATATTGTTCTGTTGAATTTATTCATGTTCCTTATTGACCATTCATTTTTATTGTCTCGGTCGTTTAGTTATATAAATTTGATTCATGCTATTTCACAATGGTTATATTGTTGAAAGTCAGCTAGCTTAGTTTTCATTCTTTTCAATCATGATATATCTTTTTCTTGAAATTAAACTTGCTGGGCAAATTTATTGCTCACCCTTGCTATATCATGATAAACATTGCATATTAGGATGAATACGTCGGATACAGAAAAAGTCAAAGACAGTTCCAGCATTGGTTTATCGTACAGATAAAACTTGTAATAGTATTATATGCAAATGACATTGTATGTCGGATAAGATATTGAATTCAGGTATTAAGTTAAGGTTTCAGACCTTGAAAATTAGGTGTAAAGGTTTTGTATAAACAATTTATGTTTATATCTTCCGCAATAGTTATAGAAATAATGTATCGTAACGTACCAGATCCGAGGTTCTGGGGACCCGAATTTGGGGGCGCTACACCTAACCTTGACTCGTTTATGTACAAATCTAACTCTGTACATTCATACTATCGCAACACACAATCTCTTTCTCAATATGTTTATGTCCATTCTTAAATTATATAATATCGATGGGCATTCTATTGCTGTGATTAGTAAATCGGTAGCAAACGTGTTGCGTGCGTAAATTATGTGGGGTAAAATAAAAAATAATATAAATTTAAAGAATTAAATAGAAAGAGAAGAAAATTAATATAAAAAGAACAAAATAAAAATTGTCAAGGTCGAAAAACATTTTCGAAAAAGTCAAAAAACATCAAAAAAACTATTTACACCACAGTTGTCCCTTCGACTTTATATACTAGATAATATAGTTAATACTTAAAAATATATTTGTGTCGATTTTCATTATAAATGGACCGATTTATTAATTTTATATGATCTATTTAATATTATTAGTTTTTGGCGTACTTTTTACGCATGTGCAAAATCAAACTACGATATGAGCAAGTTCACATTGGGTAATAAAACAACTTCGACTATCAGCAACATGATCTGGGCAAGACCAATCAGGGAATGATAGATCTACAATTAATACCAATAAATGGAGAGTATATTTATTTAATAAAAACTCCATAATTTAGAGAAACCAAACTAGGAGAAACAAAAAACCCTAAAAAAGGGGGGAACCCCTCACAAAGGACAAAAACAGTTAAAATATAAAAATAAAGGTGAAAATAAAATCCCAGGAGGGTTCAGAGAAAACCTCCAAAGATCGTAGAATATGGAATTTAGGATTTCTCTCTAAAAAGAAAAGTGGAAGACTTGAGAGGTTTTTGATTTAATGTTATGAAAATAAGTACGATTTGAATAGCGGGCATGAAAATTTTATTTCATACCATTATTAAGAGATTATAATTGTTATGTTTATTTGTTTAATATAAAGTCAACGCCATTAAAAGTTCTTAATAAATATAATCAGCTTCTTTCACTGAAACGGTCTCGTTTTGATTGGAGTTTTATTAATATATGACAGGGCAAAACGATGTCGTTAGATTTAAAGTAAAAGATTGTGATGTATAGATCAAACTCCAAACTCTGGAGTCGCCCCCCCCAAAAACCCCGGAGGAGGAGGATCCTAGCAAACGCGTTGTGTGCGTTATTTGTGTGGGGGGTAAAATAAAAATATTATAAATTTAAAGGATTAAATAGAAAGATTTAAAAATTAATATAAAAAGAACAAAATAAAAATTGTCTTAAAGGTTGAAAAACATTTTCGAAAAAGTCAAAAAGTTTTAAAAAAATTATTTACACCACAATCAACCCTTTGACTTTATATACTAGATAAAATAATTAATACTTAAAAAGTTATTTGTGTCGATTTTCATTATAAATGGACTGATTTATTAATTTTATATTATCTATTTATTATTGTTATTTTTTGCATACTTTTTACTCATGTGCAAAATCAAACTACGATGAGTAAAAAAAAAAACTTCGACTATCACCAACATGATCCGGGCAAGACCAATCATGGAATGATAGATCTAAAAATACCAATAAATGGAGAGAATATTTATTTAATAAAAACTCCATAATTTTGAGAAATCAAACTAGGAGAATCAAAAAAACCCTAAAATGGGGGGGGGGGAACCCCACAAATGACGAAAACAATTAAAAATAAAAAAAAAATCAAGGTGAAAACAAAATCCCACGAGGGTTCAAAGAGACCCTCCCAAGATCGTAGAATATGCAGGAGGCTAAGATTTCTCTTTAAAAAGAAAATCGAGAGACTAGAGAGGTTTTGATTTAATGTTATGAAAGATAAGTATGATTTCAAGAGCGGGCATGAAATTTTTATTTCATACCATTATTAAGAGATTGTAATTGTTATGTTAATAATTTGTTTAATATAAATTCATCGCCATTAAAAGTTCTTAATAAATATAACCAACGTATTTCACTAAAGCGTTCTCGTTTTGATTGGAGTTTTATTAATTTATGACAAGTCAAAACGATGTCGTTAGATTTAAAGTAAAAGATTGTGATATACAGATCGAACTCTAAACTCTAGAGCAGTGCCTCTAGAAACTCCGGAGGAGGCAGATCCTATCAAACGCGTTGCGTGCGTAAATTGTGTGGGGAAAAATAAAAATATTTTAAATGTAAAGGATTAAATAGAAAGATAAAAAAAATTAATATAAAAAGAACAAAATAGAAATTGTCTTAAGGTCGAAAAACATTTTCGAAAAAGTCAAAAAGCTTCAAAAAAAACTATTTACACCACAGTCGGCGCCTCGACTTTATATACTAGATAATTTAATTAATACTTAAAAAGTTATTTGTGTCGATTTTCATTATAAATGGACTGATTTATTAATTTTATATGATCTATTTAATATTGTTATTTTTTTGTGTACTTTTTACGCATGTGAAGAATCAAACTATGATATGAGCAAGTCCACGTTGGGTAATAAAAAAACTTCAACTATTAGCAACATGATTTAGGCAAGACCAAACAAGGAATGATAGATCTACAAACACCAATAAATGGAGAGAACATTTATTCAATAAAAACTCCATAATTTTGAGAAACCAAACTAGGAGAAACAAAAAGCCCTAAAAAAGGGGGGACCCCCTACAAAGGACGAAAACAATTAAAAACATAAAAATCAAGGTGAAAACAAAATCCCTGGAGGGTTCAGAGAGACCCACCCAAGATCGTAGAATATGGAGGCTAGGGATTTCTTACTAAAAAGAAAAGAGAGAGACTAAAGTGCTTTTTGATTTAATGTTATGAAGATAATTACGATTTGAAGAGCGTAAATGAAATTTTTATTTCATACCATTATTAAGAGATTGTAATTGTTATGTTTATTTGTTTAATATAAAGTCAACGCCACTAAAAGTCTTAATAAATATAATCAGCTTCTTTCACTGAAACGGTCTCGTTTTGATTGGAGTTTTATTAATTTGTGACGGGACAAAACGATGTCGTTAGATTTATAGTAAAAGATTGTGATGTACAGATCGAACTCCAACCTCTGGAGTCGCGCCCTTAGAAGCTCCGGAGGAGGCGGAACCTAGCTAACGCGTTGCGTGCAAAAATTGTGAGGGGTAAAGTAAAAATATTATAAATTTAAAAGATTAAATAGAAAGATAAAAAAATAATATAAAAATAACAAAATAGAAATTGTCTTAATGGTTGAAAAACATTTTCGAAAAAATCAAAAAGCTTCAAAAAAACTATTTACACCACAGTCGGCCACTCGATTTTATATACTAGATAATATAATTAATACTTAAAAAGTTATTTGTGTCGATTTTCATTATAAATAAACCGATTTAGTAATTTTATATGATCTATTTAATATTTTTATTTTTTTCCCTTCTTTTTACGCATGTGCAAAATCAAACTACGGTATGAGCAAGTCCACATTGGGTAATAAAAAAACTTCGACTATTAGCTACATGATCTGGGCAAGACCAATTGGGAAACAGTAGATTTACAAATACCAATAAATGGAGAGAACATTTATTTAATAAAAACTCCATAATTTTGAGAAACCAAACTAGAAGAAACAAAAAACCCTAAGGGGGGTGGGGAATCCCCCACAAAGAACGAAATCAATTAAAAATATAAAAATCAAGGTGAAAACAAAATTCCAAGACGGTTCAGAGAGACCCTCCCAAGATCATAGAATATGGAGGCTAGGATTTCTCTCTAAAAAGAGAAAAAAAAGGGAGACTAGAGAGAATTTTGATTTAATGTTATGAAAATAAGTACGATTTGAAGAGCGGGCATGAAATTTTTATTTCATACCATTATTAAGAGATTATAATTGTTATGTTTATTTGTTTAATATAAAGTCAACGCCATTAAAAGTTCTTAATAACTATAATCAGCTTCTTTCACTGAAACGGTCTCGTTTTGATTGGAGTTTAATTAATTTATGACGGGACAAAACTGATGTCGTTAGATTTAAATTAAAAGATTGTGATGTACAGATCGAACTCCAAACTCTAGAGTCGCGCCCCTAGAAACCCTGGAGGAAGCGTCCGGATCCTAGCAAACGTGTTGCGTTCGTTAATTGTGTGGGGTAAAATAAAAATATTATAAATTTAAAGGATCAAATAGAAAGATTAAAAAATTAATATAAAAAAAAGAAATAAAAATTGTCTTAAATGTTGAAGAACATTTTTGAAAAATTCAAAAAGCTTCAAAAAAATCATTTACACCATAGTTGGCCCTTCGACTTTATATACTAGATAATATAATTAATACTTAAAAAGTTATTTGTGTCGATTTTCATTATAAATGGACCGATTTATTAATTTTATATGATCTATTAAATATGATTTTTTTTCGTACTTTTTACGCATGTACAAAATTAAACTACGATATGAGTATGTCCACATTGGGTAATAAAAAAAACTTCGAATATCAGTAACATGATCTGGGCAAGACTAATCATGGAATGATAGATATACAAATACCAATAAATGGAGAGAATATTTATTTAACAAAAACTCCATAATTTTAGAGAAACCAAACTAGGAGAAACAAAAACCCTAAAGGGGGGGGGGACCCCACAAAGGACGAAAACAATTAAAAATATAAAAATCAAGGTGAAAACAAAATCTCATGAGAGTTCAGAGAGACCCTCCCTAAGATCCTAGAATATAGAGGCTAGGATTTCTCTTTAAAAAGAATAGAGAGAGACTAGAGAGGTTTTTGATTTAATGTTCTGAAGATAAGTACAATTTGAAGAGCGGATATATATGAAATTTTAATCTCATACCATTATTAAGAGATTGTAATTGTTAAGTTTATTTGTTTAATATAAAATGAACGCCATTAAAAGTTGTTAATAAATATAACCAGCTTCTTTCACTGAAATGGTCTCGTTTTGATTGGAGATATTTTATTAAATTATGACAGGATAAAACGATGTCGTTAGATTTAAAGTAAAAGGTTGTGATGTACAGATCAAACTCCAAATCTAGAGTCGCGCCCCTAGAAACTCCAGAGGTGTCGGATCCTAGCAAACGCGTTGCGTGCGTAAATTGTGTGGTGTAAAATAAAATTATTATAAATTTAAAGGATTAAATAGAAAGATAAAAAATTTAATATAAAAAGAAAAAAATAGAAATTGTCTTAAAGGTTGAAAAACATTTTCGAGAAAGTCAAAAAACTTCAAAAAAAAAACTATTTACACCACAGTCAGCCTTTTGACTTTATAAACTAGATAATATAATTAATATTTAAAAAATTATTTGTGTCGATTTTCAATATAAATGGACCGATTTATTAATTTTATATGATCAATTTAATATTATAATTTTTTTACGTACTTTTTACGCACGTACAAAATCAAACTAAGATATGCGCAAGTCTACATTGGGTAATAAAAAAACTTCAACTATTAGCAAGATGATCTGGGCAAGACCAATTAGGGAATGGTAGATCTACAAATACCAATAAATGGACAGAACATTTATTTAATAAAAACTCCATAATTTTGAGAAACCTAGAAGAAATAAAAAAAAAACCCTAAAAAAGAGGGGAGGAAGCCCCTACAAAGGACGAAAACAATTAAAAATATAAAAATCAAGGTGTAAACAAAATTCTAGGAGGGTTTAGAGAGACCCTCCCAAGATCGTAGAATATGGAGGGTAGGATTTCTCTTTAAAAAAAAGAGAGAGACTAGAGAGGTTTTTGATTTAATGTTAAGAAGATAAGTACGATTTAAAGAGCGGGCATCAAATTTTTATTTCATTCCATTATTAAGAGATTGTAATTGTTATGTTTATTTGTTTAATATAAAGTCAATGCCATTAAAAGTTCTTAAGAAATATAATTAACTTCTTTTACTGAAACGGTCTATTTTTGATTGGAGATTTATTAATTTCTGACGAGACAAAACGATGTCGTTAAATTTAAAATAAAAGATTGTGATTTATAGGTCTGACGTAGCGGAAGAAACAGAAAACTGCTATCAATTGTTGAACCGCGCACGATTGCCAAACAATAACCTTCTACAACCTGTTGATTCTACGAATACTAGAAAATAGGCAGCAAAATTTTAATTCAGAGAATTTTGGAAAATACGTAAATTTTATTATTCATCAAAAACTGCGGCTCCCCATCATAACAAGTGGTTAAATAGCAAAACCCTAAAAGCAGAATCCAAAACGAAAAAGGAAACTAATAAAGACAATTACGAAAATAACCCTAAAACAATAAAATGTCTTTTTGAAGGCCTAAACGATGGAATTTGACCAAAAAAACCCTATAGGTCACAAGCAAAGCTTGTGAGTTTTGACCGTTGACTCGTTTCCAATGAAATTAGGCTCCAAAAACATCCAAATCCGATACTCCAAATTTGGCCGAAATTACCGAATTGCCATTGAATCACATCTTTGCCATTGAATCAAATCTTTCCATAAACTGGCACGCTTGCTCTTCAACTACATCAAGATCGATCAAACTCCAAACTCTGGAGCTGCACCCCTAGAAACTCCGGAGGAGGCGGATCCTAACAAACACGTTGCGTGCGTTAATTGTGGGGTAAAATAAAAATAGTATAAATTTAATATAAAAAATATTTCTTAAACTTTTTATAAATGACATATAAAAAATAATAAATTCTTTTCTAAAAAACGAACATATATTCAATTCAAAGCAAACATTAAATCTATATCATTTATTAGGATAGTTATCTTAGTGTGCAATTGTGATAGCTTAGCTGCCAAGTTTTCAAGCAGATATATTACCATTACATTTATGATTAAAAGAAAAAAAAATCATAAACAAAATATTTACTCATATATGCCGGATATAACTGTACTCTCTTTAAAATATATTACTCTCCCCGTCTTAAGTTAAAAGCTCAATTTTAACTTTTTAAAGTCAAATGGACCATTTTTAGAACTAATTTTCATAACAGTTTTGCCAAAATGTAAGTGAAGAGTTTATAACGAAAAGAAATTATATACAATTTACTATTATTCTCAATTTTTATAACTTTAAAAATACATTTATATATATATATATATATGCTTAATAAATAATTCTAAAAAAATCAATTTAACTTTAAAAAGTTAGAACTTGACATTTAACTTGAGACTGGAGGAGTATTTAGTTTTCCTTAGACAATCACAATTTTTTTAAAAAAAAATCAATAATGGAGTACTATTGCAAATGCTAGTGTGTCACACAATGTGAGAGAATTGATATTTAAACAAATAAATTTGATGTTTCGTAAGACTCTCCTCACATAAATAGTAGTTGGGACTCAAATTTCCTATCATTTGAAATCATAGACCTTGAGAAAATATCATTTTTCCTTGTGAAAATAATAATTCCCTATGCATATAGATTTACTCTTCTTCATTACATTTATCATGGACTACAGAAAAATTAAAGGCATTAATTATCTTCTTACTTAATTATAAGATGGATAATATCAACTCTTCTTAATTACATGAAAGTAGTTGTTTGCCAAAGCTAATTACAAAATGGCAGTCAACAACATTAAGGTTGTTATAATAGGATTTCCTATAAGGCTAAACTAGACCCATCTAAAGTCATAAGCTATAATGTCTAATTCATGATATTGTACGGATCTTGGTTGGGTGATGGATGTGATGTATGTTACCTTTATTTGTCTTTAAAAGGCAAACTAATCTAATGGAAAAACACACCAAGAAAGAAAGAAAGAAAGAAAGAAAATCTCTCTAAATTTTCATCTTACATCTCTTGTTATTTCTTTAGTTTTATAACACGTTATCAGCACGAAGCTTCAACCAACTGAGACGGTAAAATTTTTAAGTTCTTACAATTTAGCAGTATACTACAGGCTTGGCTCTGCCGCCATTTATATTCGTTAACTGTCAAATTATATTCATGTTATACTACCAGCTTGGCTCTGTCGCCATCTATATTCTTTAACTGTACAAATTATATTCATGTTTAGTGTCTATTTTTTGTTATTTACAGTAGTACCATCTATCTTTGTTAATCTTATAAGACTTGCTGGGAACCTTTTTATCATTTATTAATTTGTGGGGACAACCTGACTACGCGGACTACCGCATGCTTATGAATACCCCTTCATATTAATTCCTTATTAGCAATTTATGGAAATAATCTGTCTACGCGGACTACCGCATGCCAGGTGAAGATCCATTTGCAGTTTTGTAAATGTATTTTTTTATGATGTGTACAATAATACTTGTATATACATTAGTGATTGCATACCTTCTTACTAAAAGGATATGCTAATAAAATAAACATTCATATATTCATATTGTTTATGTATTTATCATTACTTGGGGTGGTGGCTTAGTGGTGGGAAGCCGGAGATAAATCCCCATAAACGTGGGTTCAAGTCATGATAATCCCACTATGCTCAAGTGGTCTCACGCGTTGGATTTATTCGGGGGTAAGCTGAGTTGTGCTGATGATAACACCACTGAGGCTTATTACATACCTTGATGAATAATGAAAATTATTATGTTTTAAACCAGAATAGACAGCAAACCTTGCAAAAATAGAATTTTCAATTCTGAAAATCTTTGGAGACAACTATTTGGCTTGGGCACATGATGCGGAATTACATCTTATATAGTGTAAATGGGTTAGAAAAGACCATTGAATCAGGAAACAAAGCAACTACGGCACAAAATGCACAAGCCATAATCTTTCTTCGTCATCACGTTGATGAAACCTTAAAAACTGAGTATTTAACAATCAAAGATCCTTTGACTTTATGGACACAGTTAAAGGAAAGATTTGACCACCAAAAATTGGTTGTTATCCCTACTGCCAAATTTGAGTGGCTTAATTTAAGGCTACAAGATTATAAATCAATTACCGAGTATAGTTCTAATGTCTATAGAATAACCTCTACTTTGGCCTTGTGTGGGGATCCAGTTTCTGAAACCCAAATGTTAGAAAAGACGCTTTCAACTTTTCATCCCACCAATATGATTCTGTCACAATAATATAGGCAAAGTAAGTTCATAAAATTCAGTGAATTATTGTCTATCCTCCTTGTTGCGGAAAAGAATAATGAATTGTTGTTGAAAAATCTTCAAGTACGGCCAACGAGTTCTACCCCATTGCCAGACATTAACAACACGTCATTCCAGCAGAATAAATGTGATAATGGATGGAGAAATAATAAGAGGTTTCGGGGACGGAAAAATAAACGAGGCCATCATAACAACAAATTCCACAATCGCAACAATTCTGCGCACCAGAAGTGGCAAGAGTCTAGATCTGGTAAAAATGCAGCACAGACAAAGAACAAACCAGATGTTTGCTTCAGGTGTGGGATGAAAGGGCATTGGTCGCGTACCTATCGTACGCCAAGGCATCTGGTTAATTTATACCAGGAGTCTCAAAAGATCAACAATGAAAAGGTGACATAAACAAACTTTGTTAACCATCAATTGAGTATTGCTGATGCTCCAACAATGTAGAAAAGTTTGGTGACATTGTTGGATCCTTCTGAAAGCATCCTTTGGGATATGGAATAATTTCTTATTTTAATTTTACACTATGCATGTATAATATTATTAGTTTTTATTTTTGTACGCTACATGTTATGTGTTCCTCATGAATAATATTATGAATCAAATATATGTTTTTTAATATATTTTTATATATGTCAGACCAATTTTAATGGATATAGAAGATATATGTTTAGCAGACAGTGCAACAACTCATACGATACTTCAAAGTGAGAGATATTTTTCACAACTAACCAAAGCTAAGGGAAACGTGGGAACTATCTCTGGCATATCAAATTTAATCGAGGGATTTGGAAAAGCTAGTTTCATGTTACCAAATGAGACACATTTCTTCATCAAAAATGCTCTATATTCTAGTAAATCAAGAAGAAATTTGATAAGTTTTAAAGATATTCGACTAAATGGTTTTCACATTGAAACAACAAATGAAAATGATAATGAATATCTTCTCATCACTTCTACTATTTCTAGAAAGAAGAATATCTTAGAAAAACTTCTTTCAATTTCTTCTAGGATATATATACTATGCAAATTAGAGCAATTGAGTCTTATACTGTTGTGATTCCAAAATTCATAGATCCCAAATCATTTATGATTTGGCATGAAAGACTCGGCCATCCAGGCACGTCTATGATGTGTCGCATTATTGAAAATTCTACTGGTCATCCTCTCAAGAATCATAAAGTCCTTCCTAGTAGTGATTTTCCTTGCGCTGCATCTTCTCAAGGAAAATTAATTATTTGACCATAACCAACAAAAGTTTATAATGAAACCCCAAAATTCCTAGAGAGAATCCAAGGAGATATTTGTGGACCCATTCATCCATTGTCTAGACCATTTCAATATTTCATGGTTTTAATAGATGCTTCAACTAGATGGTCTCATGTTTGTCTCCTCTCCTCTTGAAATTTTGCATTCTCTAAACTTCTTGCTCAAATAATCCAGTTACGGGCTCAGTTCCCAGATCATCCAATCAATTCTATTCGACTTGATAATCCTGCTGAATTTTCATCAAAGACCTTTAATAACTTCTATATGACTATTGGAATCACCATTGAACATTCTGTTCCTCATGTATATACACAAAATGGTTTAGCTGAATCTTTAATAAAAAGACTTCAACTAATTGCACGTCCATTAATATTAAGGTCTAAATTACTAACCTCAGTTTGGGGTCATGCAATTCTTCACGTTGCAGCCATCATTCGAGTGAGGCCAACATCTCTTCATAAATATTCTCCTCTACAGTTAGTTCTGAGTTAGATACCTAACATCTAACACCTTAGAGTTTTTGGAAGTGCAGTATATGTTCCAATTGTACCTCCACAAAGAACTAAAATGGGAGCCCAACGAAGAATTGGAATTTATGTTGGTTTTGATACTTCTTCTATTATTAGATATCTTGAGCCTTTAACTAGAGATGCTTTTACTGCACGTTATGCAGATTGTCACTTTGATGTATATGTATTTCCAGCGTTAGGAGGAGAGAAATTTTTAAATAAGAAACCCTCAGAAATATCATTGAATGCATTAGAATTAAATTCACTTGATCCTCGCACAGGACAATTTGAAATTGAAGTTCAAAAAATTATTTATTTGCAAAATATTGCAAATCAAATGCCAGATGCATTTAATGATGCTAGAAGATAAAATAACATACACCTGCAGTGAATACTCCAGCAAAGATAGACATACCTATCGAAAAGTTAATTCCTAAAGAATTAACAAATAAGGCAACAGGAGAATCCAAACCACGCCAGAAGCGTGGAAGACCAGTTGGTGCAAAAGACACTGCACCACAAAAATAAAAGGCAAATAAAGGAGTTCCAGAAGTAATACCCGCTCCAGAAGTAGCACTTATTCCAAAAGTGGGAATACCCCGAGAAGAGGTACCAGATCTCACCGAAGGGATAAGAGATGAATACCAAGAGATCTCAATAAACTATGTACATGATGAGAAAATATGCGATCGAAGCAAAGTCATGATTGATGATATATTTGCTTTCTCTATAGCATCAGATATTACTATGATTTCTGACATAGATCTTGAACCACAAAACGTGGAAGAATGTCGGAAAAGAAAAGATTGGCCAAAATGGAAAGATGTTATTCAAACTGAGCTACAAACATTATTGAAAAGAGAAGTATTTAAACAAGTAGTCCAAACACAGCTGGGTGAAATCCCAGTTAGAAATAAATGGGTGTTTGTACGAAAGTGAAATGAGAAAAATGAAATTATGAGATACAAAGTCCGACTTGTAGCTCAAGGTTTTTCACAAAGAACTGATATTGATTATCATGATACATACTCTCCAGTAATGGATGGAGTCACGTTTCGCTTTTTACTCGATATGGCAACCAATGGAAGGTTCGAAACACGTCTGATGGATGTTGTAATAGCATACCTATATGGTTCACTTGATAGTGAGATTTATATGAGAATTCCTGAAGGCTTAAAAATGGCTGAATCATAAAAGCCCCGCAACATATATTCAATCAAGTTGCAACGCTCATTATATGGGTTGAAACAATCTGGTCGTATGTGGTATAATAGACTTAGTGATTATTTAATAAAAGACGGGTATATAAATAATCAAGTATGCACATGCGTTTTTATTAAGAAAACACAAAGTGGATTTACCATCATAGTTGTATATGTGGATGATTTGAATCTTGTAGGTACTTTTGAAGAACTCACAAGAACTGCTACTTATTTAAAAGATGAGTTTGAAATGAAAGATCTTGGGAAGACAAAATTCTATTTGGAAAAAAAGTGGAACATTTACATCTGGAATTTTTGTTCATCAATCCATATATACTGAAAAGATTCTCAGTCAATTTCATATGGATAAAGCTCACCCTTTGACTACCTTGATGGTTGTTCGATCTATAGAAGTTGATAAAGATCCATTTCGACCTCTAGAAAGTGGGGAAGAAGTTCTTGGACCTGAAGTTCCATACCTAAGTGCAATAGGTGCTCTTATGTATCTTGCAAACTGTACACGACCCGATATTACTTTTGCTGTCAACCTATTGGCAAGATACAGTTCTTCTCCGACTAAGAGACATTGGGATGGGATAAAACACATTTTGAGATACCTCCGTGGAAGTATAGATCTTGGATTATTTTATCCAAGAGATTCAACATCGCGATTAGTTGGTTATGCTGATGCAGGATATTTATCAGATCCACACAATGAGAGTTCACAAACAGGTTATGTATTTACATATTGTGACACAGCTATATCCTAGAAATCCACAAAGTAAACCATGACAGGCTACATCTACAAATCACTCAGAGATTCTCGCAATACATGAAGCAAGTAGAGAGTGTGTTTGGTTGAGGTCAATTATTCAGCATATCCAAGAGTCATGTGGATTATCATCAATCAAAGATATTCGTACAATTATATATGAGGATAACGCTGCATGCATTGCTCAACTTAGAGGAGGATACATTAAGGGAGATAGAACAAAACACATCTCACCTAAATTCTTCTACACACATGAGCTGCAAAAGAAGGGTGATATAGATGTGCATCAAATTCAATCATGTGATAATCTAGCCGACTTATTCCCAAAGTCACTACCAAATGCAACGTTTACAAAACTTCGAAATAAGATCGAAATGTGTCGACTGAAAAACTTATCACAACATTTTATCAAAGAATAATAAATTCCTTTTGAGGGGGAGATACGTACTCTTTTTCCATTCGCTAAGTTTTTTCCCACTAGGTTTTCTTAGCAAGGTTTTTAATGAGACATAATCTTTTTCTTAGGAAATCAAGGGAGAGTGTTATAATATGATTTCCTAAAAGGCTAAACTAGACCTATCTAAAGTCATAAGCTACAATGTCTAATCCATGATATTGTGGATCTTAGTTGCGTGATGGATGTGATGTATGTTACCTTTATTTGCCTATAAAAGGCAAACTAATCTAATGGAAAAGCACACCAAGAAAGAAAGAAAGAAAGAAATTCTCTCTAAATTTTCATCTTACATCTCTTGATATTTCTTTAGTTTTATATCAAAGGTGTTTTTGTTCTCTTGTAATCCAGTGATTAATGGTAGGTCCACATCCTCCATTTTCAAAAGGTTGACATGGTCCATTTTTGTTGAAATTGCATTAATATTATTAGATGCCATTTATCAAAAATATCTTAATCAGATTTGGTATTCAAATTTATTTATTACTCCATGCTTTCCTTATTAAATTTGTTCCCTTTAACGTTTGTAGATTTAAAAAAATAATTAATGATTTAATTTTTCTTATGATCTCTACATCTTAAATACTACTCCATCTGGCCCACAAAAGCGGGTTGATTTCAGTTTTACTACGTATATATTTAGAAAAAAATAATTTTTTTAACTTTTGGAATCAAATACTATTATTTTTTTATCTATCATTTGAAGATTTAAATAAAAATTACTAACTTAATTTTTCATATTATACATTAAATATTAATTTATTTCTCTTTCATATTTTTGAATAATTTTTAGAAGGTAATATTTACATTTTATATAAATTTTATTAACCATCATTAATACATTTATTAATCTTTTTGTTTTCACCTAAAATATCAATTGAAAAGGAATGTACGGAGTATAATATTTTGACATGGTTCTTTCACATGAATATAACTGAAACTCACATCCATTAGAGAGATGCTCATGTAAAAATATTATATTTTCATGTCAAAATATCACTTCTCTTAATTACATATTTTTTCTTTTTAATAAATTTTAAAAGCATAATATCGAGATTTTATATCTATTTAGATAATTAGAAAAAGCATTAATTACATTTATTAATTTGTGTGCTTATTTCTAAAACATCAACTGAAAAGAAATGGGCAGCAAAATATCATGGTTTTTATGAAATTGTTTTTAAAGTTCTAATGCGAGTTAAAGAATATGGCAATCAAATTATTTACGATATTTTTATTAAAAAAATTATTACATGATGCTAACTAAGGTATTTGTAATTTCAAAAGAGAAAATAATATATCGTGCAACTTTTTTTGTTGATAACTATACGTGAATAAATATAAGATGCAACTTTTGACCCAAGTGTCATACTTTGATATTCAAACCGACTCTTAAAAACTCGGGTACTCATATAATGGATATTTTGGTTATAAATGAATTAGTTTGTGCTTGTGTAACCCAAAAATTATGAGACTTGTCTCAAATAAATAAATAAAGGTTTAAAGAATAAACTTAGATTTGAAAATAGAGGAATAATTAAATTTTTTGAGCAAAAACCTATATGGGTTAATATTTGAAAGAATGTAAAGAGAATTCATTAAGAATGATAGAGATTTTGAAAAAAAAATAAGAAAGAGATTATGTAATAGTATATGTAAAAATTTATTAAGGAATTAAATTTCAAAGGAAAAGATATTACAAGATTAAAGTTAATGTGTATATGTATATATACATACATACTTAGAATGTGTTATTTTTTTTAGCCAAATAAGATGAATGGTTAATTTAAAATTAATCATACAAGAATAAATGAAAAGCTTCATTATAGAAGCTTGTGAAAATTAACCCTAACCTAGTAGTTAAATTTTAGAAAAGGAATTAAGAATATGGCAAGTCAAAATAATATATATTCCAAACCATATGAAGAAGGTTTATTATATGTAGCATATTTATTTTATAAATATTTAATGTATGTATAAATATTCCGTAATAGTTATAGAATATGTACGAAGATGAAGTACCGTAACGTACCAGATCCGAGGTTCAAAGGACCCGAATTTGGGGGCGTCACATGTTGGTATCAAAGCTGTAGGTTATAAACCTTAGGTAGGGTTACCTTAGGCTATAACCGCAGAGATGCGGATAAAGAATAAAATCAAATAGAGTTTATGTGATAAGAGATGAATTTAGAAAATTCATCATTAAGATAAGAATAAGATATATAAGATTCAAAGAAGAATCTTAAAGAGTTATAAAGATAAGAATCCAGAGTTACCTGACTTCAATAATAAAGATGAAAAGTGATAATAAATAGACAAGGTCTATAAGATGAAAAGTCTAAAATCATAATGTAATATGATTAAAGGGAAAGAAGATCGTAAAATAAAACGATCCTAAGATAGGAAATAATCGTAATATAACACAATTATAAGAAGAGGTCACACGTGATCTGATAAGGTCATAGTAGGACAGATGATCAATCGATTGATTGAAAACTTTATAGCATAATTGCTATATGAAAATGGTACTATGAAATAATACGAAGTTAAACTCAAAAAAATTGAAAAGGATGATGAGATACAGATTAAATGAAATTCGTATTGAGTAAAGAGAAAGCTAAGATTATGTGGGATTTCGATTGAGGACTCATGTGATAGCTGAGTTACACAAACCTTTGTATCATGGGCAGGGGTTTCGTACTTGGTTTAACAACTACTTAGTTTATAACATTGATAATCATTGAAATGATGGTGTCGCGGTTTCGATATACCTATGACGAGAAGGTGATTCTTTTCTCATAATTATATTTGATAGTTAGAGACTATAAGATTATGTTCGAGTTCTTAAAACTCATACTTATGGTAAGTTTGTGACTCATAAACGTATGATATGTTTTTGAACCCCTAATTAAGCGTATGGACAGTTCATGATTGGTCCTTGAACTACATATTGCAAGGAAAAGTTCCTAAACTCATATTATTATAGAAAGTTCCTGAACTCATAACGTGTGGTATGCTTGATGAACTATACTGGGGTATAGAAAGGTTATGGATGGTAAGCTGAGGATTTTTAATGTAATAAACTTTAAGGATGATAGAAATAGATAGAATTATTAAGCAATTGATCATTAGAGAAATTGAAGTTGATAGTGAAACATAGGTATTTCAAATCTTCTAGCTATGCTAGACTTCAAAATTTTTGACATCAAGCTAAATTCGCACAGATGTGCCTTTAAATATACAAATGAATTTTTTATTATCCTCAACACATGGTTACAAGTGTGTAGAAGTGGGCTTCGAACCACCATCGTTACCTGTTGCGGTATGATAACACCTAAAAATGATTTTTAATGGTTTTAAACAGTTTAAAGAAGAGTCTACGCTAATTGTTTCAGCCAGACAAATCATTTGCAAAATATCAAAAATGTATTTTATATATCATTAATGCATCATTGAACCTGGTGCAAAGATGATAAAAATGATAGAGTTATCAATGCAGAATTACCTAGTGCTGGATGTAATATAAAAATCGTCAGCCACTATGGTACGATGTAGTATGACAAAGTCACAAAATGACGAAATTCTCAAACGGAGTGTAAATACAGTGCGGTATCATGACGTCATAAAATAATTTTCATAATTTTAAAGATAAGTGAGTGCCAATTGAATTGACCAGAAAAATGTTTCGATTGATATTCGAATTCTTAGTATATATATGTCTAAGCTATTTGATTCAGCTAGACAAATGTTTATGAAAATTCAAGTATCTCTTTGAGAAATTATCCTGTACCAAATTATTTTGGTACTGACTCTTATGCTAAGTCTGA
The DNA here is from genome assembly GCA_020205555.1 of Panax stipuleanatus. Taxonomy (NCBI): domain Eukaryota; kingdom Viridiplantae; phylum Streptophyta; class Magnoliopsida; order Apiales; family Araliaceae; genus Panax; species Panax stipuleanatus. The sequence continues at coordinate 4,662,147 of CM035122.1, read as the reverse complement.
GATGAACAACGTCCCGAAAAATGGTGATATACTAGTTGGATGATATATTCCAATCTTTGAACGCATATAGTCGTTCTGAGAACTAATGTACAATAGATTAATCACCTAACATACCTGCATAGGTAATTTACCTTCTTCGTGATTGTAAACATACCTAGTACAATATGTTTACAGAATTGGTTATGGTGAATACCGTTAAACTTGAGAGTTTATGGTCTATATGACCCCTCAGCATAATATGAAAAGTTTTTAACTCCTTAGAGAGAAGTCATGGTAGAATGTGATGATAGAATAGTTCCTCATAGAAGGAAGCCGTATGTACTCATTAAATGAGAATAAAATCAGATAAAGGTTAAGTTGAAAACCTAGTTTTGATGAATAAATGGAGTAGAGATTAGTAAGCTGTAATTTCGAGAATGAAATTCTTAGAAGAAGAGGTGAATGTGATAACCCAAAAATTATAAGACTTGTCTCAAATAAATAAATAAAGGTTTAAAGAATAAACCTAGATTTGAAAATAGAGTAATGATTAAAATTTTTGAGAAAAACCTATATGGGTTAATATTTGAAAGAATGTAAAGAGAATTAATTAAGAATGATAGAGATTTTGAAAAAAAAAATTAAGAAAGAGATTATGTAATGGTAAATTTGACGAACGAGAATTTTGTAATTTAATTTAAATATTTATTGAATTAAATAAATATTTTTGATAATTTATTTATTGAGTTAAATAATTATTCTTTCTAGACCTGTTGGCAAAGTTGTATGTGAAAGAGATTGTTTCAAGGCACGGAGTTCCAATGTCGATTGTTTCCGACCGAGATCCACGCTTCACATCGAATTTCTAGGAAGCGTCTACAGGAATGTATGAGAACGCAGTTAAGAATGAGTACGGAATATCACCCTCAGACAGACGGGCAAAGCGAAAGAACGATTCAGACATTGGAAGATATGCTAAGAGCGTGCATCATGGATTTCAAAGGAAATTGGGATGATCACTTACCATTCGTGGAATTCGGTTACAACAACAGTTACCACGCTAGTATTGGCATGCCGCCTTATGAAGCATTGTACGGCAGAAAGTGTAGAACTCCACTATACTGGGATGAAGTTTACGAGAGACAATTACTAGGACCAGAACTGATACAAGCAAACAATAGAGATAGTCAAGGTAATCCAAAAAAGACTAGTAGCAGCTCAGGATAGGCAGACAAAATATGCCGATCCACACCGCAAGAATGTTGAATTTGAATCGGGTAGCTTTGTTGTAACGCCCCCAAATCCGGGTTCCTTGAACCTCGAACCTGGTACGTTACGGTACTTCATCTTGAAACATATTTTATAACTAATGCGGAAGATATAAACATAAATTATTTATACAATAAGCTTTTACAACATAATCCCAAGGTCTACAACCTTTATCTTGATACATACCTTAATTACTTAAAGGTTTACATAATAATTTGCATTAGATAACCAAATACTTAACGTGCATAATCATCTACTATTGGATTCTATCCTTGTCTTTGTCTTTCTTCGAGCCTCGTTTTAATCTGAAAATGTTATCATGATATAGCAAGAGTGAGCAACTACTTTGCTCAGCAAGTTTAAATATAAAATGGATATATCATGATTGAAAAGGAATAAGCTTTTAAGTTTTCAATAATGTATAATAATTGTGAAAGAGCATGAATCAAAATTTTAATAATTGAATGACGGAATCAATAATGTTGGATGTCAATAATGACCATGACCAAATTTAACTGAACCTTATGGTAATGAAGGTGATCAGCCTTTCATACCTGATGAACACATGCAACTTGCACTAAGTGCGAATCAATAATAAAAGATGTGGGATAATTATAAATAATTAAACCACTAGCATGCTTAAAACATAATAACTCGAGTTTGAGTTAGGAAACTTGCCTTGATTGGAGATTACCCCTATAACTTAATTTAGAGTCTCCCCACAAATCCTACACAATCGTGTTTACATGCACACACATATTAGGTAATTAAATATGTCACAACCATGCATGTATATTCATTATTATTAGTTTATAAAAACTAATATTATTTATTCTTATTTCAAAACCATAATCGATTTAGTCAGAAATATCACTCCTTTCAACCCTTTAATATAGAATAAAGGTCTCTTACATTTTTAATATGTAAATATTTTACATATTAGGTCTTAAATAATTTATATTTCTTTTTAGAAATATTTTATGCACCGTTACTTGCTAATTCGGGATTTAAACAGCTAATATATAGCCTTTATAGAAAATTCAACGTACTATATAATTTCTTGAATAATAATAATTTTTTTTATTACTTTATCTGTTCATGAGTGAAATAGAACCGTTGTCTCATATACAAGCATTTTATCCCGCTAGCACATAAACGTATTTTATTACGTCATTTCGGCTATATATTTAATAGATATGTTCATTACAAACTATACATAACATAATACACTATCATTAATCATTTTACTAATATTAGATTAATGAAAAAGTATTTTTCTTAAAAGATATATATCTTTAAACAATTTATAATTGTTTAATTATGGAGTTGTTTAAATTCTCTTTATTTATTAACTCCATCTTCATTTGATTACTATTTAGCATTAATTAAATAGTAATTACTTAATTACCTTTAGTTATTATGTAATTATAAATAATAACCAATAAATCTAACATTAAATAATGCATAATCAAATCATTATTTGTCTTTAATTATTATTTAATATTACTTAAATAATAATCAATTAATTCTTTATCACTGAATAGTAAATAATTGATTTATTTACTTCATTAGTCTTTAATTATTCCTTATTATTATTTGAAGAATAATTAATTAACATTTAACCTTATTTATTAATTAATATTAATTAAATAATAAATAATTAATTCACTTAATTAAATCTTTAATTATTATTTCTTATTAATTAAGAATAATTAATTATTACTTTCCCTTATTTATTATTTAATATTAATTAAATAATAAATAATTATTTTATAAACTTTTATGTTAATGTAAGTAAGTAATCACTTAATCTTACTTAAACATTCTTTAATTATTAGTTAATATTAATTAAATAATATTAATCATTTGTTTAACTCTAATTATTATTTAATCATAACTAAATAATAACTAGTTACTTTGTTAACACTAACTTTACTTAATTATCACTTAATAATAATTAAATAGTTAATTACATTTAACTGTAGATGTAATTAGTGGCTTTACAATCATTTATTAACATTATTCATTTAATTACAATTCTGCCATTCTCGCCCAAATTTTCAAATTCGGGGCCCTTTACGGAAACGCTTGTAACACGAAATCTACAACTTGGAATTAAGTTCTGTCAGAGGTTTTGGATTCGTATTTTCTTGAAATACAGTTTTCGTTTATCAAACACTAAATTTGGTTCTATTTTGGTCACAGGAAAATAGCCCAGAAGTGGCTGGTCAGTTTTAGTTTTCCAACTTGACCCTCTTGTACTAAAACAATCATAACTTAGTCGTTTTAAAACGTTTTCGAGTGATTCTTGAGCCCACGCGAAGCTAACTTCAGGGACTTCAACTTTTGTTCTTGGACCATCTTCAAATTCCAATCACAAAATTCTAGAAATTTCGTGGAAGGGACTGAACCAAAATGGTTTCCCAGTTTTGACTCGGCTACTTTAAAATGGCATAACTCTTTCCTCCGAATTCGGATTTAGTCCGTTCTGAAGTCTATAGAAAGATTATTCAGTGTAATATAACATGCCAAAAGCCCAGTAATTTTCTGAATAATCTAGCTAATCCTGAAATTTCCTTTTTGTGGCAGCAGTCCCCTAATGTTTTTCGAAGTTTAAAAACTGTTTTGCTTTTCTTTCCTTGGATCAAACTTTTAACACAAAAAATAGTTAGATCTAAGCATAACACATCATTTAACAAGTAGATCTATAGTTTTAAGATCCAAGATCATAAGCTCATCACAAACAACCAAAATAAATTACATAAATAAGTTACTAGGGTTTAGTTTTTTATACCTAGCTCTTGACTCTTCCTTCTTGTTCCAAATTATGAGATGAACTTGGAATGCTTAAGGCTTAATTCCTCCCCTCTCCTTCCCTTAAGAGGCTGCTGACCTCCCTCTCTCTCTCTCTCTTTTCTATTTTTCTTCTTTCTCTTTCTCTTTCTCTAGCTTAGCAAATTGGAAGAGAAAAATGAAAGTAACTAAAGTGTTGGTATGATTTGCAAGTATATTTGCTATAATGTGTAAGTATACTTTTCACCTTGCTTCTCTCGCTTATCATATCAATTACGGGCAAAATGCATAGGTGACCACTGAACTTAAGGTCATTTGGGTATTGAGCCCCCTTCTTTTAGTCAATGCAAACTGAGCCCTTTTTTATCCGAAAATTTGGGTATTGAGCCCCTAGGCGCCACATGGGCGTTGACTTCCTACGTGGCAATCGTGGCACCGATGACGTGGGCATTTTTGACACGTGGAACCGCTTAAATGTGAATTTTTCAATTAATTGTTAAAAAACTCGGTTTTCCCAAGAATTGAACCCAAAACCTCTCAAATTTGAAATTTTAATCATCAAACCACCTAAGCTACATGAAACTTGTAGTTACTTTATCAAAAGAATTAAAATTTATACCAAATTAATTCATTTCTCCCAACAAAATATTAAAAGGCTAACAAATTAAACAATCAACATTAATTTAAAAATTAAACAATTAACATTAACAAATTTATAGATTAAAATTAAAAATTAAAAAAAAAACTAAAACTAACTTATTTTACAACTTTTAAATTAAAAAACACACATTAACACACCAAGAACACACATACAAATTCAAACACACACACTAACACACCAAGAACACACACTAACAGATCTGTAGAATCCGGCGAATATATAATAGATCTGTAGAATTCGGCGACCAGATCGAAAATTGAGAGAGAAGCAAATGACGGAGATGATAGAGAGCAAAGTAATGGAAGCAAAGGAGGCGTGCGACGGTGAAAGGAGGCGTGCAACGCTGAAAAGAGGCGTGCGACGGTGATCGAAGCTCAAACGAGAGTATGGAAGCATGAGACGAAGTTGAAGAAGTGAGTGAAGCCAAAGCCGATCTGCGACTCAAGTTAGAGAGAGAAGAAGATCCATTAGAATCCTTCTGTCAAGATAATCCCCAAATCAACGAGTGTTGCGCCTATTACGATGAAACCAATGGCGGATGTGCTTGACATGGAGTTACGAATCACAGCGGTGAGAGAGATTAGGATTTTATCATTTACATGGATGAGTTAATGGTCTGCAATTAGCTGTGTGATAGAGGATTTCATGTTCTTTAATTTGATGTGTGCAATTTAATTTACTAATTTAATAAAACTTTCTTCAATTTAATCTCCATTGTTGTGCAAGAGAGAGAAAAAATGAGTATTTTTTTACAGAGTTGGGATAACGGGAAAAGGGAAAACCCTTTCTACACTGATAATCAATTTAAATATTTAGCTTACATTAAAATATACAATTAAAAATATAAATTATCTTCAAAAATATATCTTTTAATTATGAAGGGAGTGAAGTTTTTCTATGGAGTAATTTTAAGAAATTAGAAGGGATGAAAACCAGATGTTTCCGATTTGTTTTGTAAAATAGAATGGTTGTTTTGATAGTAATTTGTTTTTAAATATTATAATAGTAATAATAATTATAACTATAATAATAATAATAATAATAATAATATTCCCTCCATTTCAAAATAATAGATAATTTTATATTTTTAAAGCGAACTTAAAATAATATGAATTTATTAATTTTATATAAATACATTTGTAAAAATTATAGATTAATATATTTTATTATTAATTTATTTAATTAATATATTTTATTATTACTTTAATTATTTGTTATTTAAAAAAAAGTCCAAGCTTGAAAACCGAAAAAATTAAGCTAAAGTTATTTTGTTATTATTATTAAAAAAAATTCTAAGGTGTGTGTTATATTCCAAATCCTTTTAATATTCTGTTGGGAGAAATGAATTGATTTGGTATAAATCTTAATTCTTTTGTTAAAGAAATTGCAAGTCTTATGTAGCTTAGTTGGTTTGATTACCTAGATTCCAAATGGGAGGTTTTGAGTTCGAATCCTGGGTTGCACATATTTTTGGGATTTAATTGTAGCATGTCCACGTCAGCCTACAGGTGGAAATTTAATAAGGAAATTCAGATATTCCATGTAGGCGCCGCGAATGCCACGTAGGAAGTCAACGCCCATATGGCGCCTAGGGGCTCAATACCCAAATTTTCGGATAAAAAGGGGCTCAGTTTGCATTGACTAAAAGAAGAGGGCTCAATACCCAAATAGACCTAAAGTTTAGGGGCCACCTGTGCATTTTACCCTATCAATTACCAACTCATGTTGCTTGCAAGTATCTACATAAATGTTGGCTATACTAAAGAGTTGACACATAAGCTTAGTTGGTAGAAGTTAGTAGTATTTTTGGACAAAATAAAATTTCCCATGTGCCTTATTTCTCCACACATGGCCGGATACTACCCCTTCATATTTTTCTCATTTTTGCTTTATTTTTAAATGCAATTATTTGCTAAAGTTAAATGACCATAATGCCCCCTCTTTAATTGGGCTAGGATTGGGCCATTCCTTTAATTCTTTTGAGCTAGAAATAATTAACTTGGGCCACTTGAAATCAAATTCAATTAAATTAGTTTCTACTAATATTGGGCTTCTAATTCATTTAAGTTATTGGGCTCCCCAACATGTTGGTTTATTAGTATCATATAATCCTTCAAGTCTATTAACAATTAATCTAAGTGGGTTTGATAATTAATTCAATTGGGCTAGGAACATATATTAGTTTGGACCACTAGCAAATTAATTTTATTGAGCTCTCACATGTGATGGTTAATATGTACCAGTTACTAACTCAAGTCCACTATCACTTAATTTAAGTAGCTTGATAATAAACCATTGGAGCTAGATTACTTAATTCATCCATTAACATTCAATTCCATTCTTAATTAAATAAATGGGCTTGATTAATACACTAAATGAACTAGTCCACTAGTAATTTATATTACTAGGACTAATCACATATTTTATTACATCAATATTCATACCTTATTTTTATAACCCAATTAGACTTGCCTCAATCAAGTTAAATCATTAACTATTTGAGATGTACCAATTAAATCTCTAGGGTTAGGGCACTAGTATATAAATTTCATACTAGCCTACCATAATTACTATAACCCTTAGGTTATTCAATTCTTCATTCCTAATATATAATTAGGTTACATTAGTTTCTTTTATTTGTTTATATAATAAACAAATATAAACAACCACATGATGATATTCATATTCATTTACTCACATATCCATACAAAATAATTTAATAGGCTGAGACATGTTCCTCAAATCTCTTAGATTAAGTCACTAGTATATAATTAAAAATACTAGGACCACCAAAATAAAGATAACTCTTTAGGTTATTTAATTCAATACCTAATTTATAACTTTAGGCTACAAAGCTTTCTTTGATTCTCTTTATACATACTTACAATATATGTATTTGCTCAATCTCACACATGACCCATATACGTCATAATGTATCTATCCATATCATTCCTCTTCCTAAATATATATATATATATATATATATATATATATGAGCACATCACTAAGTATATATATGCACCTATACATATACACATTTTCTTTCTTTTTCTTAAAATAATTCATATTGAAATTTAATCTAATATCCTTGGGTAATGTATAAATACTATATTTATTATACCCATAAATCATATATTGCATAGTTTATACTCACTTAGGCAATACTATTTCACATAACATATTATCTAATAAGAATTTTCTTTGTTAAATTTTTATTTTAATATTACCCGAAAATTGGGTTATCACATTTGTTTTCTTGAAAGTCTCCCTGGAAGGGGAAGATCAGATTCGGTAAGAAGGGGAAATTGAGCCAGAGGTTCATTTTGAGGTGCTGCGAAGGATTGGAGAAGTCGCATATGAGATAGCCTTACCTCCGGCGCTAGAGCATGTCCACAACGTCTTCCCTGTTTCAGTCTTACAACCCTACAAACCCGATTACAAACATGTGATAGAATATGAACCCCTACAACTTGAGAAAGACTTATCTTATGAAGAAGTTCATTGTTCAGATTGTTGACAAGAAAGAATAAGTTCTCAGAAATAAAGTAATACCTTCTGTAAAGGTAATATGGAGGAACACATGGCTGAAGAAGCTACGTGGGAACTCGAAGAACATATGATGAAGACTTACCCACACTTGTTTAATTAATTTATGTGTAAGCAATTGTGGGGACATAATCTTTGTAGGGGGAATGTAACGGGACGAATTTAATTGAACCGTGATTCTGGGGACAGAATCCTTTTAAAGGGCGAAAGATGTGAACGAGAATTTTGTAATTTAATTTAAATATTTATTGAATTAAATAAATATTTTTGATGATTTATTTATTGAGTTAAATAATTATTTGATGGAATTATGGTAGATTAATTTAATTATATGTGTTACATTGATTAAATTAATGTAGAGAATTTTAATAATTTAAAGTAAGTATTTAATTGAGCTTATTTGATTAAAGGAATTATTTAATATGTGACACCCCCAAATTCGGGTACTTCAATTCCACGGGATTTGGTGTTCACGGTATAAATATCATCTATCTATCCACCCATAAAAAATGCAAACCATACAATAGATAGAAATAAATCCTCCCTTATGGGGTTACAACATCTGAATAATAAATACAATCTCAGGTCATACTAACCTTAAACATCTGTGCGAAACATAAACAAATAAATAAGTCTTACACAACTTTAACATAAGTCTGAAGCATAAACATATAAAATAAACAACAAGTCTTCATCACTTGTTGATCTTGCCCTTGCATTTGCTAGTAGAAGGCTCGTCGGACCTTTCGTTCTTAACTGCAATGTTATTATTACGCAAGAGTGAGCACGATTACCCACAAGTATAACAATATAACAACAATATAATAACATGCGAGTGAATCGAAGACTTCTGAATAAGAAACTCGACTTTTGAATCAAGAATGAATAACAAGAATCAAAAGAACATCTGAAATTCATAAGACCTCGAACTATGTCCTATGTTGTAAAGTGTTTATACTTTAAACCTTTAACAGTCATAAGACTATGGACTCTACTTCTCGTACTTAGGGGGTTCAGCCCTTAGTACCATACTGTGTACAATATCTCAACGCTAAAGCGTAAATAATCCCCTATACAGGGTTGTTGATCTTAGTTTTTTTTACATCAGAGTCCGCACCCAAGGAAGTTTGGTTTGGATAAGCTCAATAAAAATTCTAGAATTTAGAACGTTCATCAACTATGGACTAGCCGAATCAATAAAGGTTCGCTAGTCTTATAAGGTTCAACAATAACATCGATATTCAACTTGAATAATAAATCTCAAGAGTATACAATCGAATAAGTATTGTATAACTGAAGTAATACTTAAAGGAATAGTAATATCTCATATGAAAATCTCAACTTAAATAAACAAGGATAAGCACTTGCTCAATTGATAACTTTGAATTTAGATAGCTTGTTCAATGAAAGTAAAGTTAGAAAACTTGCTCAATGTAAAAGTAAGGTTTAGAAACTTGCTCAATTTAAAGGTTTGAGTTTAAGAAACTTGCTTAACAACAATAAGTTAGGGATAGAATACTTGCCTCTTACACAAGCTATAATTTATAATTCACGTCCTTTAATTAGTCCTATATAACCATTCATTTACAATATCAATTAATCAGAAGTTCGATATACTTATCGAATCACACATCGGTCTTTGAACACGTTATTAGACTTTATAAATAACGATTTAAGTCGTGTAATTAACTTATTAATTAATCACATAATAGAAGTTAATTAAACTGTTTTAACATCTCATTATATGCCTAATATGCCTTCATGTTCCTTACGTTAGGTATTTAAAAACATCTTTGAAAACTTGAATACTTAGAAAAATTCTGAAATTCTGCAGGTTGGGCCCGGCCGCGCTCCAATTACTCTTTGGAGCGGGGCGGGCGCGCTTCACGGCGCAGGCGCGCTCCAATTGTTCCTTGGAACGGCGCTGCCGCTGGGACGCAGACCTAGATATATTCTGAAGTTCGCGAAGAACATACAGAACAGCCCAATTAATGTCAATTTATACTAACACAACGATTTGTAATATTACCTATGAAGTATAAACTTCACAAAAATATTATAAATCAATTCTAGCATGTTTCTAACACCTTAAATCACGTAATTACATAAATTACAACATTTAATTTCACTGTTCTTCATATTTTGTAAAACTTTGAGGAAAAATATGAATTTTAACGTTACGGATTCGTTAATTCACCGAATCCATCCGTTTAAATTCTGTTTTGTTCGTTTCAACATACATAATCATATTCAAGTGTCAATTTTAATTCAAACATATGATTAAAATATTTAATTTACCTATATGGGTTATTCATACAATACTTATACTCTGTAATCCAGAAAATCCCAATTTAATCAAAATTTCATGGTATGATCATTGTAAATTCATATATACATGATATATAACATATTATTCACATATACTAGCACATATAAGATCACATCTTAAGTTAATTATCAAAGTAGTTCTTTAACAGAGAATTTTGAAAATACGTAAATGAAACTCTGTAACTTTTCAAAATTATAATTTAGGCATATATAAACATACTTTAAATGGTAGAAACATGTTATGATCCTATGTTAACATGTATATACACATAATTCACCAGTTCATACTTTAAATCACAATTTAAATTTTTCACAGAGAACTTTTTAAGAATACGTAAATAGAAAATATAAGAACATGAATTTAAATTAAAGATGAAAGGATTACTCTTGCTAATTTGTTTAGATTAGATGATAATAGGATAATGAAAGCCTCCTTTGATTCCTCAAACTTAATCTCACAGATTTTTCTCTCTCAATTTTCTCACTTTTCTCTCTAAAGTTCTCTGATATAAGATATAGAACCTGATATGTATATAATATAAGATATAAGTATAATACGTATATGTTATATGACTGAGGACGTGAGTGTTCAGTTAATCCCATAGTGGGTTAACTGCCCAACTCCTCTTAGGGTAGGGCCCTGTTTGCTTGTCCCTTATTCTCCTTCTCATTTAATTTAATTAACTCTTATTATATAGTTAATTGTCACACCTCTAATTAATTAATTAATCTTATTTAAATTAATTAAATAAAATAGCATAATTCCACATTAAATCACATAGTCACATAATTAAAATTCTTATTTATTAATTATGTCAAATCATTAAATCTCTAATTAATTATTAAATTAATTAGAATAACATTATGCTTATTAAATAATTTATTTAATCAAATAAGCTCGATTAAATACATACTTTAAATATATAAAAATTATCCAAATTAATTTAACTAATGTAACACATATAATTAAATTAATCTACCACGAATTCATCAATTAATTATTTAATTCAATAATTAAATCATCAAAAAATATTTATTTAATTCAATAAATATTCAAATTAAATTATAAAAATTTTGTTCATCACATAATAAGCATAATGTTATTCTAATTTAATAATTAATTAGAGATTTAAAGATTCTACATAATTAATAAATGAGAATTTTAATTATGTGATAATATGATTTAATGTGGTTTATGATATTTTATGTAATTAATTTAAATAAGATTATTGGATTAATTAAGTATGACAATTAAACTATATAATAAGCATGTAATTAAAATAAAGGGAAGGGAATAATAAAGGACAAACAAACAAGCCCTAAAGGGAGTTGGGCAGTTAACCCATTAAGGGATTAATTATCCACTATAATATCAGTTTTAATAATATATTATATACGTATATTATATCTAGCCATATATTACATTACATATCAGATATAACATATATCATATACAGAGAGAAACTTAGAGACATATCAGAGAGAAAAGAGAGAATTTGAGAGAGAATTGAGAAATTGAGAAGAAGAGTTGTAGATTCTAGAGTCTCTATCATCATCCTTGAATCTTATACACAAAGTAGCAAGGGTAATCTCTCATCTCAAGTACGTCTCTAACTCATGTTTTCATGTTTTCTCCATTAAAAGCATATTTAAGTTCTCTGTAATTAAAGTTATGGATGATTATTGTATATATTAATAAGTGTTCATATCATGTTTTATACCATGTATGCATGAATTAAAGTAGTTAGATTCATGTAATTATACGTTAACTGGAGTTTCATGAATTACAGAGTATGAAAATTGTATATATGACCCTTACGTACAAATTAAATGCGTTAAATTGTTTGTTTAACTTAAAATTGATAGTTGATTATGATCATGCATGTTTAAACGAACAAAACGAAATTCGAACAGACAGATTCAGAGTTATAACGAATCTGTAACGTCAAATTTCATGTTTTCTCTCAAAACTTTTCAAAATACTAAGAACAGTAAATTTAAGTGGTTTAATTTGAGTAAGTGCATGATCTTAAGTGTTAAAAACATGTTAGGATCATTGTATAATATTTCTATGAAGTTTATACTTCATGAGTATCAGTAATAATCATCGTGTTAGTGTAAATTGGAGTTAATTAGGCTACGAACTGTCAAAATCTCAAACTGAGGCTGAACTAGCTAAAGCCACCCCCCCTAGCGGGGTCCAGACCCGCCCCAGCGGGTAACCTACCAAGCATAGGCCCGCCCCAACGGGCATAACACTTGCCCCAGCGGGTGTGGTGCAGAGAAAAGTGAATTTTTGCTCCGTTTGTGTGATTTTAAGTCATAGCATAATGAGTTAACCTAACTTAATGAACCTGATAATATGATGAACATGTAATACTATACTACAATATGTTAACATATATTATAGAATTTTAAGTTTTATGTTAACAAACTAAGTTGTTAACATGTGTAATATAATTTGAAGTTTTTAATTTCATGTTAACAAACTAAGTGTGAACTTGAATATTGTGATCGTAAGACCTGATTATGACTATCTAAGAGATTACACTTGTATGCTATACATGTTATGAGTTTATACTCATGTTATGTGGTTAGTCAACAAGTTAATATTATAAACCAAGTTGTAAGTTGAACTTAAGTAGGAAGTTCAGCGATTAAACGTAGTGGTTATGGAACTAATCAATGTCATATGCATAATGTAATGTGTAGGACGTTGAGGAAGTGAATTGTAGTTGTAATTTGTTGTTTGTGCACGAGGCAAGTTTTCTAATCCTTATTTCTATGTTAAGCAAGTGTTATATCCCTAACTTATTATTGTTAATCAAGTTTTCTTATCTATACTTATTAAATTGAATAAGTGTTTCATTCCTTATTCTTATGTCAAGCAAGTTTCGAAACTCAAACTTTACTTTGATTGAGCAAGTTTTCTATTCTTGAAATACCATCATAATGCAAGTTTTTATCCTTGATTATTCAAGTTGAGATTCCATATGAGATGTTATAATACCTTTAAAGCATGATTCTAGTTATACAATACTTATTCGGTTGTATACTCTTGATCAAAAACTATTATTCGATTTGAATATTGTTTATTGTTGAAACTTGTAAGACTGATGAACCCTTATTGATTCGACTAGTCCATAGTTGATGAACGTTCTAAATTCTAGAACTGTTAGTGAGCTTATCCAAACCAAACTTCCTTTGGTGAGAACTCTGATGTCAAATTGAGATGAACAACTCTTTAATAGAGGATTATTTACGCTTTAGTGTTGAGATATTGTGCACAGTATGGTACTAAGGGCTAATCCCCCTAAGTACGAGAAGTAGAGTCCATATAGTCTTATGACTGTTAAAGGTTTAAAGTATAAATACTTGACAACCTAGGATATAGTTCAATGTCTTATGACCCTCAGATGTTCTTTTAATTCTTGTTATTCATTCTAATTGATTCAAAAGTCAAGCTTTCTGATATTCAGACTTCATTGATTATTCGCATGTTATTATATTGCTATATTTTTGTATATTTGTGGGCAATCGTGCTCACTCTTGCATAATAACATTGCAGTTAAGAACGAAAGACCGGGCGAGCCTTCCACTAGCAAAGGCAAGGGAAAAGTTAACAAGTGTTGAAGACTTGTTATATAAATGTTTATGTTTTAAGACTTATGTGTAATGGTTAAGACTTATTTGTTTACGTTTTCGCAACAGAGATTTAAGGTTAAGTATGACCTGGGATTGATTACGTATTTATTTCAGATGTTGTAACCCCATAAGGGGAGATGATGGATTTATTTCTATCTATTTCATGGTTTGCATTTATTATGGGTAGATATATATATGATATTTGTACAGTGAACACCAATTTCCGTGAAAATTGAAGTACCCGGATTTGGGGGTGTCACAATATATGTGGAAATTTATTAAGTAATTAAATTTCAAAGGAAAAGATATTATAAGATTAAAGTTAATGTGTATATGTATATATACATATATACTTAGAATGTGTTATTTTTTTAGCCAAATAAGATGAATGATTAATTTAAAATTAATCATACAAGAATAAATGAAAAGCTTCATTATAGAAGCTTGTGAAAATTAACCCTTACCTAGTAGTCAAATATTAGAAAAGGGATAAAGAATAAGGCAAGTCAAAATAATATATATTGCGCAAACCATATGAAGAAGGTTTATTATATGTAGCATATTTATTTTGTAAATATTTAATGTATGTATGAATATTGCGTAATAGTTATAGAATATGTACGAATATGAAGTACCGTAACGTACCAGATTCGAGGTTCAAGGGACCCGGATTTGGGGGCGTTACGGTGCTTCTCTTTTCATATCAACATAAATATCTATAAGGTTTAATTTTTTAGTTATGATTTTCCTTTTACTCCATTTCCAAATTCCAACCCATTGGAATTTCCAAACATTTTTTTTAATTTATAATTTTATTTGAGCATAAAAGTTTAAAATCTTCCTCTTTCTTTTCATATATATTTACTTAAATAATTTTTTAAACTTTAAAGTAAAGTGATAGTTAATTTGAAATCATCCTCTCTTCTTTTTTTTTGGATTTTAATCATGTGGTGCAAACTTTGGAATATAAAAATTATATATCATGCTTATGAATAAGTGATCATATCCTTTCTTATATTATGTGACAACAACTGCATTTCTAACTGAATCACAATTGCAGTTTTAATTTTATAAGCATGTTGTAATCAAACAAAATTTTAATTTAGTCGCAAACAAATTTTCATATCCGTTTACATAATGGCATAACGCTATTACGACTCAAACAACTACAACTACCCTGAAAATGAACAAATCATTATTCGAGAACATGCTTGTAATGAACTTGTTCTTAGGCGCCTACATATTATGTATGTTTTTTTTTTGGATGAGCGAAATAATTTTAAAAAAAAAACTCAATGTAGTACAAATTCGACAAATTCAAAAGATTTGAAAGGGACCACAAAGAGTTGCATTACAAGAATTTAAAACCTAAATATTGCATTACAACATAAAACAAATAGCCCTTATTAAGTTATTATATAAGAAAATAATAATACCTAATTTTTGGAGATTAAGTAAACCTAACAAAATAAGAAAACAAAATTCTAATAATAATATACCATGTTAGAATTCTTCATGTGAATGAATATGCCAAAACAGAGAAGAAGCGTAAAGAAGAAGCTAAATTTCATTTACCCAAAAACTAGCTATATCAATATATTGTATATCAATATTTATACTATTACAATAAAATATAACCAAGGTAAAGTTATGTTAACCGTAGTTAACATTCTCACTACAAGAAAATGCTCTATCAGCGACCAAAGGTGTCAGCGACTGCGATATCCGGTCGCTATTTAGGACATCAGCGACCGCCTCTGGCTACCGTTTATGATTCTGGTCTCTAGATAATATTAGCGACCGCATGTGGTCGCAGTTCGGTCGCAGGTATACTTTTGCCGCCTAAAAATTGGCGTGAAATGCTGGCGGGAAATTACTTTGTGACCACAAAGTATCAGCGACCGCAGTCCGGTTGCGAATATGTCCACATCATTAAAAATCAGCGACCACCTACGATCGCTGATCTATTTAAATGTTAATCCCCAGGAGACTCGACAGACCAGAAAACGGAAAGAAAAGGAAGGAGAACAGAAAAGGGAGAAGACGAAGAAGTGGGAGAAGAGAAGACGAAGAAGAGAAGCTGCTACCGCCGTTACCGCCACCGTCCGCCGCTGTCGCCACGTCCGCCGCTATCGCCACCGTCTGCAGCTACCGCCCCCACCGCCCCTACCGCCGTCGACACTCCCATCAATTTAGGTATATATTTCTTTTTGCTAGACTATACTAAGACTCCATACATTTCCTTTTGTTATGCAAGTTTAATAGTAATTGATAGTTGTTTTAGTGTAAGATGATGTTGAATTAGCCAAACAACTAGGATTATGCAAAGTTATCCCTCCTGTTTGTGATAATTTTATAAAATAATGGGCATATATGTATTCTAAAAATATATATCATATATGTATTTTATAAAATATAGCATATATGGTTCATGTAATACTTGGAAAAGAGAAACATAAAAAAAATGTTGATATGCCTAAAAAATTATAATATGTCTCAAAGGACTGTTCTATTGATTTGTTTGGTTTTTCTGCTGGCCTAATGTAGTATGTGATATCTATACATCTGTTAATGGCAAACATCTGCTTTTCTTGTTGTTGTATACTTATGTTTTCTACCATTAGCCAAGAAAATTGCTTAAAATCTGGTTGAAACTAGAAGGGCTTGTTTGCATTTTGAAGTTGAATAATGGAAAAGCACATTTTTACCAAATTGAGCAGAACAATTTTGTTTGGTTGGATTTTTTGGTTGCTGAGAATATATTTGGTTATATGTCAAAGGGTGCTTTCTGATCCATGCCAATCCCAAAGGGTTATATGTCATGTTCCTATGTCTTTGGTAGCGTTATGAACCATACATATATCATACATATCTTTGGTAGCGTTATGAACCATACATGTATCATGTATCATTATAATAACTCATAATAATATAACTCATAATAATATCTTGAAATTTGTAAAAATATAGATGGCTTCGTCTTCAGCAGCGTCGAAAAAGCGCAGTTTGGGTCGGGGGCCTAATCACGTGCCGAAGGCCCCTGCTAATCTGGATAACCGGATTCTTATTTCTATACGTCCTCCTCCTGATAGCACGTATGTCCGCTTTCTGTATATATAAACTCTACGTATCTTTAATGTAACTTGTTGTATATTGCTTTAAATATTATAATAACTCTACGTATCTTTAATGTAACTTGTTGTATATTGTAGTGACTTTTCAGATAACAAGATAGTCAAGTGCATTTCACAGTTGTGCCTGCAGAACTGGCCGACACCTGTGATTACGTGGGCGAGTACACCTATAGCCCACAAGGATGTAGTATGGGCTGAATTTCAAGTAAGTTTTAAATTGTTTAGTAGTGTTAGATTATATGTTATTATAGAGTACCGTTTTAATATTATTATTGTTATTTTATTTGCAGAAACGGTATAGATGGGAGGACGCGCAGGCCTCCGTGATACAGACACTATTCTGGCAGAAGTGCGCAGTCCGCACCAAGGATAATTTGAATAAAGAACGCATAAAAGCCCTACACAATGCATCTATCGACCATCCAGACCAGGGAGAGGAGCACATACAAGAGCAAAACCCCTGGTGGTGCACCCAAACCATATGGGCTGGGATGTGTGCTCAATGGAGAGCTGATCCCTGGGTCAAGAGACGCACAACTGCAGCCACCAACAGATCCTCGGGTGTACCTGCTGGCGAAAAGACGAAAGGCACCTACAGGGGCGATAGTATATCATATGTGCAGCATATCACTACTAGGGTACGTATGAATAGTATAATAACTTGTGAATATTTGATAGAATATTTTTAGTATGTTTACAATCATATATGGTTTGTAGAATATCACATATGTACTTAGTATGGGAGTATGTTTTGTATAGGAGTCTCAATCTCAAGGTACGCCTATCCATTGGTTGGATGTGTACGTGGCCACCCGTGATGGTCTTCCTGATGCTATCCAGATCGCGGTAAAAAGTTTTGACAACTTTGATATATGTTATTTATCAAGTTTATGTTATTATTTTGAATTTAATATGTATTTTTAATTATTTAATTGTTAACCTGCTGACAGGATACTTATAAGGGCTTATTGAACGAGCGTTATCCTGAAGGCACTCCACATCCGGTCATTGATCAAGAGCTGTGGGAGAGGGCGTTAGTTGTGAAGAAGAATTACGTCAAAGACCAAGGACAACGACGACGCCCAACCATCAGTGACACAAGCAGCTCTGCTACCCAGTCTACACAATCATCGACCCATCTAGGTCATCATACTTCTGCTGATTGTGTGAGAGCGATCTATCGAGCTCATGATCTTCTTCGTATACTGGGCGGGCATTTGGGGGTTCTGAGTCCTGATGAGTTAGCTGCTGCAGTGGCGGCAATAGCATCATCACTGCAGGAGGCTAGCGACCAGGTAATCTTAGTATTTATATTACAATCAAATTAATTAGTCACTTATATGTACTATATATATACTATTTATGTAACTTGTTTTATTATTTTGTTAATTACAGGGTGATCATTCAGATACTACTTTGGACGAAGATGTATGACGGCCAACCTATAGCTAGTATTGTTGTATAGCTATATATGAACCTTGTACTTTTATATTCATTCTTTGGATGACTTTAAACTTAAACACTTGAGATTTGTATATATTTCTTCATTCATAATAAGTTTTTTAGTGTTTATATAGTTTATACTGTTTTGGTGTATGCTAATGTGTTGGTTGGAAGTTTATATATATTGTCTGTTGTGTGTTGGGATATAAAACAAGTACAAAACAGGTATAGTTTTTTGGAAAATCCAGAAAACAGAAAAAATATTTTTTTATTTTTATACATCAGCGACCGCTATTAGATCAGGGAGTTAGCGACCGCATACGGTCGCGGATGGCGGTTGCTGAAACATAGTCCACGTCAGCCTTTCGACCTTGACAATGTTGACTCATCTTAGCGACGGTACCGGTCGCTAATAGCGGTCGCAGATCCGTCTATCGCAAATAGTGGTCACTTTTGTACATTCCAGCGACCAGATATTATGCGACAGCTGTCAGCGACCGATAACAGTCGCTGATGGCCAAGTGTGACAGTAGACGATCGCTGATAGACGGTCGCTGATAGCCCTATTTCTTGTAGTCTATTGTATATGTTGGGCTAAACTGCATTACACCTTCATCATGCTCCAACTCTTGCTCATGTCTAGTAGTTGTCATTGAGACAGCATTCGCTATCTTGTATCGTAACACTATGGCAGGTGTTGTTACTCTTGGCATAATTCCTACATATACCACAGTACACATATGTTCAGCTCTACTATACCATTATTAAAACTGTAAAATAATTAATCTCATTATTGGGTTTTTTTGTGTGGCAAAAACTACTTAAGGAAAAAGGGTATGTAATCGATATTTACTTGTACCATATTGTTACTGAACCAAATCCAATTAGTCACCTATAATTTGGTATCGGTATATTTATTTGGGTACAAGTTAAACCAATTTGATACGGTATTTTACTGATTCACACCCCTAATGTCACGGACTTTATTATGTATAGTTTTAATATCAAATGATTTTATATGACATATAAAATGAGCTCGAGTCCTAACTTGCATAACTATTTACCATTTGATAAACATACGAAGCCTAAAAAATTTATTTTTTAATCGCATTTATATGGAAAATAATATATATGTTGAATATCTCGTGATAAAGTTGAATTAAGACTAATATTGAACTCTAAGTAATTAAATAAAATAATAATGTGTGTCCCTTTTTAATTCTAATTTTTTGTTCTATATATCCACATGCGTACGTTGTTGACATTTAATATTGGTCAAATCCCGAATCCGAATCAAATCAAATCCATCCAAATAAGGCCTTAACCTACTACCCAATTGTATCTTTTAGGATCATCTTAACACACCACAGACTCACCCAAAATGTCATAACTGAATATACTGTTGTTAGTAACTTAATTCTGTATATACAAACAAATTCTCCTCACATGTTTCGATGTATAACTGCGGTGTTACATCTATTTCATAGGCAAAAAATCTTTAAAAGCCCAACCTTGACTCGCAAAAAATCTTTAAAAGCCCAACCTTGACTCGTTTACAAATCTAACTCTCTACATTCATACTATCGCAACACACATTCTCTCTCTCAATATGTTTATGTCCATTCTTAAATATCGTTGGGCACTCTATTAATGTACTTAGTACTCGAAAGCACACGCGTTGCGTATGTAAATTATGTGAGCCGTGTAAAATAAAAATATCATAAAATTTGAAGGACAAATTAAAAAGATAAAAAAAGTAATATATAAAGGTCAAAATATGAATTGCCTTAAAAGTTGAATAACATTTTCGAAAAAAATAAATAAAAAATCTGATCCAGTATTTTACTTATTCACACCCCCTAATCTCACGGACTTTATTATGTATAGTTTTAATAACAAATATTTTTATATAACATATAAAATGAGTATGAGTCCTAACTTGGATTTACCATTTGATAAACATGCGAGGCCTAAAAAGTTTATTTTTTAATCGCATTTTTATAGCAAATAATAAATATGTTAAAAATTCCGTGATGAAGTTAAATTGCGACTAACATGAAACCCTAAGTAATAAGATAAAATAACAATGTGTATCACTTTTTAATTCTTTTTTATTTCATATATCCACATACGTTGACATTTAATATTAATATAAATTTGTCATATATAGTAGAACTCTATTGTTATTATAAAAGGGTCAAGTCAAGCTCATTGTGATCAATTGAAACAATCGGGTCAAATCTCGATTTCAGAACAAATCTTAGGTCAAATTCTAAGCTTGAATCGAATCAAATTAATCATTCAAACAAGACCTTAAACCACTATAATAATAATAACTTCTTGGGTTATCACTTAGTCCACCACAGACTCACTAAAAAAGTCATGAATAAAGGTCTTATTAAGGTTAACAACTTAATTCTTTATATACAGACCAATTCGTCCTACATATTTCGATGTGGGACTTGGGTATTACAATTCTCCCACTTAAATTTTTGACGTCCTCGTCAGAATCAATCACACACAATCCATAGATCTTCACCTCTCTAGCCATTGTGAGATAATACCGACTAACTTTGTGTCTCCACCTCCTGGCTTCTCTCTCTATTGTGGGGTGATACCATCGGTCTTCGGGTGATCACCACCTCCTACATTCTTCGATGTGGGACTTGGATATTACAAATTCTCCCACTTAAATTTTTAACGTCCTCGTTAGAATTAATCACACACACGATCCATAGATCTTCGTCTTTCTAGCCATTGTGAGATAATATATACCGACTGACTTTGTGTCTCCACCTCCTGGCCTCTATCTATTGTGGGGTGATACCACCTGCCTTCGTGTGATCACCACCTCCGACAAATTGATTGAATAAAACCCAACCCAAGCTATCGAGAGTCAACTTTGATACCATATGAAATAACCTGGATTAAATTCCGAGTCCGAAATAAATTTTGGATAAAATCTTATGCATGTTCGAATCGAATCGAATCAAATACATCCAAACAAGGCTTTAAACTACTAGCCCAATTGTATCTTCTCAGGTCATCTTAATCCACCACAAGCTCACCCAAAAGGTTATGACTAAAGTTAATATTGTTAGTAACTTAATTTTATATATATACAAATTCTCCTCACATATTTCGAACTGCAGTGTTACATCAATTTCATAGACAAAAAGCTTTAAATGCCTAACCTTGACTCGTTTATATACAAATCTAACTCTGTACATTCATACTATTGCAACACATTCTCTCTCTCAATATGTTTGTGTCCATTCTTAAATTATATAATATCGATGGACACTCTATTACTGTAATTAGTAATCGGTAGCAAAATCGTTGCGTGCATAAATTATGTTGGATAAAATAAAAAATAATATAAATTTAAAGAATTAAATAGAAAGATAAGAAAATTAATATAAAAAGAACAAAATAAAAATTGTCAAGGTCAAAAAACATTTTCGAATAAGTCAAAAAGCATAAAAAAAAAACTATTTACACCACAGTCGTCCCTTCGACTTTATATACTAGATAATATAACTAATACTTAAAAATATATTTGTGTCGATTTTCATTATAAATGGACCGATTTATTTATTTTCTATGATCTATTTAATATTATTATTTTTTGGCGTACTTTTTACGCATGTGCAAAATCAAACTACGATATGAGCAAGTTCACATTGGATAATAAAAAAACTTCGACTATCATCAACATGATATGGGCAAGACCAATCAGGGAATGATAGATCTACAATTAATACCAATAAATGGAGATAATATTTATTTAATAAAAACTCCATAATTTAGAGAAACCAAACTAGGAGAAACAAAAAACCCTAAAAAAGAGGGGAACCCCTCACAAAGGACAAAAACGATTAAAAATATAAAAATAAAGGTGAAAACAAAATCCTAGGAGGGTTCAGAGAAAACCTCCCAAGAACGTAGAATATGGAGTTTAGGATTTCTCTCTAAAAAGAAAAGAGGAAGACTTGAGAGGTTTTTGATTTAATGTTATGAAAATGAGTACGATTTGAAGAGTGGGCATGAAATTTTTATTTCATACCATTATTAAGAGATTATAATTGTTATGTTTATTTGTTTAATATAAAGTCAACGCCATTAAAAGTTCTTAATAAATATAATCAGCTTCTTTCACTAAACGGTCTCATTTTGATTGGAGTTTTATTAATATATGACGGGGCAAAATGATGTCATTAGATTTAAAGTAAAAGATTGTGATGTACAGATCAAACTCTAAACTCTGGAGTCGCGCCCCGAGAACCCGGGAGGAGGCGGATCCTAGCAAACACGTTGTGTGCGTTAATTGTGTGGGGTAAAATAAAAATATTATAAATTTAAAGGATTAAATAGAAAGATTTAAAAATTAATATAAAAAGAACAAAATAAAATTGTCTTAAAGGTTGAAAAACATTTTCGAAAAAGTCAAATAGTTTCAAAAAAATTATTTACACCACAATCAACCCTTTGACTTTATATACTAGATAAAATAATTAATACTTAAAAAGTTATTTGTGTCAATTTTCATTATAAATGGACTGATTTATTAATTTTATATTATCTATTTATTATTGTTATTTTTTTGCATACTTTTTAAGCATGTGCAAAATCAAACTACGATATGAGTAAAAAGAACTTCAACTATTAGCAACATGATCTGGGCAAGACCAATCATGGAATGATAAATCTAAAAATACCAATAAATGGAGAGAATATTTATTCAATAAAAACTCCATAATTTTGAGAAATCAAAATAGGAGAATCAAAAAAACCTAAAATGTGGGTGGGGGGGGGGGGGCAGGGTGGAAACCCCCACAAACGACGAAAACTAATTAAAAATAAAAAAAAATCAAGGTGAAAACAAAATCCCATGAGGGTTCACAGAGACCCTCCCAAGATTGTAGAATATGTAGGGGGCTAAGATTTCTCTCTAAAAAGAAAATCGAGAGACTAGAGAGGTTTTTGATTTAATGTTATGAAAGATAAGTATGATTTCAAGAGCAGGCATGCAATTTTTATTTCATACCATTATTAAGAGATTGTAATTGTTATGTTTATTTGTTTAATATAAATTCAACGCCATTAAAAGTTCTTAATAAGTATAACCAACTATTTCACTGAAACGGTCTCGTTTTGATTGTAGATTTATTAATTTATGACAAGTCAAAACGATATCGTTAGATTTAAAGTAAAAGATTGTGATGTACAGATCGAACTCTAAACTCTAGAGACGCGCCTCTAGAAACTCCGGAGGAGGCGGATCCTATCAAACGCGTTGCGTGCGTAAATTGTGTGGAGTAAAATTAAAATATTATAAATTTAAAGGATTAAATAGAAAGATAAAAAAAATAATATAAAAAGAACAAAATAGAAATTGTTTAAGGTCGAAAAACATTTTCGAAAAAGTCAAAAAGCTTTAAAAAAAACTATTTACACCATGTCGGCCCTTTGACTTTATATACTAGATAATATAATTAATACCTAAAAAGTTATTTGTGTCGATTTTCATTATAAATGGACCAATTTGTTAATTTTATAGGATCTATTTAATATTGTTATTTTTGTGTACTTTTTACGCATGTGAAAAATCAAACTACGATATGAGCAAGTCCACGTTGGGTAATAAAAAAACTTCGACTATTAGCAACATGATTTGGGCAAGACCAAACAAGGAATGATAGATCTACAAATACCAATAAATGGAGAGAAAATTTATTTAATAAAAACTCCATAATTTTGAGAAACCAAACTAGGAGAAACAAAAAACCCTAAAAAGGGGGGGGGGGGTGGGAAGCCCCTACAAAGGACGAAAACAATTAAAAACATAAAAATCAAGGCGAAAACAAAATCCTTGGAGGGTTAAGAGAGACCCACCCAAGATCGTAGATTATGGAGGCTAGGATTTCTCTCTAAAAAGAAAAGAGAGAGACTAAAATGCTTTTTGATTTAATGTTATGAAGATAATTACGATTTGAAGAGCGGGCATCAAATTTTTATTTCATGCCATTATTAAGAGATTGTAATTGTTATGTTTATTTGTTTAATATAAAGTCAACGCCATTAAAAGTTCTTACAAAATATAATCAGCTTCTTTCACTGAAACGGTCTCGTTTTGATTGGAGTTTTATTAATTTGTGATGAGACAAAACGATGTCGTTAGATTTATAGTAAAAGATTCTGATGTACAGATCGAATTCCAAACTCTGGAGTCGCGCCCCTAGAAGCTCCGAAGGAGGCGGAACCTAGCAAACGCGTTGCGTGCAAATTAAAATTGTGAGGGGTAAAATTAAAATATTATAAATTTAAAAGATTAAATAGAAAGATAAAAAAATAATATAAAAAGAATAAAATAGAAATTGTCTTAAAGGTCGAAAAACATTTTCGAAAAAGTCAAAAAGCTTCAAAAAAAACTATTTACACCAGAGTCGGCCCCTCGACTTAATATACTAGACAATATTATTAATACTTAAAAAGTTATTTGTGTCGATTTTCATTATAAGTGGACCGATTTAATAATTTTATATGATCTTTTATTTTTTTTATTTTTTTTCTCTTCTTTTTAGGCATGTGCAAAATCAAACTACGATATTAGCAAGTCCACATTGGGTTATAAAAAAACTTCGACTATTAGTAACATGATCTGGCCAAGACCAATCGGGGAACAGTAGATTTACAAATACCAATAAATGGAGAGAACATTTATTTAATAAAAACTCCATAATTTTGAGAAACTAAACTAGAAGAAACAAAAAACCCTAAAAGGGGGGGGGGGGAATCCCCAAAAAGAACGAAAGCAATTAAAAATAAAAAATCAAGGTGAAAACAAAATCCCAGGTTCAGAGAGACCCTCCCAAGATCGTAGAATATGGAGACTAGGATTTCTCTCTAAAAAGAAAAAAAGGGAGACTAGAGAGGATTTTGATTTAATGTTATGAAAATAAGTACGATTTGAAGAGCGGGCATGAAATTTTTATTTCATACCATTATTAAGAGATTATAATTGTTATGTTTATTTGTTTAATATAAAGTCAACGCCATTAAAAGTTCTTAATAACTATAATCAGCTCCTTTCACTGAAACGGTCTCGTTTTGATTGGAGTTTAATTAATTTATGACGGGACAAAACGATGTCGTTAGATTTAAATTAAAAGATTGTGATGTACAAATCGAACTCCAAACTTTGGAGTCGCGCCCCTAGAAACCTTGGAGGAGGCGAATCCTAGTAAACGTGTAGCGTTCGTTAATTGTGTGGGGTAAAATAAAAATATTATAAATTTAAAGAATTAAATAGAATTAAAGATTAAAAAATTAATATAAAAAAATAAAATAAAAATTGTCTTAAAGGTTAAAAACATTTTCGAAAAAGTCAAAAAGCTTCAAAAAAATCATTTACAACATAGTCGGCCCTTCGACTTTATATACTAGATAATATAATTAATATTTAAAAAGTTATTTGTGTCAATTTTCATTATAAATGGACCGATTTATTAATTTTATATGATCTATTAAATATGGTTTTTTCGTACTTTTTACGCATGTGCAAAATTAAACTACGATATGAGTAAGTCCACAGTGGGTAATAAAAAAAAACTTCGACTATCAACAACATGATCTGGGCAAGACTAATCATGGAATGATAGATCTACAAATACCAATAAATGGAGAGAATATTTATTTAACAAAAACTCCATAATTTTGAGAAACCAAACAAGGAGAAACAAAAAACCCTAAAAGGGGAGGGGGGGGGGGGGGGGGGGGAACCCCACAAAGGACAAAAACAATTAAAAATATAAAAATCAAGGTGAAAACAAAATCCCATGAGAGTTCAAATAGACCCTCCCAAGATCCTAGAATATGAAGGTTAGGATTTCTCTCTAAAAAGAAAAGAAAGAGACTAGAGAGGTTTTTGATTTAATGTTATGAAGATAAGTACGATTTGAAGAGCGGACATATATGAAATTTTAATCTCATACCATTATTAAGAAATTGTAATTGTTATGTTTATTTGTTTAATATAAATTGAACGCCATTAAAAGTTGTTAATAAATATAACCAGCTTCTTTCACTGAAACGGTCTCGTTTTGATTGGAGTTTTATTAACTTGTGACGGGATAAAACGATTTCGTTAGATTTAAAGTAAAAGATTGTGATGTATAGATCGAACTCCAAATCTAGAGTCGTGCCCCTAGAAACTCCAGAGGTGTCGGATCCTAGCAAACGCGTTGCGTGCGTAAATTGTATGGGGTAAAATAAAATTATTATAAATTTAAAGGATTAAATAGAAAGATAAAAAAATTAATATAAAAAGAACAAAATAGAAATTGTCTTAAAGGTTGAAAAACATTTTCGAGAAAGTCAAAAAGCTTCAAAAAAACTAATTACACCACAGTCGGTCCTTTGACTTTATATACTAGATGAAATAATTAATACTTAGAAAGTTATTTGTGTCGATTTTCATTATAAATGGACCGATTTATTAATTTTATATGATCTATTTAATATTGTAATTTTTTGCGTACATTTTACGCACGTACAAAATCAAACTAAGATATGAGCAAGTCCGCATTGGGTAATAAAAAAACTTCAACTATTAGCAAGATGATCTGGGCAAAACCAATTAGGGAATGGTAGATCTACAAATACCAATAAATGGAGAAAACATTTATTTAATAAAAACTCCATAATTTTGAGAAACCAAGAAAAAACAACAAACCCTAAAAAATAGGGGGGAAAAGCCCTTACAAAGGACGAAAACAATTAAAAATATAAAACTCAAGGTGAAAACAAAATTCCAGGAGGGTTCAGAGAGACCCTCCCAAGATCGTAGAATATGGAGAGTAGGATTTCTCTCTAAAAAGAAAAGAGAGACTAGAGAGGTTTTTGATTTAATGTTATGAAGATAAGTACGATTTAAAGAGCAGGCATCAAATTTTTATTTCATACCATTATTAAGAGATTGTAATTGTTATGTTTATTTGGTTAATATAAAGTCAACGCCATTAAAAGTTCTTAATAAATATAATCAGCTTCTTTCACTGAAACGGTCTCGTTTTGATTGGAGTTTTATTAATTTCTGACGGGACAAAACGATGTCATTAAATTTAAAGTAAAAGTTTGTGATTTACAGATCGATCGAACTCCAAACTCTGGAGCCACGCCCCTAGAAACTCTGGAGGCAGGCGGATCCTAGCGAATGCGTTGCGTGCGTTAATTGTGGGGTAAAATAAAAATATTATAAATTTAATATAAAAAATATTTCTTAAACTTTTTATAAATGACATATAAAAAAAATAAATTCTTTTCTTAAAAACCAACATATATTCAATTCAAAGCAAACATTAAATCTATATCATTTATTAGGATAGTTATCTTAGTGTGCAATTGTGATAGCTTAGCTGCCAAGTTGTCAAGCAGATATATTACCATTACATTTATGATTAAAATAAAAAAATCATAAACAAAATATTTACTCATATATGCCGGATATAACTGTACTCTCTTTAAAATATATTACTCTCCCTGACTCAAGTTAAAAGCTCAATTTTAACTTGTTAAAGTCAAATGGACCATTTTTAGAATTAATTTTTATAACAGTTTTGCCAAAATGTAAGTGAAGAGTTTATAACGAAAAGAAATTATATACAATTTACTATTATTGTCAATTTTTTTAACTTCAAAAATACAATTATATATATATATATGTGTGTGTGTGCGCGCGCTTAATAAATAATTCTAAAAAAAGTCAATTTAACTTTAAAAAGTTAGAACTTGACATTTAACTTGATACTGGAGGAGTATTTAGTTTTCCTTAGACAATAACAATTTTAAAAAAAAATCAATAATGGAGTACTATTGCAAATGCTAGTATGTCGCACAATGTGAGAGAATTGATATTTATACAAAGAAAATTGATGTTTCGTAAGACTCTCCTCACATGAATAATAGTTGGGACTCAAATTCCCTATCATTTAAAATCATAGACCTTGAGAAAATATCATTTTTTTCTTGTGAAAATAATAATTCCCTATGCATATAGATTTACTCTTCTTCATTACATTTATCATGAACTACAGAAAAATTAAAGGCATTAATTATCTTCTTACTTAATTATAAGATGGATAATATCAACTCTTCTTAATTACATGAAAGTAGTTGTTTGCCAAAGCTAATTACAAAATGTCAGTCAACAACATTAAGGTTGTTATAATATGATTTCATAAAAGGCTAAACTAGACCCATCTAAAGTCATAAGCTACAAAGTCTAATTTATGATATTGTACGGATCTTGGTTGGGTGATGGATGTGATCTATGTTACATTTATTTGCCTATAAAAGGCAAACTAATCTAATGGAAAAACACACCAAGAAAGAAAGAAAGAAAGAAATTCTCTCTAAATTTTCATTTTACATCTTTTGTTATTTCTTTAGTTTTATAACACGTTATCAGCACGAATCTCCAACCAACTGAGACGGTAAAATTTTAAGTTCTTGCAATTTAGCAGTATACTACTGGCATGGCTCTGCCGCCATTTATATTCTTTATATGTCAAATTATATTCATGTTATACTCACTACAAGAAAAAGGCCCATCAGCGACCAATATTATCTACGACCGCTATATTCCGTCTCTAATATCAGCATTAGCTACCGCTATTAGCGACCACTACCCAAAGTAGTCACTACTTGTTACTAGCAACCACATTGCGGTCGCTAATCGGTCGCCGAGTTGAGTTTTTCGCCATAAATTTTAGCACCTGGGTTGGCGGGGGGAAATTAATTCAAATCTGCGACCGCATCCAGTCGTAGATAGTGGTCGCAAACCGGTTTGACTTCCTCAGCAGCTCTACCGTCAGTCAACTAAAAACCAGCGACCGCAGTCGGTCGCAGATCGTGATCGCAGAATTGTTTGACTTCCTCAGCAGCTCGACCGTCAGTTAATTAAAAGTCAGCGACCGCGTCCGGTCGCAGATGGCGGTCGCTGATTCTTTTTAAATAGACCAGCTTGCTGCAGAAGACGCGAACAGAAACAGAAGTGGGAGGGAGGAGAAGGAGAGGAAGAAGAAGATGCCGCCCGGCCGCCCGCCTCCACCTCCGCCTCCTCCCGGCCGCCCGCCTCTGCCGGCCGCCGTCGCCGCCGATAACCCCATCCGCAGGTATCATTTCTCTCTCTTTTCTTTACTTTAATTAGTTAATTTATATATATTTTGATTCTTCAATTAAATATATATATCTTGCATGTTATGTGTTAATATGTGTTTAATTTGCCTATTTAGTTTGAATATGAGTTAGATTTATATATATGTGATATTTAGTTTCAATTTGGCTAGCTTTAATTTGTGCAATTTGAGTGCATGCATGTTCATAATATGATATTTTGAGTGCATGGAAGTTCATAATATGATATTGAGGCTTATGTTAGTTTAAATATTAATCTATATTAAATTAAATATAATAACATATAAATAGAATAAAATAACAGAAAATAATACAATCTAAGTTTAATACAAAATAAATTAAATATAATAACATATAAATATAATAAAATAAGACTAAAATAATACAATCTAAGTTTAATACAAAATAAATTAAATTAAATATAATAACATATATTACATTACTTAGTTAAATATAATAACATATATTACTTAATTAGTTAAATAGAATAACATATAAATATAATAAAATAAGACTAAAATAAATAACATTTAATTACTTAGTTAATATATAAATAACATATATTACTTAGTTAATATATAAATAACATATATTACATTACTTAGTTAATATAATAACATATATTACATATATTACATTACTTAGTTAATATAATAACATATATTACATTACTTAGTTAATATAATAACATATATTACATTACTTAGTTAATATAATAACATATATACTTAGTTAATATCTACTAAAATCAACTAAGTAGCATTTACTTAGTTTTCACTCCTAAATTTATAACTATTTAGTTTGAATTAGTATTAATATTACTTAGTTAATATATAAATTACATATATCAAATATTTCTTTTTCTTTCAAAATGACGGACATTGTCTTGACATTTATCAAATACCTCATCCATGCTTATATGTGAATCTTTTATCTGTACTTCGTTGAATACTTGCCTCGATCCGTGTTTCATCATCTACCTTGTATGCAGGATACGACATAGCAGTTGCAGCTAATACTTCAACAGGTTCCTCGGCAGCCAAAAAAATAGGGTTGTGTATGTAAGACCCCAACTTTTATGAATAAAGATTTAATTTTCTTTATATATTATTTTGAAATAGTAAGGTGTTGATTTGATAAATACGAAAAGTTATGGATGAAATGTGCAAATATTTTAAAATGAGCAAGTGGGTATAAAATATTCTTGTTGTCGGGGAATATTCGTACGACGGCGCAACTATTTGTGGGCCCCACAACGAAATAACTGTTGAATATAGAAAGCGACAGAAATAACCTTTTTATAAAATAACGGCGTAGTTGTTACAGTTAGTACTGTTGAAATACCCGGTGGTTAAAATACAGTGATACGCGGTGTTGCACAATAGCACACGATATTGCACAGTATTTCGAATTATTGAGTCTTATGTGAGAAGTCATTACTCAATAATTGTTACAGTAATTACTGTTCAATATTTTATTATTGATTCAATAATTGCATAATATTTTATTGACTCAATAATTGTTGCATTGATATTTTATTGACTCAATAATTGCTACGTTGCTATTTTATATGATTGATTCAATAATGGCTACAGTTGATAGTTTGTATTATTGATTCAATAATTGTCACTGCATAGTATTTCACATTATCAACTCAATAATTCATATTATTTGAATAATATTATTAGATAGCATTATTGACAATGTCTAAGGAAGTTCTGTCTAGGAGGGGTTATTTAATTGCGCGCCAGTAAGGAGAAGTCCTTATCGGAAGGCCCCCTCTTTCCTGGGAACGACCTGGTTGTCAATATTGTAGTTCTGTAATATTATTTGTGAATAATTAATTATTGATTTATATGATAAGAAAATATTTATTTTGTGGATATTAAAGAAGGAATTAGTGCTGATGTGTATTTATCAGTATTTTGGTGTGAGAAATCATCTGTTTATGGATTTCGAATAATTTATGCTTGGAATTTGGAAAAACTTCCTTCTACAAAGTTGTAGAGAATTAAATTTCCTATGGAAGGACATAGAATTTGTATTTTTCTGACAAAGGGGCTATTTATTATGAATTATTGAAGTTTCGGAAAATAAATATTTTTTTAATGGGTGGGCCCCACTTTTGTTGAAATTTTTTTTGCCGCCAGGCGGCGGAAAATTTTTGAAAATAATAATATTTTATTATTTTAGTCTCCTTTGGCATCCTAAGCTTTTCCTATAAATAGGGTGCTTAGGTTAGAATTGAAAATCACACCAGAATTAGAAGTTTTCTCTCTCTATAATATCTAGCGTATTTTTATGAGTATTTAGATACTTTGAGTGTTGCTATTTAGTGCAAGTTTTCTTCGATATTATATCCGATATTCTAACCAGAAGTACTATTCTTTTGAGGTAAGGGATGTTATTTCTTTCATAAATGATGTTATTCTTTTCAATATCATTATACCGAAATATTGATATGGATTTTATTATGAAATTCTTACTTTTTCCGTCGGGGATTACTATTCACGTATACGGTGTTATAGTTTATGCCCTAGAGGCTAATTCTTTGATGTAATTGTTTAAACATTTTTTGATATTATATTTGATTGAATAAATGAATTATTTTATTATGGTTTTATTTACTGCGTTATATAAATGTTAACATAATAAAAGTCCTTAGAATAGTGATACAAATTATATGGCTTCAAGTATGTGACTTGAACATGAGATCATATAGTTACAATTAGTATCATTACTCTTAAATGTCCCTAGTCGAGTGTCATTGTTAATGGGACAACAATGATACATTGAGACTAGTATGTGGATTGACTGATGGCCAAATCTCATTGGTCATAAATATATGAGATATTGAGTCAATGCATAGGTACATGTTAGAGAACAATGTACTGGGCAGACCCACCATGAGAATTCTACGTGGAGCATTATGCAAAGTGTCATAAGCAATTCTCATAGTGACAATGATGTAATGATCCTCCGACCTGAAATCACTATATTACTACACGAGAATTTATGTACTTTGATATCATCAAAGGCCACCTTTAATAGGTGGACGATAAAGGTGATTATTGGGTATATCATGAATCGTGTGAGGAATATGAGTGCTCTAGATGGAATTTAACCCTCCTATATATTAGGGGTGATATCCATAGGCCTCTTGATTGAGTAGGACTATGAAATGCATAACCATGCTCAAATAGTGATTTGTTTCATATAGTCTACTCATCGATCAAGAAAACTCAGATTAAATTATGAAGAGGATGACACATTCCATGCCTCGAGTTTAATCTAGGATGTCAAGGTTAAAAGGATTAAATTACATTGAAACATTGGTCACGAAAAGGTTGTATCGAATCACCGATCTTATTATTATTTGGGTAGCAGTGATGCATTACTAGATGCCGCTCACTGTTTATAATTTTATAATATGATTTTAAAATTATTGCCAACATAATAATAACCTATAGGATCACACACTTAGAACGTAATTAAAAGGGAATTAATTTAAATTGTATGGATTTAAATATATCAATATGATTGATAGTATTTAAATTATGAATTTAAATTAATAGGATAATTTGTATATATATATATATATGTATATTAATTAAGTAAGACTTAATTAAGATATAATATATATATATATATATATAAATTCGGATTTTATATTTCTAATTGGATTAGGTTTTGGTTAATTCCTTTAACTGCTATATATATGATATATCAGCCGTTTAGCGGATCATCGATATCAAAACCCTAGCCGCTCTTAGAGAGAGACTAGAGAGAAAATTTTTGAAAAGTCCAGATCCTTGGAGGCTAGTACCGCAGCTTTCCTTGCTGCAGATCGTGTGACGATTCGCTGGACGTTCGTGTGGATACCGTAGAGGCGCAGTTCCGTTGGATTGCGTTGAGGATTCGAAGCAGTTCCAGAATCTCCATCGTCTCCTTTCAGGCTTGAATAATCGGTAAAACATATCTTAACCTCTGAATTAATATGTTTTCGCATGGATCCTGTTTTAGGGTTTCAAAAATTTTTAATTTCCGCTGCGTTTATGTGCCGAAAACCCTACATACGACACTATTCAAGTATACGGCACTATTCACGAAAAAATTAAATTTTCTTCTATTTGTCCAATTTTTTTTTATGGTTATTATCTTTAGTTGGATCTAAGTTTTGAGCTTTATTCTTGAATTTTGCTCCACAATTGATTATTACAAAGTATTTTTGAATTGGATAAACTAAATGACGAATCCCTAATCTTTGTCTTTTATCTCACTGGATTCGTTATTTAAAATGTTTTTCATCATTCCTCAGTCCTAAAAGGTGATGTAACTGAATATCTTTGGCCTGTAGAGCAAAGATGAATGATTACCTGATGAATATCTTTGGCCTGTAGTGCAAAGATGACAGGTGTTGAGATGAACATGACCACTGATGATACAAATGAATATCTTTAGCCTGTAGTGCAAAGATGAATATTTGATTCGAGATGTATATTGATTGATTTTATAGGGATAAAATATTGATGATGGACTTTTAAATCATAGAAGATAGTAGACTTCATTCTCTGCTTAACTCTTCTAATGAATTATTATTTCCGCTGCGAATATTGATCTAAAGTTGGTTGTCCATTATATTTTATCTGATTTGTTGAAGACTGACGATAATTTATTTTCCATTATCTTAGTCATAATATTCTTTACTGAGCTAGTTGAGCTCACCCTTTTCATCTATTGTCCTCTTCAGGAAATGAGAATGTTGCGGGAACTAGTCGGGGGACAGAGTGATGGTCCGAGTTAGGGCAGTAGTAGTCCTCACTATTTCTGATAAATAGTGTGATAATAATTGTAATGAGGACTTAGTTTGAATATTAATATTTTTTACATATTTGTATTGACACTCACAGTTGTGTGGTCGTATTTTGTACGACCGTGTAATATAAAGTTTGTATTTGAATTCTGTACCATGTATTTGACGACTCAGAATGGGTTGGGTTGACTGGACCTATTCTGGGGGCGTCACAGTTGGTATCAGAGCTTAGGGATATGATCTCTGGCGGAGATCGGGGAATAGAACTAGGAGGGGAGAGACGAGTAAATCCTTCACTAGTATGTCCTACCTAAGCTTATGTGGTATTTAATTGGTCAGTCGGAGCATAGGGTTAATATGTGATATGTTGATTTGTTTAATTAACCCTTGTTTTATGGCAGTATTTGAGAATAGCAGCTGAGAACTGTTAACAACGAAGTGAATGAGACCGTGGAGACACCTTTAATCACTAACCAGGAGAACGTGCAACAAGAAGACAATGTTCATCCTGAAAACAACGCTGGTCAGACGATAAACGATGAGATGTTTAGAAGTTTTTTGCAGTTTATGCAAAACCAAACGAGGAGAGACTCGTGTGCAACATACAGGTGGAGATAATAACAACACGCGAGTTGTCACTGCCAAGCAGTTCAAAAAATTAGGACCACCAGAGTTTCTAGGAAAGTCAGATCCGATCAAGGCAGAGACGTGGATTAAACAAATTACCAAGATATTTGATGTCTTGGGATGTACGGAGGAACAGAAGGTTCCATTCGTCACGTTTATGTTCCGTGGAGAGGCAGATTACTGGTGGGAATCCGTGAAGCGTACCCAGCCTGCCGCACTCAAGATGTCTTGGGAAGCATTCCAGAAACTGTTTAATGACAAGTACTTTCCTGAAAGTATTCGTCATATGAAGGAAGTAGAATTTATCAGACTCGAGCAATACAAAGCTGGGAGCAACCTAAGTCGGTGACCGAAGTACGAAGCTTTCTGGGCTTAGCTGGTTATTATCGGAGGTTCGTAGAGGGATTTTCTCGAATCGCTACTCCATTAACTTAGTTGACTCGGAATGATACAAAATTCGTTTGGAGCGAGGAATGCGAGAAGAGCTTCCAAGAGCTCAAGAGGAGACTTATCTCGGCACCAGTTCTGACAATACCATCTGGTTCGGATGGATTTGTTATCTACAGCGATGCTTCGGGCAAAGTGTTAGGATGTGTTCTCATGCAACATGGGAAAGTCATAGCCTATGCCTCGCGACAACTCAAAGAATATGAGAGGAATTATCCTACTCATGATCTAGAGTTGGCAGCTGTCGTTTTCGCGTTGAAGATCTGGAGACATTATCTATACGGGGAGAAAGTGGAGATTTATACGGATCATAAGAGCCTTAAATATTTCTTCACTCAGAAGGAACTCAACATGCGGCAATGACGTTGGCTTGAGCTGTTGAAAGATTACGATCATACCATCCAATACCATCCTGGAAAAGCGAACGTGGTAGCTGACGCGTTGAGTAGAAGATCATATATGGGAACGAGTGCAATGATGTCAAGTATACACGTAGAACCAGCTTTGATTGATAAAGTTAAAGCTGCTCAAGCTACGGATGCAGAGCTGATGAAGATGAAGAAGAAGATGCAAGAAGGTGCCACTCCAGAAGCAAGAATTGATGAAGAGGGAATACTTCGAGTCAACTCCAGATTTTGTGTCCCTAACGATTCTGACTTGAAGCATAGAATCATGCTGGAGGCACACAACACACCGTTTGCAATCCATCCTAGGAGTACCAAAATGTATCGTGATCTTCGACATACATTTTGGTGGAGCAATATGAAGAGAGAGATCGCGGAGTTTATTTCGAGATGTTTGACTTGTCAACGTGTAAAGGCGGAGCATCAAGTGCCGAAAGGTCCATTGCAACCACTTGAGATTCCGAAATGGAAGTGGGAACACATCACGATGGATTTCATTACGGGTCTTCCCAAGGTTTCTCAAGGCATAGATGCGATTTGGGTTATTGTTGATAGATTAACCAAGTCTGCTCATTTTTTGCCGATATGAGAAATTTATTCCCTTGAACGTCTTGCTCATATGTACGTAAATGAGATTGTGAGATTGCATGGCATGCCAGTATCCATAGTTTCTGATCGTGATCCAAGATTCACTTCACGATTTTGGATCAGTTTGCAGAAAGCTATGGGCACGGATTTACGATTTAGTTCGGCTTATCATCCTCAAACAGACGGACAATCGGAAAGGACTATCCAAACTCTTGAAGATCTATTGAGACTCTGTGTTCTAGACTTCAAAGGGAGTTGGGATAAGTATTTACCATTGGTGGAATTCTCCTACAACAACAGTTACCATGCAAGTTTAGGAGTAGCTCCATTCGAAGCGTTGTATGGGAGAAAATGTCGCTCTCCAGTATGTTGGAACGAGGTGGGTGAAACAACATTGTTGGAACCGGAGTTAGTACGTATGACTACGGAAAAGATCCAAATAATCCGACAACGTATACAAACAGCACAAGATCGACAAAAGAGTTATGCGGATCTTCATCGAAAGGACGTGGAATTTAATGTTGGGGACCATGTGTTATTACGTGTTGCTCCGTGGAAAGGAGTTACGAGGTTTGGCAAGAGAGGAAAGCTCAACCCACGATTCATTGGTCCATTTGAGATTCTTGACCGAGTAGGAAATATGGCTTATAGACTCGTTTTACCTCCAAGCATGTCTCGTGTTTATAACGTGTTTTACATATTCGTGTTACGTAAATATGTGAAGGGTCCAAACCACATTATTGAGTTAGAACCAGACGAGATAGCCGAAGATTTAACGTATGAGGAGGTACCTGTCAAGATCTTGGATAGGAAGGAACATGTCCTACGCTCGAAAATTATACCTCAAGTTAAAGTTTTGTGGAGAAACCATGCTATTGAGGAAATGACCTGGGAGTTGGAATCGGAAATGAAAGCGAGGTATCCTCACCTTTTCGACTTACCAGGTACGTACGTCAATTTCGAGGATGAAATTTCATAAGGAGGGGAGGTTGTAAGACCCCAACTTTTATGAATAAAGATTTAATTTTCTTTATATATTATTTTGAAATAGTAAGGTGTTGATTTGATAAATACGAAAAGTTATGGGTGAAATGTGCAAATATTTTAAAATGAGCAAGTGGGTATAAAATATTCTTGTTGTCGGGGAATATTCGTTTGGTCGTGGAATATTCTTGTTATCGGAGAATATTCGTACGACGGCGCAGCTATTTGTGGGCCTCACAACGGAATAACTGTCGGATATAGAAAGCGACAGATATAACCTTTTTATAAAATAACGGTGTAGTTGTTACAGTTAGTACTGTTGAAATACCCAATGGTTAAAATACAGTGATATGCGGTGTTGCACAATAGCACACGGTATTGCATAGTATTTCGAATTATTGAGTCTTACGTGAGAAGTCATTACTCAATAATTGTTACAGTAATTACTGTTCAATATTTTATTATTGATTCAATAATTGCATAATATTTTATTGACTCAATAATTGTTGCATTGATATTTTATTGACTCAATAATTGCTACGTTGCTATTTTATATGATTGATTCAATAATGGCTACAGTTGATAGTTTGTATTATTGATTCAATAATTGTCACTGCATAGTATTTCACATTATCAACTCAATAATTCATATTATTTGAATAATATTATTAGATAGCATTATTGACAATGTCTAAGGAAGTTCTGTCTAGGAGGGGTTATTTAATTGCGCACCAGTAAGGAGAAGTCCTTATCAGGAAGGCTCCCCTCTTTCCTGGGAACGACCTGGTTGTCAATATTGTAGTTCTGTAATATTATTTGTGAATAATTAATTATTGATTTATATGATAAGGAAATATTTATTTTATGGATATTAAAAAAGGAATTAGTCCTGATGTATTTTTATCAGTATTTTGGTGTGAGAAATCATCTGTTTATGGATTTCGGATAATTTATGCTTGGAATTTGGAAAAAACTTCCTTCTACAAAGTTATAGAGAATTAAATTTCCTATGGAAGGACATAGAATTTGTATTTTTCTGACAAAGGGGCTATTTATTATGAATTATTGAAGTTTCGAAAAATAAATATTTTTTTAATGGGTGGCCCCACTTATGTTGAAAATTTTTTAGCCGCCAAGCGGCGGAAAATTTTTGAAAATAATAATATTTTATTATTTTAGTCTCCTTTGGCATCCTAAGCTTTTCCTATAAATAGGGTGCTTAGGTTAGAATTGAAAACCACACCAGAATTAGAAGTTCTCTCTCTCTATAATATCTAGCGTATTTTTGTGAGTATTTAGATACTTTGAGTGTTGCTATTTAGTGCAAGTTTTCTTCGGTATTATATCCGATATTCCAACCAGAAGTACTATTCTTTTGAGGTAAGGGATGTTATTTCTTTCATAAATGATGTTATTCTTTTCAATATCATTATACCGAAATATTGACATGAATTTTATTATGAAATTCTTACTTTTTCCGTCGGGGTTACTATTCACGTATACGGCACTATTCACGTATACGACACTATTCACGAAAAAAATTAAATTTTCTTCTATTTTTCCAAATTGTTTGTTATGGTTATTATCTTTGGTTGGATATAAGTTTTGAGCATTATTCTTGAATTTTGCTCCACAATTGATTATTACAAAGTATTTTTGAATTGGATAAACTAAATGACGAATTCCTAATCTTTGTCTTTTATCTCACTGGATTCGTTATTTAAAATGTTTTTCATCATCCTCAGTCCTAAAAGGTGACGTAACTGAATATCTTTGGCCTGTAGAGCAAAGATGAATGATTACCTGATGAATATCTTTGGCCTGTAGTACAAAGATGACAGGTGTTGAGATGAACATGACCACTGATGATACAAATGAATATCTTTGGCCTGTAGTGCAAAGATGAATATTTGATTCGAGATGTATATTGATTGATGTTACAGGGATAAAATATTGATGATGGACTTTTAAATCATAGAAGATAGTAGACTTCATTCTCTGCTTAACTCTTCTAATGAATTGTTATTTCCGCTGCGAATATTGATCTAAAGTTGGTTGTGCATTATATTTTATCTGATTTGTCGAAGACTGACGATAATTTATTTTCCATTATCTTAGTCATAATATTCTTTACTGAGCTAGTTGAGCTCACCCTTTTTATCTGTTGTCCTATTCAGGAAATGAGAATGTTGCGGGAACTAGTCGGGGGACAGAGTGATGGTCCGAGTTAGGGCAGTAGTAGTCCTCACTATTTCTGATAAATAGTGTGATAATAATTGTAATGAGGACTTAGTTTGAATATTAATATTTTCTACATATTTGTATTGACACTCACAGTTGTGTGGTCGTATTTTA
Source organism: Panax stipuleanatus (assembly GCA_020205555.1). NCBI lineage: Eukaryota > Viridiplantae > Streptophyta > Magnoliopsida > Apiales > Araliaceae > Panax > Panax stipuleanatus. The sequence goes on along the minus strand of CM035122.1, from coordinate 4,621,935 downwards.
CACGACCGTGTAATATAAAGTTTGTATTTGAATTCTGTACCATGTATTTGGCGACTCAGAATGGGTTGGGTTGACTGGACCTATTCTAGGGGCGTCACAGTGTAGTTCTTGTGTGTGTCCCATACTCGAATGGTAAAGTTAATTGAATTATTGTAGACATTCCTCACTGTTCCATCATAACATATGACAACATCCCTAAGTAGTGCCATTAAGGTGTTGAACATAGCAGTATCACCTATTTTTTTGTGCAAACTACCCATCTGAGTAAGTCGGAGTGGTTAGAAGCTGTTATTTTCATGGACTGGACCCATATCAGGCTATGACATAAATCATAGCTTGATATGGGTCCAGTCCATGGAATAAACAACTTCTAACCACTCCAAATTCCTCAGATGGGTAGTTTTCACAGAAAAATAGGTGAGACGTTTTGTTCAACAGCTTAATGGCCCTCTTTCAGGATGTTGTCATCTGTTATGATGGAACAATGAGGAATGTACGTAGTAATTCAATTAACTTTATTATTTGAGTATGGGACACAAACAAGAACTACACAACCCTATTTTTTGGCTACCGAGGAACCTGTTGGAGTATTAGCTATAACTGCTATATCGAATCTTGCATACAAGGTAGATGACGAAACACGGACCGAGATAAGGACTGAGACAAGCACCGTCATTTTGAAAGAAAAAGAAATATTTGATATAACCGAGGTAGATGACGAAACAAGGACCGAGACAAGTTTTCTAGTTTCTTTGTGATTCTATGAATTGGTTATTGTATGGGATCTTTGTGTTATGTTATATATAATTTCACTCCTAAATTTATATACACGTCTTAATGATATTATATTTTGTGAACAAATAGATTGCGACTTCTGATCATTCACTATATAACCAATTCAAGAGAACTGAAACGATAAATTTTCCCCCTATACTCCCTGAGAAGTGTAAAAGCTGGTTTGTCCCACCTTTTCATGAAATCGGGAAACATCCTCGGTTTCAAAGCCCTAGGTCTTTTAGTTGTTACTCCTTTTTTTGAAAAATCAAATGTCATAGAGTGAAGGGTTGTCAACTAAGACATTTTTTACTCATAGTCTTATCTGACTCAAGGTTTGCATGTAATATGAGAGACTCCTTGAGAGTTGCATGAAATTCAACAGCTTCCCAATAAGTGTTTCAATTAATTCAACTGTACTTCCTCTCAAATTCTTGAACAAAGTGGAATTCCTGTTGCATGGAATTCAACAGTTCTCACTTTGTTTTGGGAATTCGAGAGGAAGTATAGTATGGTGAAATACTTATTGGAAATTAATTGTTAAATTTTCTACAACTCTTCCTTTGTCTCTCATACTTTGAGTCAGATAAGACTACGAGTAAAAAATGTTGAATTTGACACCCCTTCACTCTATGACAGTTGATCTTGCAAAAACAGAAGTAAAGCTGAAATTAAGGCCTAGGACTATATATAAACCGAGGATGTTCCCGATTTCATGAAGAGGTGGACCACAACTAGCTTACACTTCTCAAGGAGTACTGGGGACAAACTTTATCGACGATGACGACTATCAAGATCGTAATCTACTTCTTACACTTGGCGCGGATATCAATGATGATGTCAATGTAATTTTGTCATAAATTTAGATTTATGCATGCATATTTAGTTACTAATTATGGTTCTTCTATTATATCTTTTTTTCAGGAAGTTGTTTCTCTTTGCAGGAGGTCTATAAATATGACTGGTAAGCATTTCTAATCGTAATCTACTTCTTACACTTGAGTTGTTTGATGTCAAAGGCAAACGTCCATAATTATAATTTTAGATTCAATATATAGTTTTATATATATTTTAGTCGCTCGAGCGATTTATTTATTGTGTTGGTTAATTTAATTAGTTTTGGTGATTTATATATACTGTTGTGTGTTGATGAGATATAAAGCATGCACAAACAGGAGTAATTTTTTTGGAAAATCCACAAAATAGGCAAAAAAAAAAAAATTCCCCCTATTAATCAGCGACCGCATTTGGTCGCTGATACGTATCAGCAACCGTGTGTGAGTTGGCAATATCAGCGACCGGTAATGGTCGCTAATGTTGGTCGCAGACATGTGGCCCACGTCAACAATGGGCGTGACACAGCTTAGCAACTGATAGCGGTCGCTGATAGGCCTGTTTCTTGTAGTGACTATCGCCTTCGCTCTGCCACCATCTATATTCTTTAACTGTCAAATTATATTCATGTTTAGTTGTCCATTTTTTTTGTTATTTACAGTGGTACCATCTATCCTTGTTGATCTTACAAGACTTGGTGGGAACCTTTTTACCATTTATTAATTTGTGGGGATAACCTGACTACGCGGACTACCGCATGCTTGGTGAATACCCATTCATATTAATTCCTTATTAGCAATTTGTGAAAATAATCTTTCTACGCGGACTACCGCATGCCGGGTGAAGATCCATTTGCAGTTTTGTACATGTATTTTTTTATGATGTGTACAATAATACTTGTATATACATATATTAGTGATTGCATACCTTCTGACTAAAAGGATATGCTAATAAAATAAACATTTATATATTTATATTGTTTATATATTTATCATCACTTGGGGTGGTGGCTTATTGGTGGAAAGCCGGAGATAAATCCCCACAAACGTGGGTTTGAGTCCTGGTAACCCCACTATGCTCAAGTAGTCTCACGCCCTTGATTTATTCGGGGGTAAGCTGAGTTGTCACGATCTAAAACTTAGCTTGATGTCCATAATATTTTATCTGATTTGTTGAAGACTAACGATAATTTATTCTTCATTATTTTAGTCATAATATTCTTTCATGGGCTAGTTGAACTCATCCTTTTCTTCCATTGTTCTCTTCAGGAAATGAGAATGTCGCTAGGGACTAGTCAGGAAACAGGGTGATAGTCAGAGTTAGAGCAGTAACAGTCCTCACTATTTTGTAGAATAGTGTGATAATAATTATAATTAATGAGGACTGAATTTGAGTGATTATATTTCGTATTATATACGATTTGTATTAAAACTCACAGTTTGCATGGTCGTATTTTGCACGACCGTATGTTATAAAAGATTGTATTTGAATTCTGTACCATGTATTTGGCGACTCGGAATGGGTTGAGTATTGAACCTATTTTGGGGGCGTCACATATATGTTTAGCAAACAATGCAATAACTCATACGATACTTCAAAGTGAGAGATATTTTTCACAACTAGTCAAAGCTAAGGGAAACGTGGGAATTATCTCTGGCATATCAAATTTAATCGAGGGATTTGGAAAAGTTAGTTTCATGTTACCAAATGAGACACATTTCTTCATAAAAAATGCTCTATATTCTAGTAAATCAAGAAGAAATTTGATAAGTTTTAAAGATATTCGACTAAATGGTTTTCACATTGAAACAACAAATGAAAATGATAATGAATATCTTCTCATAACTTCTACTATTACTGGAAAGAAGAATATCTTAGAAAAACTTCTTTCAATTTCTTCTAGGATATATACTATGAAAATTAGAGCAATTGAGTCTTATACTGTTGTGATTCCAAAATTCATAGATCCCAAATCATTTATGCTTTTGGCATGAAAGACTCGGTCATCCAGGCACGTCTATGATGCGTCGCATTATTGAAAATTCTACTGGTCATGTGACGAACGAGATTTTTGTAATTTAATTTGAATATTTATTGAATTAAATAAATATTTTTAGATGATTTAATTATTGAGTTAAATAATTAATTGATAAAATTATGGTAGATTAATTTAATTATATGTGTTATATTAGTTAAATTAATGTGGTAAATTTTTATATTCAAATTATGTATTTAATTGAGCTTATTTGATTAATATATTAATTAATAAGTATAATGTTATTCTAATTAATTTAATAATTAATTAGATATTTAATGATTTGGCATAATTAATAAATAAGAGTTTTAATTATATGACTATGTGAATTATTGTGGAATTATGCAATTTTATTTGATTGATTCAAATAGGATTGTTTGATTAATTGGGTGTGACATTTAATTACTATATAATAGTAAGTTAATTAAATTAAACGGAAAGGAAGAATAAAGGAGCTAACCAAACAGGTCCCTAAAGGGAGTTGGTGCAGTTAACCCACTATGGGATTAATTGACCACTCGTTATCAGTTGTGTAACATATATGATATATACGTATACTATTATACCAGTTCGTATATTTCATCAGAGCAAAAGTAGAGAGAAAAGAGAGAAATACACAGAGGGAATTGAGAGATTGGAAGTAGAATCCATATCATCTTCACAGAGTTTGCAAGGGGTAATTCCTTTGTCCCAATTTTATTTCACGTACTATGTTTCCTTCATTAACATATATTGTAAGTTCTCTGTGTATGAAAAGAATTTGCAATGGTTGATTGTATGCTTATATATGTGTTATTATATGATTATAACATGTTTGATATTCGGTATGAATGATTTAAAATAGTTGAATTCATGAAATTAGGCCTTAATTGGGTTTACGAAAAGTTCTTTTTCATTTACGTGTTTTAAAAGTTCTCTGTGAATGGGGAGATTTGACAACTCTTGATTATATGTCTATATTGGTGTTACTAATGGTTAATAACATATTATATGCCATATATGCATAACTTTCAGTGATCACAACATCAAATTTTGTTTAAATTGGGTTTTCAAAATTAACATAGTATAAAAGTTGTACATATGGCCCTTACGTACAAATTTTATGCCATGAATCGTTTGATTAACTGTAAATTAATTTCAGAATATGTTAGTATATGGAATTACGAAAAGAATGCAACTGAAATTGTATAAATTGGTTAAGAAACAAAGTTTTGGTGATTGAATTCGCTAAATGTGTTGAAATATGAAGAAATTAGTAAAAACATGATTTTTATTCTTAAAAGTTAATTTTATAATGTTTATATTAGTAGAATCATGAAATGCATGCTTGGTGTTATTGTTAACAAAATTCTAGCTTTTGGGTATGTGAAATTCTGTAGAAATTGGGAAATTGGAGTGTTGGGTCGTAACAGGGCTGAAGCTGTTGCAGTTTCTGTCTGCGTACTGGCGCAGCTGCGCCGGTACCAAGGGCAAAGACTGCGCAGCTGTGCCGGGTGGATTTCTGAAGTCAAGCACAGCGCAGCTGCGCCAGTACCAAAACTTGGGGCAGCGCAGTTGTGCCGGTCCTGAGTAGTGACAGTTTATTTTCTTTTTTTAAAAAAAGTTGCAGGCCATGATATGTTACCTACCTAACCTATTACGCATGATATTACAAGACGCAATAACAGAATTGTAATGTATGGTAATACAATAATGAAGAATTTAAGCATTACTTAATAAGTTATATAATGATTGGAACTCAATGTTCGTAAGAGTTAAAGGTGAGAAGAGAATGCTAAAGCTTTACATTTTATGATAGTCGGTGGGGATAACCTATATGGTTAGACATTAAGTTAAAGGTTATAACGTAACTAAGATGGAGAATTAACCCTATAAGGTTAATGACAGTATAACTAATCGGTATTGCGATTTCATTGGTATATGTAGGGGTAATTGGCGAACGTTTATTATAACTCGTAGCTTGTGCAAGAGGCTAGTTTCTTTACCCTAGCTCTATTATGATTAAGCAAGTATTCTATCCCTAAATTGTTATCGTCAAACAAGTGTCTAAACGTTACTTTATTGAGCAAGTTTTCTATTCTGGAAATACTATAATGTTCTTGTTCTTAGTTATTCAAGTTCAAGATTGCATATGAGATATTACTTCAGTTATACAATACTTATTCAATTGTATACTCTTAAGAATTTATTATTCGATTTGAGCATTGTTTATTGTTGAACCTTATAGGACTAGTAAACCCTTATTGATTCGACTAGTCCATAGTTGATGAACGTTTCAAATTCTAGAATACTTATTGAGCTTATCCAAACCAAATTTCCTTTGGTGTGGACTCTGATGTCAAACTGAGATGAACAACCCTTTAATAGGGGATTATTTATGCTTTAGCGTTGAGATATTGTGCACAGTATGGTACTAAGGGATGATCCCCCTAAGTACGAGAAGTAGAGTCCATAGTCTTATGACTGTTAAAGGTTTAAAGTATAAACACTTTACAACCTAGGACATAGTTCAAGGTCTTATGACCCTCAGATGTTCTTTTGAATCATGTTATTTATCCTCGAGTCAAAAGTTGAGTCTCTTTATTCAGATGTCTTTGATTCACTCGCATGTTATTATATTGTTATCATATTATTATACTTGTGGGCAATCGTGCTCACTCTTGCGTAATAATAACATTGCAGTTAAGAACGAAAGGTCCGACGAGCCTTCTACTAGCAAAGGCAAGGGCAAGGTCAACAAGTGATGAAGACTTGTTGTTTATTTTATGTGTTTATGTTTCATACTTATGTTAAAGTTGTGTAAGACTTATTTAATTGTTTATGTTCCGCATAGATGTTTAAGGTTAGTATGACCTGGGATTGTATTTATTTTTCAGATGTTGTAACCCCATAAGGGGAGGATTATTTTTATTTATTTCATGGTTTGCATTTATTATGGGTAGATAGATAGATGATATTTGTACAGTGAACACCAAGTCCCGTGAAAATTGAAGTACCCGAATTTGGGGGTGTCACAGGTCATCCTTTCAAGAATCATAAGGTCCTTCCTAGTAGTGATTTTCTTTACGCTGCATGTTCTCAAGAAAATTAATTGTTCGACCATCACTAACAAAAGTTTATAATGAAACCCCAAAATTCCTAGAGAGAATCCAAGGAGACATTTGTGGACCCATTCATCCATTGTCTGGACCATTTCGATGTTTTATGATTTTAATAGATGCTTCAACTAGATGGTCTCATGTTTGTCTCATCTCCTCTCGAAACTTTGCATTCTCTAAACTTCTTGCTCAAATAATTAAGTTACGGGCTCAGTTCCCAGATCATCCAATCAATTATATTCGACTTGATAATCCTGTTGAATTTTTATCAAAGACCTTTAATGACTTCTGTATGACTATTGGAATCACCATTGAACATTCTGTTCCTCATGTACATACACAAAATGGTTTAGCTGAATCTTTAATAAAAAGACTTCAACTAATTGCACATCCATTGATATTAAGGTCTAACTTACCAACCTCAGATTGGGGTCATGCAATTCTTCACGCTGCAGCCATCATTCGAGTGAGGCCAACAACATTTTATAAATATTCTCCTCTACAGTTAGTTCTTGGTCAGATACCCAACATCTCACACCTTATAGTTTTTAGAAGTGCAGTATATGTTCTAATTGCACCTCCACATGCAAAGAACTAACATGGGAGCCCAACGAAGAATTAGAATTTATGTTGGTTTTGATACTTCTTCTATTATTAGATATCTTGAGCCTTTAACTGGAGATATTTTTACTGCACGTTATGCAGATTGTCACTTTGATGAATATGTATTTCCAGCGTTAGGAGACAAATTTTTAAATAAGAAACCCTCTGAAATATCATGGAATGCATCAGAATTAAATTCACTTGATCCTCGCACAAGTCAATGTGAAATTGAAGTTCAAAGAATTATTTATTTGCAAAATATTACAAATCAAATGCCAGATGCATTTAATGATGCTAGAAAAGTGATAAAATCACATACACGTGCAGTGAATACTCCAGCAAAGATAGACATATCTATCAAAAAATTAATTCCTAAAGAATTGACAAATAAGGCAACAGAAGAATCCAAACCACGCCAGAAGCGTGGAAGACCAGTTGGTGCAAAAGACACTGCACCACGAAAACAAAAGGCAAATAAAAGAGTTCCAGAAGTAATACCCGCTCCAGAAGTAGCACTTATTCCAAAAGTGGGAATACCCCCAGAAGAGGTACCAGATCTCACCGGAGGGATAAGAGATGAATACCAAGAGATCTCAATAAATTATGTACATGATGAGAAAATATGGGATCAAAGCAAAGTCATGATTGATGATATATTTGCTTTCTCTATAGCATCAGATATTACTATGATTTCTGACATAGATCCTGAACCACAAAACGTGGAAAAATGTCAGAAAAGAAAAGATTAGACAAAATAGAAAGATGCTATTCAAACTGAGCTACAATCATTATTGAAAAGAGAAGTATTTGAACCAGTAGTCCAAACACCGCTGGGTGTAATCCCAGTTGGAAACAAATGGTTGTTTGTACAAAAGCGAAATGAGAAAAATGAAATTATGAGATACAAAGCCCGACTTGTAGCTCAAGGTTTTTCACAAAGACCTGGTATTGATTATCATGATACATACTCTCCAGTTATGGATGGAGTCACGTTTCGCTTTTTACTCGGTATGGCAACCATGAAAGGTTCGAAAACACGTCTGATGGATGTTGTAACATCATACATATATGGCTCACTTGATAGTGAGATTTATATGAGAATTCCTGAAGGATTAAAAATGGCTGAATCACAAAATCCCCGCCATATATATTCAACCAAGTTGCAATGCTCATTATATGGGTTAAAACAATCTGGTCGTATGTGGTATAATCGACTTAGTGATTATTTAATAAAAGACGGATATATAAATAATAAAGTATGCCCATGCGTTTTTATTAAGAAAACACAAAGTGGATTTACCATCATTGTTGTATATGTGGATGATTTGAATCTTGTAGATACTCCTCAAGAACTCACAAGAACTGCTACTTATTTAAAAGATGAGTTTGAAATGAAAGATCTTGGGAAGAAAAAATTCTGTTTGGGAATACAAGTGGAACATTTACATCTGGAATTTTTGTTCATCAATCCACATATACTGAAGTGATTCTCAGTCGTTTTCATATGGATAAAGCTCACCCTTTGAGTACCCCGATGGTTGTTCGATCTCTAGAAGTTGATAAAGAACCATTTCGACCTCTAAAAAGTGGAAAAGAAGTTCTTGGACCTGAAGTTCTATACCTAAGTGCAATAGGTGCTCTTATGTATCTTGCAAACTGTACATGACCCGATATTACTTTTGTTGTCAAGCTATTGGCAAGATATAGTTCTTCTCCGACTAAGAGACATTGCGATGGGATCAAACACATTTTGAGATACCTCCGTGGAAGTATAGATCTTGGATTATTTTATCCAAGAGATTCAACATCGCGATTAGTTGGTTATGCTGATGCAGGATATTTATCAGATCCACATAATGGGAGGTCACACACAGGTTATGTATTTACATATTGTGACACAGCTATATCCTAGAAATCCACAAAGCAAACAATGACAGCTACATCTACAAATCACTCAGATATTCTCGCAATACATGAAGCAAGTAGAGAGTGTGTTTGGTTGAGGTCAATTATTCAGCATATCCAAGAGTCATATAGATTATCATCAATCAAAGATATTCCTACAATTATGTATGAGGATAACGCTGCATGTATTGCTCAACTTAGAGGAGGATACATCAAGGGAGATAAAACAAAACACATCTCACCTAAATTTTCTACACACATGAGCTGCAAAAGAAGGGCGATATAGATGTGCATCAAATTCAATCATGTGATAATCTAGCCGACTTATTCACAAAGTCACTACCAAATGCAACGTTTACAAAACTTCAGAATAAGATCGAAATGCGTCGACTGAAAGACTTCACAACATTTCATCAAAGAATAATGAATTCCTTTTGAGGGGGATATATGTACTCTTTTTTCCTTCGCTAAGTTTTTTCCCACTAGGTTTTCTTAGCAAGGTTTTTAATGAGACATAATCTTTTTCTTAGGAAATCAAGGGGGAGTGTTATAATATGATTTCCTAAAAGTCTAAATTAGACCCATCTAAAGTCATAAGGTACAATGTCTAATCCATGATATTGTGGATCTTGGTTGGGTGATGGATGTGATGTATGTTACCTTTATTTGCCTATAAAATGCAAACTAATCTAATGGAAAAACACACCAAGAAAGAAAGAAAGAAAGAAATTCTCTCTAAATTTTCTTCTTACATCTCTTGTTATTTCTTTAGTTTTATAACAAAGGTGTTTTTGTTCTCTTGTAATCCGGTGATTAATGGTAGGGTCCACATCCTCCATTTTCAAAAGGTTGACGGGGTCCATTTTTATTGAAATTGCATTAATATTATTAAATGCCATTTATAAAAAATATCTTAATCAGATTTGGTATTCAAATTTATTTATTACTCCCTGCTTTCCTTATTAAATTTGTTCCCTTAAACGTTTGTAGATTTAAAGAAATAATTAATGATTTAATTTTTCTTATTATCTCTAAATATTAAATACTACTCCATCTGACCCACAAAAGCGGGTTGATTTCGATTTTACTATGTATATATTTAGAAAAAATATTTTTTTAACTTTTGGAATCAAATACTATTATTTTTTTTATCTATCATTTGAAGATTTAAATAAAAATTACTAACTTATTTTTTCATATTATACATTAAATATTAATTTATTTCTCTTTCATATTTTTGAATAATTTTTAGAAGGTAATATTTACATTTTATATCAATTTTATTAACCATCATTAATACATTTATTAATCTTTTTGTTTTCACCTAAAATATCAATTGAAAAGGAATGTACGGAGTATAATATTTTGACATGGTTCTCTCACATGAATATAACTGAAACTCACATCCATTAGAGAGATGCTCATGTAAAAATATTATATTTTCATGTCAAAATATCTGATAAGTACATAATATTCATGATTTTTTATTCCTTTACATTTGGTTTTATTACATGTTTCATGTGTATATGAGCTTAATAAGTTGTTTATTATTTTCAGGTGAATTAAAGCTAAAAGGATGGAAACAAGTTGATTTGGAGTTGAATTGAAGAGGAGTTTGACCAGCAGTTGACTTTCTCAATATTTGGAGATTCCTACATGGAATTGGATTGATATTACTATTAGAATTAGGACTTCTTTGGACTGAGATTTTATTTTCTTATTAGATTCTATTTCTTTATGGAGACTAGTTATAATTGTAATTCCTTTTAGGATTTGGATTCCTAGTTCTTATAGGATTTAGGCCCTTGTCTAGCACTATAAATAGAGGATGATAGTTAAGGTTTTATTCATTCAATCTTCTACCAACTATCATACCTCATTGAAGTGCAGACTTGGAGCATGTCAGTCTAGTTTCTTTATTCAGTTCTAAAGGGAGGTGGAACCTTGTTACAAGTAATTAATTAATTGAGTATTATTATTTATTCCTTATTGTATGAAATTTCTTCTGATAATCTATTTTCATTGATTGCATGCTAATTGATCTAATTAATTTGATATGGCCAATTGAGTTAATTTAATCATTATCATATGCTAGATTAAGATTGGTATTACGTGTAATTGATATCTGTCTTCATCACAAGTAGTAAATTAGTGATACTAATTGTGGACAAGCTTTTGGGTATTGCTAAGATTATCAGAAAACAAGTTAAACAAATCGAGCTTATGTGTTTGTTGCTTGGATTAGCCTAATTCTCTATTTCGTAATACTTCTGTCATATTAAATCTAGAGAGCTTGTTCTAGGTTATATGCTAGTTGAATCTGGTGAAGAGCTTGTTTCATACAGTGAATATCTAAGGAGAATTTCGGATAGCAGAGCTTATTGTTATCTAGGGTTAATAGTTTCATTGAATGATAAAGAATAATAACTTGATTAATTGATTGCTGTGCTTGGTGAAACTGAACTACAGAACTGAAGTTTTTACATATTTGGTTAATCTCTTTATTTAAATTCTGTTTTTCTTAGTTTAAAATAATTTCAAAAATCCCCCATATTTATTTTCTGTTAAAATAGTAGAATAAATCTAAAACAAACTTACTCTCTGTGGGATCGATCCTTGCTTACTACTGTGCTAATTATTTAAATTCGTGAAGTGAAAGTGAGGTTAATTTAGGAGTGTAAACGACAGCTCCCAAATTTTAACTTCTCTTAATTACATATTTTTTCTTTTTAATAAATTTTAAAAGCATAATATCGAGATTTTATATCTATTTAGATAATTAGAAAAAGCATTAATTACATTTATTAATTTGTGTGCTTATTTCTAAAACATCAACTGAAAAGAAATGGGGAGCAAAATATCATGGTTTTTATGAAATTGTTTTTAAGTTCTAATGCGAGTTAAAGAATATGGCAATCAAATTATTTACGGTTTTTTTATAAAAAAATTATTACATGATGCTAAATAAGGTATTTGTAATTTCAAAAGATAAAATAATATATCATGCGTCTTTTTTTGTTGATAACTACGTGAATAAATATAAGATGTAACTTTTTGACCTGAGTGTCATACTTTGATATTCAAACCGACTCTTAAAAACTCGGGTACTCATATAATGGATATTTTGCTCATAAATGAATTAGTTTGTGCTTGTGATAACCCGAAAATTATGAGACTTGTCTCAAATAAATAAATAAAAGTTTAAAGAATAAACTTAGATTTAAAAATAGAGGAGTGATTACAATTTTTGAGAAAAACCTATATGGATTAATATTTGAAGGAATGTAAAGAGAATAAATTAAGAATGATAGAGATTTTGAAAAAAAAATTAAGAAAAAGATTATGTAATGGTATATGTGAAAATTTATTAAGGAATTAAATTTCAAAGGAAAAGATATTACAAGATTAAAGTAAATGTGTATATGTATATATACATATATATACTTAGAATATGTTATTTTTTTAGCCAAATAGAATGGTTAATTTAAAATTAATCATACAAGAATAAATGAAAAGCTTCATTATAGAAGCTTGTGAAAATTAACCCTAACCTAGTAGTCAAATATTAAAAAATGAATTAAGAATATGGCAAGTCAAAATAATATATATTCCAAACCATATAAAGAAGGTTTATTATATGTAGCATATTTATTTTGTAAATATTTAATGCATGTATGTAAGAATATTCCGTAATAGTTATAGAATATGTACGAAGATGAAGTACCGTAACGCACCAGATCCGAGGTTCAAGGGATCCGAATTTGGGGGCGTCACATGTTGGTATCAAAGCTGTAGTTTATAAACCTTAGGTAGGGTTACCTTAGGCTATAACCGCAGAGATGAGGATAAGGAATAAAATCAAATAGAGTTTATGTGATAAGAGATGAATTCAGGAAATTCATCATTAAGATAAGAATAAGATATATAAGATTCAAAGAAGAATCTTAAAGAGTTATAAAGATAAGAATCCAGAGTTACCTGACTCCAGTTATAAAGATGAAAAGTGATGATAAATAGACAAGGTCTATAAGATGAAAAGTCTAAAATCATAATGTAATATGATTAAAGGGAAAGAAGATCGTAAAATATAACGATCCTAAGATAGGAAAGAATTGTAATATGTAATGTAACATGATTATAAGAAGAGGTCACTGTAACACCCCCAAATCCGGTATCTTAATTTTCACAGGATTTGGTGTTCACTGTTCCAATATCATACAACTATCTACCCATAAATAATGAAATTCATTTATTAGATAAATAAATCATCATCTTACATCATCTGAAGTAATAATACATCATAAATCCCAGGTTAAACTTAACCTTAAATCTCTGTTGCGGAAACGTAAATAAATAAGTCTTAAGTCATCACACATAAATCTTGAACTTTAACATTCTTAACATCAACACAAGTCTTCAACACTTGTTAGCTTTTCCTTTGCCCTTGTTACTAGAAGGTACATCACTTCGTTCATTATTAGCTGCAATGTTATTATGCAAGGGTGAGCACGGAGGCCCGCAAGTATAAAAATATGACAGAATAATAACATAAGAGTGAAAGAATTCTGAATAACAGAAACCTCAACATTTGAATCAAGAATATTAATCAAGAGTCAAATTACTTCTCAACTTTTGAATCAAGAATATTAATCGAGAGTCAAATTACTTCTGAGGGTCATTAAGACCTTGAACCGAGTCTTAGGTTGTCAAGTATATTAACCTTTCCAACCTTTAACAGTCATAAGACTATAGACTTTACTTCTCGCACTTAGGGAGATCAGCCCTTCGTACTGACACTGTGCACATTATCTTAACGCTTAAAGCATCTTCATTAATCCCCTATATTAGGGTTGTTCATCTCAGTTTGACATCAGAATCCGTACCAAATAAAGTTGGTTTGGATAACTCAATAAATGATATTCAAATTGAATATTAACTTCTCAAGGTATACAATCGAATAAGTATTGTACACTTAAATGATACTTTTAAAAGAATCATGGCATCTCATGTGAAATTCTAAACTTGGATATTCAAGAGTAAGAATTTGCTCAACAATAGTAATTAAGCATAGCAATTGCTTAATTTAAAGAGTTTAGTTTAGGAAACTTGTCCAACAATAATAATAAGTTAGGGATAGAAAACTTGCCTCGTGCACAAGCTACAATTATTTCTCACTTCTTTAATTACTCTTACCTATCACACATTTACAATATCAATTAATCACAAGTTCGATATGATTATTGATTTACAATAGTATTCTTCAAACTCATTATTAAGTTTTCAAATAATGGTTTACGTTGATTAATTAACTTGTTAATTAATCACGTAACTTAAGTTATTAACTTGTATTAATAACTCATTACATACATAACATGTCTTCATATTAATTAGATTTAAAATAATGTCTTAATGTTTATAACACATTATTTAACCTTTACAAATAATAGTTTAAGTCACGTAATTAATTTATTAATTAATTACATAACATAAATTATTAAACTCATATCAATATTTTATTATATTTATACAACATGTGTTCATGTTCATTAGACTCAAAACACATTTCACAAATTTTCAACACTTAGCATTTTTTTTCAAAATTTTTGGACAGGCGCGGCTGCGCGCCATTTTGCCTTGCAGCCGGCGCGGCCGCGCGGCTGAGGAATTTCAGAATCTAAAGTTCGCGAACGAACACAGATTTTCTCCCATTTTCTCCCAATTCACATCATTACACTGATTAATAACATTACCCATGAAGTATAAACTTCACAGAAACATTATACAACACTTATATCATGTTCTTAACAATCATAATCACATTGTTACACAATCTAACACCATCAATTTCACTGTTCTTCATAAATTTTATAAAATTTAATGAAAAATATATAATCTAACATTACGGATTCGTTACTACATCGAATCCACTCATTCCAATTCCATTCTCTTTATTTTAACATACAAAATCATATTCATGTGTTAATTTAAATATAAACATATGATTACCACATCTATTTCACCCATATGGGTTATTCCCCATATTCAACACTCTGTCTTTTATTAAACCCATTTATTAACAAAATTACTTGATGTAATCACTGTGAATCATGAATGTATAACATAAATTATATCATGGACATATGTTCATATATATATATCCATGAAATCATCAATTGTCAACTTTCTCCATTTACAGAGGATTTTTTAAAAAAAACACGAAAAATGAAAAACTCTGTAAATCTTTGAAAATCCAATTAAGGCCAAATTAAATAAAATTGATCCTTTAAAACATGATTATATGTTAGAAAAACACGTTATGATCCCATACCCATATAGATAAAGTCATATCGTAACCCAATTGGGAAACCCAATTTTCACAGAAAACTTAAAAGTACGTATTTAAGAAATCTTAATTTTAAAAACTTAAAAGAAGAATTACCCTTTTGGTATGAAGATAACACAATCACAAACAATACTTAAGATTTCTCAAATTCCTTTCTCTCAATCTCTTCTTCTTCTTCTCTCTGAAACTTTTTACGTTTTTCTTTCTTTGACTTCTCTAATTTCTTCTGATAAAATGACTTAGGAAGATAACGTACACATATATATAAATATATAATATATCCGTTGTAATATAACTCCCACAAGGGCCTTGTTTGGCTTCTTCTTCTTTTATTTTTCCATTTATTTTAATAAACTAATTTACTATATAGTTAATTGTCACATCACTTATTAATTAATTAATTTTATTTAAATCAATTAAATAAAATAAGATAATTCACATTAAATCATATTGTCACATAATTAATATTTTTATTTATTAATTATGTTAATTCACTAATTCTTTAATTAAATATTAAATTAATTAAAGTAACATATGCTTATTTAATTAATTCAACTAATCAAATAAACTCAATTAATTAAATACTTTGAACTATTAAATCACTACACATTAATTTAATTAATGTAACACATATAGTTAAATTAATCTACCACAAATTCATGACTTAATTATTTAACTCAATAATTAAATCATTAAAAATATTTATTTATTTCAATAAATATTCAAATATCTTTACAAAATTCTCGTTCGTCACAGTCACAACGTGATCTGATAAGGTCATAGTAGGTCAGATGATCAATCGATTGATTGAAAACTTTATAGCATAATTGCTATACGAAAATGGTACTATAAAATAATACGAGTTAAACTCAAAAAAATTAAAAAGGATGATGAGATACAAATTAAATAAAATTCGTATTGAGTAAAGAGAAAGCTAAGATTATGTGGGATTTCGATTGATGACACATGTTATAGCTGAATTGTACAAACCTTTGTATGGGCAGGAGTTTTGTACTTGGTCTAACGACTACTTAGTTTATCACATTGATAATCATTGAAATGATGGTGTCCCGGTATCGATATACCTATGACGAGAAGGTGATTTTTTTTCATAATTATATTTGATAGTTAGAGAATATAAGATTAGGTACGAGTTCTTAAAACTCATACTTATGGTAAGTTTGTGACTCATAATCGTATGGTAAGTTTTTGAACCCCTAATTAAGCGTATGGACAGTTCCTGATTGGTCCTTGAACTACATATTGCAAGGACAAGTTCCTAAACTCGTATTATTATGGAAAGTTCCCGAACTCATAACGTGTGGTATGCTTGATGAACTATACTGTGGTATAGAAAGGTTATGGATGGTGAGCTGAGGATTTTCAATGTAATAAGATTTAAGGATGATAGAAATAGATAGAATTATTAAGCAATGGACCATTAGAGAAATTAAAGTTGATAGTGGAAGCATAGGTATTCCAAATCTTCTAGCTATGCTTGACTTCAAAATTTTTAATATCAAGATAAATTCGCACATATGTGCCTTTAAATATACAAATGGATTTTTTTATTATCCTCAACACATGGTTACAAGTGTGTAGAAGTGGGCTTCGAACCACTAACACATCGTTACCTGTTGCGACATGATAACACTAAAAATAATTTTTCAATGGTTTTGAATAGTTTAAAGAAGAGTCTACGTTAATTGTTTCAGCTAGACAAATCATTTGCAAAATATCAAAAATGTATTTTATATATCATTAATGCATCATTGAACCTGGTGTAGAGATGATAAAAATGATGGAGTTATTAATGCAGAATTACCTAGTGCTGGATGTAATCTAAGGATCGTCAGCCACTATGGTACAATGTAGTATGACAAAGTCACAAAATGACGAAATTCTCAAACGGACTGTAAATACAGTGCAGTATCATAACGGCATAAAATAATTTTCAGAATTTTAAAGATAAGTGAGTGCCAATTGAATTGGCCAGAAAAATGTTTCGATTGATATTTGAATTCTTAGTATATGTCTAAACTATTTGATTCAGCTAAACAAATATTTATAAAAATTCAAGTATCTCTTTGATAATTTATCATGTACCAATTTTTTTTGGTACAGACTCTTATGCTAAGTCTGAGGTGAACAACGTCCCGAAAAATGGGAATATACTGGTTGGATGATATATTCCAATCTTTGAATGCATATAGTCGTTCTGAGAACTAAGGTATAATAGATTGATCACCTAACGTACCCGCATAGGTAGTTTACCTTCTTCGTGATTGTAAACATACCTAGTACAACATGTTTACAAAATTGGTTACGGTGAATACCGTTAAACTTGAGAGTTTATGGTAGAATGTGATGATAGAAAAGTTCCTCATAACATGAAAAGTTTTTAACTTCTTAGAGAGAAGTTATGGTAGAATGTGATGATAGAAAAGTTTCTCATAGAAGGAAGCCGTATGTACTCATTAAATGAGAATGAAATCAGATAAAGGTTAAGTTGAAAACCTAGTTTTGATGAATAAATAGAGTAGAGATTAGTATGATGTTTCGACGACGAAATTCTTAGAAGAAGGGGTGAATGTGATAACCCAAAAATTATGAGACTTGTCTCAAATAAATAAATAAAGGTTTAAAGAATAAACCTAGATTTGAAAATAGAGTAATGACTAAAATTTTGAGAAAAACCTATATGGGTTAATATTTGAAAAAATGTAAAGAGAATTAATTAAGAATGATATAAATTTTGAAAAAAATTAAGAAAGAGATTATGTAATGGAATATGTGACGAACGAGAATTTGTAATTTAATTTAAATATTTATTGAATTAAATAAATATTTTTGATGCTTTATTTATTGAGTTAAATAATTATTCAACCTAGACCAGTTGGCAAAGTTGTATGTGAAAGAGATTGTTTCAAGGCACGGAGTTCTAGTGTCGATTGTTTCCGACCGAGATCCACGCTTCACATCAAATTTCTAGAAGCGTCTACAGGAATGCATGGGAACGCGGTTGAGAATGAGTACGTCATATCACCCTCAGACAGACGGGCAGAGCGAAAGAACTATTCAGACATTGGAAGATATGCTAAGAGCGTGCATCATGAATTTCAAAGAACATTGGGATGATCACTGACCATTCATGGAATTCGATTACAACAACAGTTACCACGCTAGTATTGGCATGCCGCCTTACGAAACGTTGTACGACAGAAAGTGTAGAACTCCACTATACAGGGATAAAGTTGGCGAGAGGCAATTACTAGGACCAGAACTGGTACAGCAGACAGTAGAGATAGTCAAGGTAATCCAAAAAAGACTAGTAGCAGCTCAGGATAGGCAGACAAAATACGCCGATCCACACCGCAAGAATGTTAAATTTGAATCGGGTAGTTTTATTTTCTTGAAAGTCTCCCTGGAAGGGGAAGATCAGATTCGGTAAGAAGAGAAAATTGAGCCAGTGGTTCGTTGGACCCTTTGAGGTGCTGCGAAGGATTGAAGAAGTCGCATATGAGGTAGCCTTACCTCCGGCGCTAGAGCATATCCACAACATCTTCCATATTTCAGTCTTACGACCCTACAAACCCGATTACAAACATATGATAGAATATAAACCCCTACAATTTGAGAAAGACTTATCTTACGAAGAAGTTCATGTTCAGATTGTTGACAGAAAAGAACAAGTTCTTAGAAATAAAGTAATACCTTCTGTAAAGGTAATATGGAGGACAACAACGCTGAAGAAGCTACGTGGGAACTTGAAGAACATATGATGAAGACATACCCACACTTGTTTGATTAATTTATGTGTAAGCGATTCTGAGGACATCTTTGTAAGGGGGAGAATGTAACGGGACGAATTTAATTGAACTGTGATTCTGGGGACAGAATCCTTTTAAGGGGGGAAAGATGTGACGAACGAGAATTTTATAATTTAATTTAAATATTTATTGAATTAAATAAATATTTTTGATGATTTATTTATTGAGTTAAATAATTATTTGATGGAATTGTGGTAGATTAATTTAATTATATGTGTTACATTGATTAAATTAATGTAGAGAATTTTAATAATTTAAAGTAAATATTTAATTGAGATTATTTGATTAAAGAAATTATTTAATAAACATAATGTTATTCTAATTAATTTGATAATTAATTAGAGATTTAAAGATTGAACATAATTAATAAATGAGAATTTTAATTATGTGATAGTATGATTTAATGTGGTTTATAATATTTTATTTAACTAATTTAAATAAGATTATTAGATTAATTAAGTGTGACAATTAAACTATATAATAAGCATTTAATTAACATAAAGGGAAAGGAAGAATAAAGGACAAACAAACAAGGCCCTAAAGGAAGTTGGGTAGTTAACCCATTAAGGGATTAACTGACCAATACGATATTAGTTTTATGCATATATTATATGTAGCGCCCCCAAATTCGGGTCCCCAGAACCTTGGATGTGACGCCCCCAAATCCGAGTTCTCTAACATCGAGTTTGGTGCTCACGATACATCAACATCATAAACATTCTATAACTATTGCGGAATAATAAACGTACATCGTTCATTAATATAAAGTCTTACAACAATAATCCCAAGGTTTTCTTAACCTTAACTTAAACTTACCTTTGCTATTACAAAAGGTTTACATAACTAATTATATTAGATTAGATAATAATTAAACATCTTTAACAACTACTATTCCTGAACCTTGCCCTTGCCTTTATCTTTCTTATTTGATGCCTCTGGCTTAGCTGGAAAAAAACGTCATGATATAGCAAGAGTAAGCAACTAATTTGCTTAGCAAGTTTAAATACAAGGGAGATATATCATGATTAGAAAGAAATTTAACGTTCAATGTCCAACAATGGAATTCGATTGTGAAAGAACATGAATTAAGTCTCAATAATTGAATAATAGATGCTGAGTGGTTTGAAATAACCATGAACATATACTAAGGTTGTCAGTATTTAAACTGGTCCTTTTAGTAAATTTTGGTAGTCAAGGGGATCAGCCTTTCATACCCGGTGAATTATGCATAAACACTTAATAGTCGAGCAACAATTGTTTTTCAATATAATGCTTTAATAGAATTGTTCTTTTCCTCAGTCTCGAGTCCTTACCAAATCAATTGGTTAAGAACAGCTTTTAAAATCTATTTGATTTATCAAATTTAAAACATATTCGATCTAGCTGACACAACTAGCATAGATTTATCTCATAAACAGTTCACGAATAAAAGAACTTTGATTGATTCACAGTTCAATAATTATAGAACAAGAATTCAGTTGCACAAAGTGCAATAAACAATAATCATTAAGGAATGTGGAATAATCAACAATAATTATCCACTAACATGCTATGAAATAATAACTCGAGTTTGAGTTAAAGAACTTGCCTTGTCTGCGGACTACTGCTACGCAATTCTATAATCCGCTTAAGGAATTTAACTTATCCTCTTTGGAAAGACCTATCATAGATCCTTCAATTAGTATAACATATAATTATTCATAACATTATTATTCTCATATATTATCTAACATTAATCACATAATTAAATATTAGATATCACATTAATTCCTTAATAATATTATTGTTCCTTGATAATATTATTATTAAGTAAGTATCTTAACGCTTGAACAATATTATTAACCTTGTAATAATATTCTATTCGCTTCCTAATATTATTAATTATTTAATAATATTTTAGTCTCTCTCTAATATTATTAATCTTATTAGTCTTTAATTATTATTTAACACTAATTAAATAATAATTAATCAATATTTATCTTTATTTATTATTTAATATTAATTAAATAATAAATAATTAATGTATTAACTTTATTAGTCTTTAACTATTATTTAACCTTAATTAAATAATAATTAATTAATATTTATATTTATTTAATATTTAATATTAAATAATAAATAATTAATTAATACTGATCCTTATTTATTATTTAATCTTAATTAAATAATAAATATTAATTAATTTATTTATCCTTGAATAATAAATAATTAATTTACTTCATAAGTTTTTAATTATTCTTTCTTATTAATCTAAGAATAATTAATTATTATTGTTATTATTTATTATTTAATATTAATTAAATAATAAATAATTATTTTATAAATTTTATGTCAATGTAAGTAAGTAATTACATTATTATTATATAATCTTACTTAAATATTCTTTAATTATTATTTAATATTAATTAAATAATAATTAATCAATTGTTTAACTCTATTTATTATTTAATCTTAATTAAATAATCAATAGTTAGTTTCTTATCACTAATTCTACTTAATTATCACTTTAATATTTCTTAAATAATAATTAAATAGTTAATTATATTTAAGTTATATGTAATTAGTTTAATAATCATTTAGTGGCATTAATGATTATTAATTAGTAGGTTTTAAATGATTTAAATGCATTTAAACCATTAATTACCCAATAATTACGTAACTGTTCAGAAAAATTCTGAATAAAATATTTTAATATTCTACATAATTTTAGAAAATTTTGGGTCCTGGAGTCTCCACCAGAACCGGTCGGAAAGTAGGTGAACCGGTCGTCGGAAAATTTTCCGGTTCGCCGGAAAATGCTGAACCGGTCATTTTCTATATTTTTCTTAAATATTTTAGCCTTTGTTGACAGTTTCGGGGTCCTTCACTAAAACCTCCACAAAATGAAATCTACAACTCCGTTTTAGGTCCAATTGGTATCGTTGGATTCGTATTTTCCCGAACTACAGTTTTCATTTATCAAACATCAAATTTGGACCCGTTTTGGTCACTGAAATTGGGCCGGAAGTGCACTGTTCGTGAGTGTTTTTCGACAGCGGGGTCTTTTGTTAGAAAAATCATAACTTAGTCGTTTTAAATCGGTTTTTAGTCGTTCCACTTGGAGAATCTTCGTATTGAATAGCTCTATCACCCAAAGGTGACGGATCATGAATCCGACTTACAGAACGTGAACAGTAACTCCGGGAGAGGCTGTTCCGTTTTAGTTTTCAAGTAAAAATATTTTTAGGCATTCTAACAAACTTTTCAATATAAACAGATATGAATATACATGCTAAACCCATTTAATCCTAGACCCACTAATCTAGCATGCTTTTAGACATAATGAGCTTGAAGATAGCATTTTTACCATAGAAATCAAAAAAACTAAAGAACTATAGTTGTGAGTGTTTTATTACCTCTTAGTCTTGATGGCTTGCTTTCTAAGCTTTCCAAAGTAAGTAATGAACTGAGATGACATCCATGAATTCTTGCAATATTTTTGGAACCTCAACTCCATATGTCATGCTTGGTATTTATAGCCTCTCAAGTATATAGATATAAGTGTTAAATGTATATATTTTTGCTAGCCAACTCATTTGTCAAAGTAGGTCCTTATTTTGTGGGATTTCTTTGAAAAAAATGACCACAAAAATCAAGCTAGCTCCCTACCAAATCTCACCCGCCCATGCCCCCAATTTCAAGTGATTTTTGATTTATTTTTATTATGTAATTTGACAAAAATGAAGTCTTCTAGAAGGCTTATCAATTGGGTCATTGAATTGGGCTTTTAATTTAATTATTTGGGCTATTAATTTGCATACTAATCTTCAAGTCCACACCCAAATAAATAGTGGGCTTCATTAATAAACCAATAGTGCTAGTCCACTAGTATTAGTTGGACTATACAATTATTCATACTTCACATAGTTCTCATTAATTAATAATTATATTAATTAATTTACATAATCAATTTAAACTTACTATATTCAATTTAATCAAATATTGAGTTACTTACTATCTTATCAATTGTTTGCTATTAAAACTCTTAGGTTAGTCCACTAATTTAAATAACTATTAGTGGGACCTCCTTTACTAACAATTAGTTACATAAATTATTAATCACACAAAGGTTTAAATTAAATCATACAAAATTAATTCATTAGAAATAAATTTTTTATTTAATTAGTAATGAAACTTGAAAATCCTTGATCAATACATTGGACCTGGTACGTTACGATACATCATTTCTATAACTATTGCGGAAGATATAAACATAAATTATTTATACAATAACTTTTACAACATAAATCCCAAGGTCTGTAACCTTAACTTAATACCTGCATTCTATATCCTACACGACATACAATGCCATTTGTATCCAATACCATTACCATTTTAATCGTATAATAATTTCATCATGGAATTTGTCTTTGCCTTTGTCTGTGTCCGAAGTTTTGCTTTTAATCTGAAATGTTTATCATGATATAGCAAGAATGAGCAACAAATTTGTCCAGCAAGTTTTAAATACAAAGGAAGATATATCATGATGAAAAAGAATAATAAGCTAACAAACTTTCAACAATATATTTATTGTGAAAGAATATAAATCAATTTTCATAACTGAATGAATGAATCAATAATGCTGAATAGCCAACAATGAACATGAACAAATTTAATTGGACCAAATGGTAATGAAGGTGATCAGCCTTTCATACCTGATGAACATATACAACATGCACAACGTGTGAATCAATAAATCATAGATGTGATATAATCAACAAATGATTAACCACGAATATATTGAACAATAACAACTCGAGTTCGAGTTAAGAGACTTGCTCAATAAAAGAGTTATAGGAACTTACCTGTACCATTGATTACTGCTACGCAATCTAATTTAGCTTTAGTTGAAAGACCTATTATTGATAATAACGATCTCTCAATTAGAATAATATCATCACATTAACTTTTGTTAATTATAGTTATAAAATAATCTAAACACATTATCATATATTCCTAATAATCAATAAAACACATAAGACTCGGTATCAAATCAAACTATTTCAGTCTGAGTTGAGTTCGGTACTATTTCGACATCCCAATTTCCTAATCGGATATTTATCGAACCTATTATCAATAAGACTTTACTTAAAAGCTTTAGTATTATCTTAAATATTTTATTACTTAATCAAAACATATTTCAATAGCTCGTAATAATTTTCAAATAATTATTATCAGTTATAATGATTTTTCAATCATTAATATCATTTTTAAATGATTTAAATACCAAATAATTCCATTATCATTAATATCTATTTAATTTCAAATATTAATGAAATACATGACAAAATATTATAAGTTATTTATAATATTTCAAAGTATTTTTAATACTTTAATATCGTCTTTAAATGAATTTAAAATATTTAAAACCATTATTAAATAACTGTCATTAATATTAAAATATTAATATAATTCATGACAAAATATTAAAAGTTATGTTTTATAACTTAAAATATTTTTTTTAACCTTTAAATCATTTTTAAAACATTAAAACTATTTTTGCATAATTTATTTAATACAATTATTAAATAAATTTATTATCATTCTATTAATCTATACCTTCATTTGATTACTATTTAATATTAATTAAATAGTAATTAATTAATTACCTTTAGTTATTATTGAATATAATTAATAACTAATTAAATATACTTTAGTATTTAATGTTTAATTAAATATCAATTAATCACATCATTATATGCCTTTAATTATTATTTAAAATTAGTTAAATAATAATAAATTAATCACTTATTATAAACATTTAATTTTTCTTTAAAGAATAGTCAATTAGTGGTCATTTATACTCATTTATTATTTAATTTTAATTAAATAATAAATAATTATTTTATAATGCTAATATAATTAAATAATCACATTTTAATACTTAACCTTAATTAAGCATTCTTTAATTATTATATGTTCAACAATAATTAATTATTGAAAACTTTAGTTAATTTTCTTAACTTTTCATTATACGTTCCAAAGTTGAGGTCCTTCACGGAAACGCTCGTAGACGGAAATCTACAAGTTCGATGTGGGCCCACTTGGTATCGTTGGAAAGATGACGTCCCGAACTACACTTTTGGCTTAAGAAACAGCCACTTTGTACAAGTATAGGCCTGGTAAAATAGGCCATTACTGACTATCCATACAAGGTTTTGAAAATATTTTCTGTTTTGAGATCTTTTACGGAAACATTTATAAACGGAGATCCACAACTCCGTTTGAGCCCACGTGGTCTCGTTGGAACCATGACTCCCTGAAATATATTATAAAATTATCAAATAATTTTTCCAGAACAATGAAAGGCCCAAAAATATGCTGCTAGTTAGACTGTCCATGTTTGTTTAGCTAGTTCGAGGTGTTTTGCTAATAAACTCATAGCTTGCTCATCTTAAATCGGTTTTTAGTTGTTCCACTTGGAGAATCTTCGTATCTTATAGCTCTAACACCCAGAGTTGACGGATCATGAATCCGACTTATGAAACGTAAACAGTAAAATTCGGGAGCGGGCTGTTTAGTTTTAGTTTTCCAGCTTGACCCTCTTGTACTAAAAAAATCATAACGTTTTCGTTTTAAAACATTTTTGAGCGATTCTTGAGCCCACACGAAGCTAACTTCTGGGAATACAATTTTTGTTCTTGGACCATCTTCAAATTCCAAGCACAACATTCCAGAAATTTTGTGGAAGGGGACTGACCCGAGTTGGTTTTCCAGTTTTGACTCAGCTACTTTAAAATGGCATAACTCTTTCCTCCGAAGTCGGATTTAGTCCGTTCCAGAGTCTATGGAAAGCTTATTCAGTGTACTACAACATACCAAAAGCCCAAAATTTTTAAATTACTCTAGCTAATCCCGAATTTTTCTTTTAAGGGCAGCAGTCACTAGCTTTTCTAAGCTTTAAAAATTGTTTTATTTTTCTTTCTTTGATCAAGCTTTCTCAACACCAAAAATAGCTAGATCTTAACATAAAACATCATTTAACATGAAAATCTAAGATTTTTGAGTTTGGAATCATAAACCCAAGATTTGATTTAAAATAACCAAAATAAAATGTATAAACTAGTTATGATTTATACCTTTGCTTAAGATCTTCTTTCATCTTATTCCTAGGTTGGTTATGGACTTGGGTAACATGAGAAAATAAGCTCCTCTCCTCCCTCTATGTGGCTGCCGACCACTCTCCTTCCTCTCTCTCTTTCTTTTTTTTAAGCTTTTGGAAGAAAGGAACTAAAAAGAAAGTAAACTTTTGTTTGTTAATGTGTTGGGGTTTTTTTTTGTAACTAGCACAAATCTATGCATACAATCCTATATGTATAATTTCTCCCAACACTCTTCCTTCCTCTCTCTTATCTCTTTTCATTTTGCTTGCAATTTGGTTAAATGTGTTGGGATAATAAAAGAGTGACACCTTGCATAGTTGGTGACCAAATTTTGACAAAACAAAAAAAATCACATGTGCTAAAAAAACCCTTGAGGTGCCGGGTACATCCCCCCAAATTGGCCCAAAATTTTGCTTTATTTTTAATTACTTATTTAGCTTATTTAGCCTCTAGAATTCTAATTTATTTTGGCCAAAAGTTGGGCCAACCATTTAATTCATTTGGGCTTTCAAATAACTTACTTGGGCCATGTAAAAATATTTTGGGTCCATCACACTAATTTTACATTACCCTAATTATTTAATTAGGGTTCCTAATCCACTCATTTTGGATTTTAAATAATTACTCATGTACATTTAATTATATAACCCAATTAGACTTGCTTTAATTAGGTTTTAAAAAGAAATAATAAATTGAGATAATAAAATTAATCTCTTAGATTAGTATATATTTTAAATACTAAAATTTCTCCTATACCATAACCCTTAAGTTATTTAATTACCATACCTAATGTATAATTAAATTATGTAGCTTTCTTTATAATTCACTATATAAAACAAATAAACATATATACATATTTACAATATATATATTTATTTAGTAACATACATACTCCTCATGAGTCAGAATATATTTATCCTTATACGTAATCTCTTTCCAAATTTCCAAATTTATAGTATTCTCATTTAATTTCTTTACATTACTTAAAAATTTTAAATCAAACCGTATAGGTTCTTTAAATTTTTTTAAAATCATTCCTCTATTTCCACTCTAGGTTTTAAACTTTAACTTTTAATTTAATCATTTAAGATTTTTAAATTTTTGGGTTATCACATTATATACGTATATTATATCTAGCCTTATACTACATTACATATCAGATATAACATATATCATATACAGAGAGAAACTTAGAGACATATCAGAGAGAAAAGAGAGAATTTGAGAGAGAATTGAGAAATTGAGAAGAAAAGTTGTAGATTCTAGAGTCTCTATCATCATTCTTGAATCATATACACAAAGTAGCAAGGGTAATCCCACATCTCAAGTCTCTAATTCATGTTTTCATGTTTTCTCCATTAAAAGCATATTTAAGTTCTCTATAATTAAAGTTATGGATGATTATTGTATATATGATGATATATATTAATAAGTGTTCATAATATGTTTTATACTATGTATGTATGAATTAAAGTAGTTAATTTCATGTAATTATACGTTAACTGGAATTTCATGAATTATAGAGTATGAAAGTTGTATATATGGCCCTTACGTACAAATTAAATGCATTAAATCATTTGTTTAACTTAAAATTGATAGTTGATTATGATCATCACTACTAGAAAAATAAGAATATGTGACGGAACTTTGTGACAGTTTTTAAAAACAATCACAAAAGATAGTAATTTGTGATGGACTTTTTAAGCAATCAAAAAATAATAGTATATATGATGGCTCTTAGTGATGGCTAATTTTACCATCAATGTATTATAATTGTAATGGCCATGTCAATCACCAATTTTTTCACGTAAAATATTTTTTTTTGTGACGCACTAAGTCATCACTTATAGATATACCCTTTTTCGTGATTGCATTTAAGTTATCCCTGATATTTTAATGTAAGAAATAATCAGCATAATATTTTATGACGACCATGACAATCATTAAAAAGAGAAATTTTTGTGACGACTTTTATTTGCAATTACAAAAAGAAGGTATTTTGTGATTGAATTTTCAAGCCATCACAAAACAATAAAATTTATGATGGCTCTCAGTGATGACTAAGCTTACCATCATTATAAAGTATTTGTGATTGTCATTGCAATCACCAAATCTTATGTGGAAGTAATTTTATTTAATAAGTCAACTAACATATGTTTCCTTTTATATTTTGTTTTAAAATTATAATCATGATTTGAGCTTTGGTGTAGTGGTTAATAGTCGTTATTTAATTTGCAAATGGAGGGAGGGTTCGAATCCTACGACTATCATTTG
The DNA here is from genome assembly GCA_020205555.1 of Panax stipuleanatus. Taxonomy (NCBI): domain Eukaryota; kingdom Viridiplantae; phylum Streptophyta; class Magnoliopsida; order Apiales; family Araliaceae; genus Panax; species Panax stipuleanatus. The sequence continues at coordinate 4,593,097 of CM035122.1, read as the reverse complement.
AGACAATTAATATAGTGAAATAAATTATCTGTAAATAGAGATTCATGTTTTTACCTTTGATCCCGTATTTTTTGTGATGACTTTAACAATCACAATAGATTACGTGTTAATGTGATTGTATTAATCATCACAAAAGCACTAAGCATTTACGTGATTGCCAAAACCATCACGTAAAACGTTTCATGATGGGCGTATACAAGACGGCCATTGTGATGCTTAAAGTCATCACGTAAACCTTTCATGATGGTTTTTTTAGTTCTTGTGATAGATTTAGGCCATCACAAATGACTATTTTTTAGCAGTGATGCATATTTAAACGAACAAAACGAAATTCGAACAAACAAATTCAGAGTTATAACGAATCTGTAACGTCGAATTTCATATTTTCTCTCGAAACTTTTCAAAATACTAAGAACAGTGAATTTAAGTTGTTTAATTTGAGTAATTACATGATCTTAAGTGTTAAAAACATGTTAGGATCATTGTATTATGTGTTTGTGAAGTTTATACTTTATGAGTATTAGTAATAATCATCGTGTTAGTGTAAATTTGAGTTAATTGGGCTACGAATTGTCAAAAACGCGAATTGGAGCTGAACTGGCCGAAGCCACCCGCCCCAGCGGTCCAGACCCACCCCCAGGGGGTACCCTACCGAGCATAGGTCCGCCCCAGCGGGTATAACACCCGCCCCAGCAGGTGTGGTGCAGAGAAAAGTGAATTTTTGCTCCGTTTGTGTGATTTTAAGCCATAGCATTATGAGTTAACCTAACTTAATGAACCTGATAACATAATTAACATGTAATACTATACTACAATATGTTGTTAACATATATTATAGAATTTGGAGTTTCATGTTAACAAACTAAGTTGTTGACATGTGTAATATAATTTGAAGTTTCATGTTAACAAACTAAGTGTGAACTTGAATATTGTGATCGTAAGACGTCATTATGATTGTCTAAGAGATTACGCTTGTATAGTATACATGTTATGAGTTTATACTCATGTTATGTGGTTAGTCAACAAGTTAATATTATAAACCCAGTTATAAGTTGAACTTAAGTAGAAAGTTCAACGGTTAAACGTAGTGGTTATGGAACTAATCAATGTCATATGCATAATGTAATGTGTAGGACGTTGAGGAAGTGAATTGTAGTTGTAATTTGTAGCTTGTGCACGAGGCAAGTTTCCTAATCCTTATTTCTATGTGAAGCAAGTGTTCTATCCCTAACTTATTATTGTTAAGCAAGTTTTCTTATCTATACTCTTTAAATTGAATAAATGTTCTATTCCTTATTCTTATGTCAAGCAAGTTTCGAAACTCAAAATTTATTTTTATTGAGAAAGTTTTCTATTCTTGAAATACCATCATGATGCAAGTTTTTATCCTTGATTATTCAAGTTGAGATTCCATATGAGATGTTATAATACCTTTAAAGCATTATTCTAATTATACAATACTTATTCGGTTGTATACTCTTGAGAAACTATTATTCGATTTGAATATTGTTTATTGTTAAAACTTGTAAGACTAGCTAACCCTTATTGATTCGACTAGTCCATAGTTGATGAACGTTATAAATTCTAGAACTGTTAATGAGCTTATCCAAACTAAACTTCCTTTGGTGCGGACTCTGATGTCAAATTGAGATGAACAACTCTTTAATAGGGGATTATTTACACTTTAGCGTTGAGATATTGTGCACGGTATGGTACTAAGGACTGATCCCCCTAAGTACGAGAAGTAGAGTTCATATAGTCTTATGACTGTTAAAAGTTTAAAGTAGAAATACTTGATGTCAAACTGAGATGAACAGCTCTTTAATAGGGGATTATTTACGCTTTAGCGTTGAGATATTGTGCACGGTATGGTACTAAGGGTTGATCCCCCTAAGAACTAAAAGTAGAGTCCATATAGTCTTATGATTGTTAAAGGTTTAAAGTAGAAATACTTGACAACCTATGACATAGTTCAAGGTCTTATGACCCTCAGATGTTCTTTTGATTCTTGTTATTCATTCTTGATTCAAAAGTCGAGCTTTCTGATATTTAGACTTCATTGATTATTCGCATATTATTATATTGCTATATTTTTGTATACTTGTGGGCAATCGTGCTCACTCTTGCATAATAACATTGCAGTTAAGAATGAAAGACCAGACAAGCCTTCCACTAGCAAAGGCAAGGGAAAAGTTAACAAGTGTTGAAGACTTGTTATTTAATTTGAGAATGTTTATGTTTTAAGACTTATGTGTAATGTTTAAGACTTTTTTCTTTATGTTTTCGCAACAGAGATTTAAGGTTAAGTATGACTTGGGATTGATTATGTATTTATTTCAGATGTTGTAACCCCATAAGGGGAGATGATGGATTTATTTCTAATTATTTCATGGTTTGCATTTATTATGGGTAGATAGATATATGATATTTGTAAATTGAACACCAAATCCCATGAAAATTGAAGTACCCGGATTTGGGGGTGTCACAAGTTGGTATCAGAGCTGTAGGTTATGAACCTTAGGTGGGAGAAAACCTTAAGGTAGTAGCCTTCGAGAACATAGTAATGATAAACTCTTATCGAGTTCTAAAAAAGATAATAAAAGACTTTATGTGCTATGTGTTTATACTTATGTACTTGCGAGAGTATCGAATAGCATCACGTAATAACTAAGACTTAAAATTTTGATTGTCAGGATGTCGAATGTTGGAGAATCCAGTCAGCCTAGGGATGTTGTACCCCGAGTGGCTATTGAGGAGGAGCCCCGAGACATTCATACAGTCTGGGAGCAGTTGATTCGACGAGAGTCATCTCCTTTGATCACAATTGTTGGTCAGCAGCATGAGTCAGTGTTTGATTCAGAGGAGGACTCCGAGGAGATTGAGGTTTAGGCTGAGGCAGCCGAGGAGGAGGAGGAAGGCTATGAAGAGTTCCCACCGAACTTTATTAGTGCTGAGATGTACGATGAGCTGTATGACCGTAACATAGAGTTACGGGATACTATTTAGGAGCTGAAGGAGCAGACGGTTACTCAACAGACTACCATCGAGCAGAAGGATGGTGAGGTTGAGACTCTTTACACATGCCTTGGAGACGTAGAGTGGGAGTTGATCCACGAGAAGGGCCAAGGTGAAGAAAAGTCAGCTGAGATAGAGAAGCTGAAAAATGATTTGAAAGAGAAATCACCAAAGCTTTCCATAGGATGCTTGGGTGAAGGATTCATGACGTGCCGATCTTGTAGAGGATAGTGATCGTGCAAAGAAGGCAAAGATTGAGGAGACGGTTTACACGTTCCAGAATGCAATTGATAAGGCCCATGATCGGGTTATGTACTATCCAGTTCAGTTCGAAGGTCTACCTTGGTATATTCTAGATCGCATGATGATGTTCCGCATTATGGAGAAAGAACGCAGTAAAGCTGTTCGACGCCTTAGTAGGCCGTAATAGGAACAGTATGATTATGTGATACTTTTTGAGTAGTTAATAATGTAAATTCCGATGTGATTATAAACAAAGGAATATTTTGATGATTTAAATCCTAAAGATTCTTTATCTCAGGATAGTTGATGTAAATAGCAGTGATACTATCTTATGATGTTTAAAACTTTTGACTATATAAAATATTAAAGTTTATTTGAGATGATATGTGTTAAGTGATTATGTTAAAGTATTTAAGTTAAGCCTTAAATATTTAAAAAGATTGAATAAAGATCTAATAAGCGTATATCTTAACAGAAATATGCCACCGAGAAGAAGACTCAACCGTCAACCGACCAAAGAAGGGTCAACGAATAACAACAACAACAACGCCAATGCTAACGCCAATCCCGTTCAACAGTAGGTGAATTTATTGGCTGGAGCAATGAATAATCAGCCGCAAGGTCCACCGACTACCTCGTTCAAAGACTTCAAGGCGGTGGGACCGCCAGAATTTAAAAGATCCATGAGTCCGATAGAAGCTCAGACATGGGTCATGGAGATGGAAAAAGTTTTTGATGTCGCCAGAGTCAGTGAGGACCAGAAGACCGCCTATGCAACGTTTATGCTGAAGTCAGAAGCCAGCTATTGGTGGCAGGCAAATAAAGTCCGGGGATGAGAGGGCATCATAACCTGGAGAGGTTTAAGGAGATGTTCTTTGAGATGTACTTTCCAAATAGCTTACAGAATTAGATGGAGGTACAATTTCTGGAGCTTAAAAAAGGTAACATGTCTGTACCAGACTATGCAGCGAAATTCAATGAGTTGGCTAGGTTTGCCACGTACCAAGTAAACATCGACAAGAGGAAAGCAAGAAGGTTTGAACAAGGACTGAAGCCCTGATTATATAGCAAGGTGTCGATGTTTCAGCTGAACACCTTTGCTGGAGTGTTAGAGAAGGTCATTCTTGCTGAAGGTGGGAGCGATGTTGTAACCAAATACAACCAGGATCTCAAAACTACAATATTTTTGTTGCAATTTGACACTATTATTTTTAAAGATCAATCGCATATCTGATTCTCTAAAGGGATAATTAGTTTTTATCTACCGTTTCTCAAAAAATATGCATATATACAAATCTATAAATCAACCGATAATAACAATAATAATAATAATAATAAAAGCAAATAATCATTTGATTGATAAAGAGCCAATAAGCTATACATTACATGACTTCCTCCACGAGCCATGCCAACAAATTCGTCAAACAAAAAGTTTTTAAATCTTCTTAAATTAATTTAAAAGTATTAAAAATTTAGTATCATGGATTACCCTTTGAAGGAACCACCTTCGGCTATCAGAATCAACCGAAACTCCGAAAATCGCACTCAGATATGAACAAATCCACATTGAGTATTGAAAGATTTTTGAATATCAACAACAGGATATGAGGCAGGATCAATCAGAGAATGATAGATCTGCAAATTCTAATAAATTATTGGAGAGAACATTTATTTAATACAATAAACTTCATAATTTTCCGAAACCAAATTAGGAGGAACAAAACCCTGAAAAGGAAAAGAAAACCCCATAAATGGTGAAAACAAATAAAAATATGAGAATCAAGGTGATCATGACAACAAAATTCCAGGAGGGTCGTCTTTTTAAAATACAAAAGATACCCTTAATTCTAAGATATAATAATATGGAGGGGGCTAGGGTTTCTCTCTAAAGAGAGAAGAAAAAGACCCGAAAGTTTTTTGACTTAATGTTATGAAGATAAGTACGATTTGAAGAGTGAGTACATGAGAATTCTATTTCATATATACGATTAATGAGGGATTGTAAATAATGCTCTGTTTATTTGTTTAATATAAAATCAATACAGTTCAAAAGTTCTTAATAAATATAACTAGCTTCTTTTATTAAAACGGTCTCGTTTTGACTGGAGTTTTATTAGTTTAATTTATGATGGCATGGGACAAAACGCTATTCTTAGATTTAAAATAGAAGGTTGTGATGTAGACTCTGGAGCCTCCTAAAAACTCGATCCAAAACAGACGGATCCTGTGTATGGTTAGTCATGCATCATATATTCGATCGACTCGGCAAAATATATTAATTTAATTCAAACAACTTCATATGTAATCAATCAATCAATCTCAAAATTTAATTTCCAAGAACATAAGAGAATTAAAAAGATTCAAACACATAACTTTTCACTACCGATAATCAAATCATTTGAATGATAAAGAGAGCCAATAGGCAATACATTACATGACTTCCTCGTGAGCAATGCCAAAACAAATTCTTCAAACAAAAAGTTTTTAAATCATTTTAAATTTAAAAGTAAATTAAAAATTCAGTATCATGAATTACCCTTTGAAGGAACCACCTTCGGCTATCAGAGTCAGCCGAAACTCTGAAAATCACACTCAGATATGAGCAAGTCCACATTGAGTATTGAAAGATTTTCGACTATATTTCAACAACAGGATCTGGGGCAGGACCAATCAGAGAATGATAAATCTGCAAATTCTAATAAATTATTGAAGAGAACATTTATTTAATACAATAAACTCCATAATTTTCTTAAGCCAAATTAAGAGGAACAAATCCTTGAAAAGGGAAAGAAACTCCCATAAATGGCGAAAACAAATAAAAATATGAGAATCAAGGTGATCATGACTGTAATACCCAAAATAAATAAATAAATAAATGGCATTTTAAATTTTTGTTTAAATATTTTAATTGGACTTTTCTTGTGTTTGGGTCAAATTATATTTAAGTATGTGGACTACATTAATTGGGCCTTAAAACTTTTTGGGTCTAAATTATATTTATGTAATATTAAAATTCTATTAAAACTTGGAGAGTTAATAAGATAATAAATAACTAAAACCTAATTTACTAACAACATTACGTCTGATACGAGTTTGGAAAAAGAAAGGGGAGGCGGCAACATAAGAACATAAAGAGAAGACGAAGAAACGAGCATAAGATTTTTATTTCAGTGCTAATTAGCTTCCGGTGAGTAATTGATATAATTGTAAAGCATACAAGATGGTTGGGTATACATATGAGAATGATGATGCATTCCTTAGTAATAAATTTTGTGTACAGGAGAATATATAAAAGAAAAAAGTACTTGCATGATTATTATTATTTTTGTTTTGTTTTGTGATTGTTCATTCTTCCAGCATGTGATGGAACTTTAGTGGTTAAAATATTAATAATATATATACTAGAATAATAAGAATAGTAGACGTAGATAATAGTAAATTAAGCATGATGTTAAGGAAATTATAAAATTTAAAGATTATTGGATTTTAAGATTTAAAACTTTTCTAAAGGGTTAAATTATTTATTAAATTATTCTTTTTGATTAGTTCGGACGGAAGGAGTCTAAACAAGTCAAGTTTGGAATATAATTTTGGGTATTATATTACTTAATCCAGGTACGGATTCCATACTCTTTCAGCGATACTCTTGTTAAATTTTATTTGTTCGTTTTGTTCCTTGTTTCGAATTTCGTTATTATTTCACATAATTATTTCTTGTGAAATTCATATAATAGTTTCATTTTGGGGCTAATTCATATGACTTGAATTTGTACTCTTTGAATTAGGTTATCATGTTATTATTTATTTTGATAATTGTAGAGCGGTACATGTTGTTTCTTTCTTTTTGAGACATTGTGATTATATTTCGATTTGGTTCAACATGTTCATATAGAACCCTTTGTGTTGATATTATGTCGCATGTGTTGTGACATGATATTTTTGTTAGAATATACCGTAGGGTATACCTGAGCTATAACCACCTGTGGGGGTACCACAGGCATGTCGTCTTGGCACGAGAGGCATGACACCTTCCGTGGCGGTGTGATCAGTCCACGGCGTCTCCATTTTGTGCTCCGGTGGGAGTTGGCCATTTGGTGTTTTGTTGTGGGAGGCGTATGGGTCGACCCTAGTTTTCTGTTCTGTTCTGTTCTGCGGAGTGGCGATGTTTGTGCCAAACACGCCTTCTGATTTTACATACATTTGGATTCGCGGTCCAATGTGTGTGACTTGCCTGTGTGGCATTATTTGACTTTGCCTGTGTGGCAAGGTATATTTCTATTTTATTTTGAGCTCGGTATGAAATAACCCCAGCCATTTGATTCAGCCTATTATTTCATTGTGTTAGTTTTATTCGTTTCAGTTCAGTTCATTAATTGAGTTAGTTATTTCGGTTCTCTGTTTTTGTATTCTATATCCGTACTGGGCATTTGGCTCATGCTGTGTTTTTCTTCCGGCAGGTAATCAGGGGGATCAAGGGCAAGTGTGATGAGAACTCCTTTCAATCCAATGGTTTAGGAATATTCTATTTAGGCTGGACATATTAATTATTAATTTCTTTGGAGTTGTAATAATTATTTCAGATTATGATTTGGGCCAGTTTGGCATTTATTCTGGTTTGACATTGTTGATAGTTATTGGTTTTAAATACTAGTCTTTCGTGGCATAGAGCTTTCGTTCAGTTTTGTTGTGTTTTGAGTAACCTCTCTTTCTATTTCGGAAAGGGGGTGTTACAGAGTTGGTATCAGAGCTTAGGTTCTTTCTTGTAGAAAATCTATTTAGGTTTGACCTGTGAGTTACGGGTAGAATTCTGGGTTAGGTTTTGTTCAGTTTGATTTTATGTTCAGCTATATTCAAATCTGTCTCTAATCTGTTTTGCGTATATTCGTTGATCTTTTCTTAGATGGCTCGTCGATCCGCTAGAGTTGCTGGGAGGAGAGGTAACAATAGGGGAAGAGATGATGGTCAGACCAATGAGCAACCCAATGACCAGATTAATGCTCAGTTGGCTGCCTTAGTGAATCAGGCGATTAATCAGGCTTTACCGCAGTTGGTGGCACAGGTGGTACAGGCAATGCAACAGCCGCCAGAAATTCCTGAGCAGGGGAACTCGGGAAATAATGGTCCACAAGCAAACGAAGAGGAAGGGAATGTGGATGGTCTTGATCAGCAGATGGTTCCAATGTACGTATGGTTGGAGAGGTTTCAGAAGCAGAAGCCACAGTCTTTCAGTTCGGCTCCAACTCCAATTGATGCGGAGAATTGGATTGCACACCTAGAGAAGATTTTTGATGTGTTGGGGTGCTCAGATAATCAGAGAGTTTTACTTGCTGCTTACAAGCTAGAAGGGGATGCACAGAGGTGGTGGAAAGCGCTGAAAACAACAAAGGGTGATGGGTACGTGAAAACACTTCGATGGGCAGAGTTTTGTGAGGTCTTTTATCAGCAGTACTTTTCGGCTGCTGATAAAGAGGCCTATGCTAGAGAGTATCTGTCTATTCGACAGAAGGATGATGAGTCCATCACAGATTTTATGACGAGGTTTACCAGGTTGGCAGGTTTTGCGGGAACCTCTGCAGGGACTGCAGCGGAACAGGCAGAGAAGTTCAAGTGGCGGATTCATTATAGGTATCGCCAACATCTCATTAACACCAAGTTTGCGGATGTATCAGCTGTGGCTAATGCGGCCAAGAACATTGAGATGGAACGACAGGACTTTCGGTCTTCTAAACCGGAAGGGAGTCGAAAGAGAGACAGAGATGACCAGCAGAGTCAAGCTTCGAGTCAGCATGGGCAGAATCAAGGTCGATATCTGGGACCAGCTTGTGGGGGTAACTCAAATCTTATTCCGATAGTTCCTTGTGCTACTTGTGGAGCTAATCATCCAGGGAGACAGTGTTATAGAGTTACCGATGCATGCTTCTTGTGTGGACGGATGGGTCACGTAGCTAGAGATTGTACCGGGCCACGTGAAAATGGTGGAGGTGGTGATAATGGTGACAATGGGGGTCAACGTCAAAGTGGTCGAGTGTTTGCCTTGACACATAATCAGGCGGCAGGTGCGCCAGGTACTGTTTCTGGCACTATTTTAGTTGGCAGTCGTGATACTTCTGTTTTATTTGATAATTAGGTTCGTTCTTTTCTTTTGATTCCGGGGACGGAATCCTTTTTAAGGGGTAAGTGATGTAATACCCAAAATAAATAAATAAATAAATGGCATTTTAAATTTTTGTTTAAATATTTTAATTGGACTTTTCTTGTGTTTGGGTCAAATTATATTTAAGTATGTGGACTACATTAATTGGGCCTTAAAACTTTTTGGGTCTAAATTATATTTATGTAATATTAAAATTCTATTAAAACTTGGAGAGTTAATAAGATAATAAATAACTAAAACCTAATTTACTAACAACATTACGTCTGATACGAGTTTGGGAAAAGAAAGGGGAGGCGGCAACATAAGAACATAAAGAGAAGACGAAGAAACGAGCATGAGATTTTTATTTCAGTGCTAATTAGCTTCCGGTGAGTAATTGATATAATTGTAAAGCATACAAGATGGTTGGGTATACATATGAGAATGATGATGCATTCCTTAGTAATAAATTTTGTGTACAGGAGAATATATAAAAGAAAAAAGTACTTGCATGATTATTATTATTTTTGTTTTGTTTTGTGATTGTTCATTCTTCCAGCATGTGATGGAACTTTAGTGGTTAAAATATTAATAATATATATACTAGAATAATAAGAATAGTAGACGTAGATAATAGTAAATTAAGCATGATGTTAAGGAAATTATAAAATTTAAAGATTATTGGATTTTAAGATTTAAAACTTTTCTAAAGGGTTAAATTATTTATTAAATTATTCTTTTTGATTAGTTCGGACGGAAGGAGTCTAAACAAGTCAAGTTTGGAATATAATTTTGGGTATTATATTACTTAATCCAGGTACGGATTCCATACTCTTTCAGCGATACTCTTGTTAAATTTTATTTGTTCGTTTTGTTCCTTGTTTCGAATTTCGTTATTATTTCACATAATTATTTCTTGTGAAATTCATATAATAGTTTCATTTTGGGGCTAATTCATATGACTTGAATTTGTACTCTTTGAATTAGGTTATCATGTTATTATTTATTTTGATAATTGTAGAGCGGTACATGTTGTTTCTTTCTTTTTGAGACATTGTGATTATATTTCGATTTGGTTCAACATGTTCATATAGAACCCTTTGTGTTGATATTATGTCGCATGTGTTGTGACATGATATTTTTGTTAGAATATACCGTAGGGAGCTATAACCACCTGTGGGGGTACCACAGGCATGTCGTCTTGGCACGAGAGGCATGACACCTTCCTTGGCGGTGTGATCAGTCCACGGCGTCTCCATTTTGTGCTCCGGTGGGAGTTGGCCATTTGGTGTTTTGTTGTGGGAGGCGTATGGGTCGACCCTAGTTTTCTGTTCTGTTCTGTTCTGCGGAGTGGCGATGTTTGTGCCAAACACGCCTTCTGATTTTACATACATTTGGATTCGCGGTCCAATGTGTGTGACTTGCCTGTGTGGCATTATTTGACCTTGCCTGTGTGGCAAGGTATATTTCTATTTTATTTTGAGCTCGGTATGAAATAACCCCAGCCATTTGATTCAGCCTATTATTTCATTGTGTTAGTTTTATTCGTTTCAGTTCAGTTCATTAATTGAGTTAGTTATTTCGGTTCTCTGTTTTTGTATTCTATATCCGTACTGGGCATTTGGCTCATGCTGTGTTTTTCTTCCGGCAGGTAATCAGGGGGATCAAGGGCAAGTGTAATGAGAACTCCTTTCAATCCAATGGTTTAGGAATATTCTATTTAGGCTGGACATATTAATTATTAATTTCTTTGGAGTTGTAATAATTATTTCAGATTATGATTTGGGCCAGTTTGGCATTTATTCTGGTTTGACATTGTTGATAATTATTGGTTTTAAATACTAGTCTTTCGTGGCATAGAGCTTTCGTTCAGTTTTGTTGTGTTTTGAGTAACCTCTCTTTCTATTTCGGAAAGGGGGTGTTACAATGACAACAAAATCCCAGGAGGATCTTTTTAAATACAAAAATACTCTTTCAAGATCTAAGAATATGGAGGCGGCTAGAACTTCTCTTTTTAGAGAAAAGAAAACGACTAGAAGGATTTTTGATTTAATATTATGAAGATAAGTACGATTTGAAGAGTGAATACATGAGAATTCTATTTCATACTATTAATGAGGGATTGTAAATATTGCTCTGTTACTTTTATTTGATTAATATAAAATCAACGTAGTTAAAAGTTCTTAACAAATATAACCGGCCAGTCTCTTTCACTAAAACGGTCTCGTTTTGATTGTAGTTTTATTAATTTAATTAATTTATGATGGCATAGGACAAAACGCTATTGTTAGATTTAAAATAAAAGTTTGTGATGTAGACTCTGGAACTCCTGGACTCGATCCAAAGCTGATTGATCTTGTTGTGGTTAATCATGCGTTATATATCCGATCTACTCGACAATATATATATAAATTAATTCAAACAACTTCATATTTAATCAATCTCAGAAATTAATTTCCAACAACATAAGAGACTTAAAAAGATTCAAACACATATATAACATTTCACTACCAATAATTAAATCAAACGGAACATTAATTAAGAAAACATGCAATGTCAAGGAAGACACAGATTAAAATTTCAAAACATGATTAATTGCAAAGCCTCAATGTCAAATCTAGATCCTCATCATCATCATCATCATCATCATCGCTGTCATCAACATAAATCACCTCCGGGATGGGGCGATCCAGCTGGTTAATAAGCGGCATGCAATTATCTGGAGACAGTTTCTCCTACACGATCCACAAGCTGGCCAAGAGTTGGTAGAGTTGGACTAGGCCTAGGGGTTATTATGGTGGTTACATTTGGAGGGAGGAAACGCCTAGGGCCAGGGCCAGCAGCTACTCGTAATGTGGCTGCACGGTTCAATTTATGAACATGATTTTTGGGGACAGGGGGATTAAGAAGTTGGCGATTTGGTTGATTTGAGGAGGAGGAAGGATCCGTACTTACAGCTAGGGCTAGGGTTCCAGCTCCCAGTCCCATATGAGATATCGCAAAATGGTTAGCAAGGAAACGATTATTCTCAAACACCTCACCGCATATTCTACATCTTATAGATTGGTCGGACTTGGATATCTCATCATTTTTAGGTTTTCTACTCTCGCCATTCTCGGACATAGTAGCTAATTACACACTGACTGACTACCTAGCTAGCTAGTGAAATGAGAGAAAAATGAATATAGGGTTGAGTGGCTGCAGGGTGAATTTATAGGGTGAATAATTAGTTGCAAGGAAAAATAATAAATTTTATTAATAAACACATTGCTCGTTAAATCTTCTTTAAACAAATTTATGGCCAATTATCATAGTTACATTAAATAAAAGCCACACACACACACACACACACACACACACACACACACACACACACACACACACACACACACACATATATATATATATATATATATATATATTGATTGCATGCGAATATTAAATTGTATAAATTTATTGTAAGAATTACGTACTCCCTCTATTCCTTTTTAGGAGTTGATATACATACCAATATACAGAAATGTAATTAATACTTTGTGATTAAATTGGAAATAAATAAATCTCATTATTAATTACCTTCTTAAGATGAAAGAGAAATAAATTAGAATTTAATGCAGCAGTAATATAAAAAAAAATGTGTGTCATTAAATATTTCTTAAACTTTTTTAAATGACATATAAAAAACAATAAATTCTATTCTAAAAAACGAACATATATTCAATTCAAAACAAACATTAAATCTATATCATTTATTAGGATAGTTATCTTAGTGTGCAATTGTGATAGCTTAGCTGCCAAGTTTTCAAGCAGATATATTTGCATTACATTTATGATTAAAATAAAAAAAATCATAAACAAAATATTTACTCATATATGCCGGATATAACTGCACTCTCTTTAAAATATATTACTCTCTCCGTCTCAAGTTAAAAGCTCAATTTTGATTTTTTAAAGTCAAATGGACCATTTTTAGAACTAATTTTTATAATATTTTTGTCAAAATATAAGTGAAGAGTTTATAACGAAAAGAAAGTATATACAATTTACTATTAATCTCAATTTTTATAACTTTAAATATATATATATATATATATATATATATATATGTATGCTTAATAAATAATTCTAAAAAAAGCCAATTTAACTTTAAAACTGGAGGAGTATTTAGTTTTCCTTAGACAATCACAATTTTAAAAAAAATCAATAATGGAGTACTATTGTAAATGCTAGTGTGTCACACACAATGTGAGAGAATTTATATTTCCACAAAAAAAATTGATGTTTTCGTAAGACTCTTCCTCATATGAATAGTAGTTGGGACTCATATTCCATATCATTTGAAATCATAGACTTGTGAAAATATCATTTTTTTTCTTGTGGAAATAATAATTCCCTATGCATATAGATTTACTCTTCTTCATTACATTTATCATGTACTACAGAAAAATTAAAGGCATTAATTATCTTCTTACTTAATTATAAGATGGATAATATTATTAGATGCCATTTATCAAAAATATCTTAATCAGATTTGGTATTCAAATTTATTTATTACTCCGTGCTTTCCTTATTAAATTTGTTCCCTTTAACGTTTGTAGATTTAAAGAAATAATTAATGATTTAATTTTTCTTATTATCTCTAAATATTAAATACTACTCCATCTGGCTCACAAAGCGGGTTGATTTCGGTTTTTCTACGTATATATTTAGAAAAAATATTTTTTTAAACTTTTGGAATCAAATTCTATTTTTTTTAATCTATCATTTGAAGATTTAAATAAAAATTATTAACTTAATTTTTCATATTATACATTAAATATTAATTTATTTCTCTTTCATATTTTTCAATTATTTTTAGAAGGTAATATTTACATTTTATATCAATTTTATTAACCATCATTAATACATTTATTAATCTTTTTGTTTTGACTTAAAATATCAATTGAAAAGGAATGGACGGAGTATAATATTTTGACATGGTTCCTCTCACATGAATAGTAACTGAAACTCAGGGACGAAACTAGCATGGACTGGAGCCCCCCCCCCCCCCCCCCCCAAGGTTTTAAAAATTTATAAGGTCCACCCTAAGGTTTAAAAATGTATCATTATTAAATTCATTATAATGTAAATTTGTATAATTGGAGCATAATATTGTATGTGTTATTCCAATTGAATGATACATTTATATCCAAGTAACCAACTTAAACCCTTATTTTTTTTAATTCTTTGTTTATTTTATGAAACTTGATATTTTAATTTTTAAAAGTTTAATGAGTGATCATAATATTGTATATGTTAATTCCAATTGCATATTCAATTTTTTTTCCGGTAACCAACTAAAACCTTACTTATTTGATTGCAAATTTATGAAAATTTTATTATTAAAAAGTTCAATAAATAGTCCAATAATATTGATTAACTCATTCTTGTAGTGTAGTTAATTGAATTTTTTTATTATTTTTGTTTTAGAATCATGAAAAAATCACATACTATTGATTCATTTTTCAAGAGAAAGCAACCAAATCATGTTGACACATCTGCTTACCCCCGAGCCTAATGTTCAAATATCTCTGCCTACCTCAGAACAAGAACAACGTTATCTAAAATCACCAATAATTGAAGGTAAAGAATGGAATATTAATTATTTGGAGCGTGTGATGCCCCCAAATCCGGGTCCCCAGAACCTCGGACCTGGTACGTTACGATACATCCTTTCTATAACTATTGCGGAAGATATAAACATAAATTATTTACACAATAACTTTTTTTACAACATAATTCCCAAGGTCTGTAACCTTAACTTAATATCTGCCTTCAATATCCTATATGACATACCATGTCATTTGCATTCAATACTATTACAAGTTTAACCTGCATCCAAATCCAATTCTGGAATTTGTCTTTGTCTTTGCTTGTATCCGAAGTTTCGTCTTAATCTGAAATATTTATCATGATATAGCAAGAGTGAGCAACAAGTTTGCCCAGCAAGTTTTAAATACAACAAGGATATATTATGATTGAAAGAATGAATAATAAGCTGACAAACTTTCAACAATATAAGAATTGTGAAAAAGCATGAATCAATAATGCTGAATAGTCAACAATGAACATGAATAAATTTAGCTGAACAATATGGTAATGAAGGTGATCAGCCTTTCATACTTGATGAACATATACAATATGCACAACGTGCGAATCAATAAATCATAGATGTGATATAATCAATAATGATTAATCACGAACATGTTTTACAATAACAACTCGAGTTCGAGTTAGAAAACTTGCATGTAGCGTTGATTACTGCTACGCAATCTAATTTAGCTTTAGTTGAATGACCTATTATTGATAATATCGATCTCTCAATTAGAATAATATCATCACATTAACTTTTATTAATTACAGTTATAAAATAACCTAAACACATTATCATATATTTCTAATAATCAATAAAACACATAAGATTCGGTATCAAATTAAACTATTTCAGTCTGAGTTGAGTTCGGTACTATTTCGACATCCCGATTGCCTAATCGGATATTTATCGAGCCTATTATCAATAAGACTCTACTTAAACGCTTTAGTATTATCTTAAATATTTTATTACTTAATCAAAACATTTTTCAATAGCTCATAATAATTTTCAAATAATTATTATCAGTTATAATGATTTTTCAATCATTAATATCATTTTTAAATGATTTAAATACCACGTAATTCCATTATCATTAATATTTATTAAATTTCAAATATTAATGAAATACATGGCATAATATTATAAGTTATTTATAATATTTTAAAGTATTTTTAATACCTTAATATCGTCTTTAAATGAATTTAAAATATTTAAAACTATTATTAAATAACTGCCATTAATATTAAAATATTAATGTAATTAATGAAAAAATATTAAAAGTTATGTTTTATAACTTAAAACATTTTTATAACCTTTAAATCATTTTTAAAACAATAAAACTATTTTTTTCATAATTTATTTAATATATTTATTAAATAAATTAATTATCATTAATATTTATTATTAATGAAATTCCTCCCAAAATATTAAAAGTTATTCAATATAACTTAAAATATTTTCTAACACTTTAATATAATTTCAAATGATTTTTAAATTATTAAAATTATTTTTAAGTAATTTATTTAATATAATTATTAACTAAACTAAATATCATTAATATTTAAAAATATTAAAATATTAATGAAATATATCTCAATTATTAAAAATCAATTTTTATGCTTTAAAATAATTTTTACAAATAAATTATGAATTTTTCATAATTATTAATCATTTTATTCTAATTATTTAAATTAAATAATTAATTTTTATAAAAACTATCACTAAAGGGGTCTATAGCGACAAATCTGTCGCTATAGGTGTTCTTCAGTGTTCAAGAACCTTCATAGCCAGTCACCAGAGGCCTAGTTTGATCACCTCAAATTTTATGATCTGGTAGTTTTCTGGGCAGTTTAATGTATCAATGTTGTAGTATTGATTTAACACTACAAGCACCAACAAGTTTCATGGTCATCCTTCATCACAATAGAAAGTTATAAACAATCAAAGTTCTTGTCAGAGGCTGTTCTTCATTTCTGGGTTACCCAGAAATGAAGAACAATTTAAGGGTGCTACTTTTAGCCTTTAAATCTTGGATTTCCAGGCTTTCTTAGTGTTATTTAAGGGTTCAATCTTGTAGTAGGTATGTCAAGGTACAACAGTATTACACTTTTGTAACTTAACAACATCACATGTGAAAGATCTAGGCCGGTCAACCCATGTCAGAACACCTGTTCTTCATGAATCTGGGTTTTCCAGAAATGGAACCCAGGCAGTTGGTTAACCCTACTTTGACCATGATTATCTTTCATTCTGTTGCTAATATAGGTGTTCGAATGGCATGATTGTGTAGTTCATATGTCAGAATACAAATCCCATACATCAAAATGGTCCAAAACATTAACAACAGCAAGATTCAAGGCCTGCAAAACGTTGTCAGACATTTTGGAAAATTTCTGGGTTGCCCAGATTCCAGTTTTCATGGTTGGTCAACCATGTTTGACCACTCATATATTGAGATCTTGACATGGTATGGACTTGATTCCACTTCCAGTCTACTCTCCTCATGATAGAGAACAAGTCTATAACATCAATCCAACCTAACAATTAACACACAAGGATCTATGAGCCCTGACATATGGCTGTTAGGTTATATTTTTAGGGTTCTTGGACAGTTGCTAAAATCCTATTTTCATGCACTTAGATGTTATGGGTCCAATGATGTAACAACCCAGATCACTAAATAACATCACATAACATATAATTAAACAACAAAACATAAAATTTACAGAGATCTTAAAGATCTAGCATGAGTTAGGGTTTATACCTTTTTGGTCAAATCTTTGATTTCTGTCCTTATGGTCTGTTCTTGGATCATGAATGGGGTGTTATTAGCTTTATTTTGGACTGAGTTCCTCTCAAAAATTCGTGGATCTAGAGAGAGAAAGAGTTGGCTAAGCTTAGAAAATAAAGTAGAGACTTTTCTTAACTTTTCTTTCTAAGTCTTAGATTCAATGTACAATAATGTTGCTAATGCCCACATTCGGCTGATTGGGGTTGATTTAGAGCACATGGGATATCTCAAGAGTTGATTCACCAAGATATGGCAAGATTTGCACAATTTTTATATAAAAAATATAAAAAGGGCACTTTGGTCATTTAGCTCACATTTTTAAAGGCATTCTTGTCATTTAGCTTATCCTTAGGTTTTAACCCTTAGGTTTTACAAATTTAATTCTAGAATTTTCTAATTAGGGTTTAAAATAAAAAATTTAGCTATCTAAATTAGAAATTAAGGGTTCCTAATTGTATTAGGGTTCCTAATTGTATTAGGGTTTCCTATAAATCGCTAGGGTTTCTAACTGTACATTGATGTTCTTAATATATCCTTAAGGTTGGTCACTGATATAATTTATCTAATCAACCCTTGACCCTTAACCACATACTGTACACATAAAATCAGTATATACATATTCGTATACACTCATACACTTAACCCCTAATAATTCTCCACAAAAATTTTTAGATCCACCAAAATTCTTCACAAAAATATCAAATTCATACACTTATTTTCTGTCTAGGTCTATTATTTAACCTTTAATCCATCATTTAAAATTTTAATAAATTGTCCAAATTCCCGGGTTGTCACAGAGCGTGATCCTGGAAAAAGTATTGAAATATGGAAATGTCGTGGTGTGATGAAGTTCGACGAGCTTATATCAATTACGGTCCATATTAATGCATTCTTTCCGAGTACCATTTTTCTGAATATATATTATGTTGTTAAAAAATTCTTGGCTCCCCCTAAAAACAAATCCTTGTTTCATTCCTGCAGAAACTCACATCCATGAGAGAGATGCTCATGTAAAAATATCATATTTTCATGTCAAAATATCACTTCTCTTAATTACATATTTTTTCTTTTTAATAAATTTTAAAAGCATAATATCGAGATTTTATATCTATTTAGATAATTAGAAAAAACATTAATTACATTTATTAATTTGTGTGCTTATTTCTAAAACATCAACCGAAAAGAAATGGGGAGCAAAATATCATGGTTTTTATGAAATTGTTTTTAAGTTCTAATGCGAGTTAAAGAATATGGCAATCAAATTATTTACGGTTTTTTTTATAAAAAAAATTATTACATGATGCTAACTAAGGTATTTGTAATTTCAAAAGAGAAAATAATATATCGTGCGACTTTTTTTTGTTGATAACTACGTGAATAAATATAAGATGTAACTTTTTGACCTGAGTGTCATACTCTGATATTCAAACCGACTCTTAAAAACTCGGGTACTCATATAATGGATATTTTGCTTATAAATGAATTAGTTTGTGATTCTCTTTTAATATCAACATAAATATCTATAAGGTTTAATTTTTTTGTTATGATTTCCCTTTTACTCCATTTCCAAATTCCAACCCATTAAAATTTCCAGACATTTTATTTAATTTATCATTTTATTTGAGCAAAAAAGTTTAAAATCTTCTTCTTTCTTTTCATATATATTTACTTAAATAATTTTTTAAACTTTAAAGTAAAGTGATAGTTAATTTGAAATCATCCTCTCTTCTTTTTTTTGGATTTTAATCATGTGGTGCAAACTTTGGAATATAAAAATTATATATCATGCTTACGAATAAGTGATCATATCCTTTATTATATTATGTCCCAACAACTGCATTTCTAACTGAACCACAATTGCAGTTTTAATTTTATAAGCATGTTGTAATCGAACAAAATTTTAATTTAGTCGCAAACAAATTTTCATATCCGTTTACATAATGGCATAATGCAATTACGACTCAAACAACAACAACTACCCTGAAAATGAACAAATCATTATTCGAGAACAGGCTTGTAATGAACTTGTTCTTAGGCGCCTACATATTATGTATGTTTTTTTTTTGGATGAGCAAAATATTTTTTTTAAAAACTCAATGTAATACAAATGCGACAAATTCAAAAGATTTGGAAGGGGTCATGTTAAGCCATGTTCAGTAATCATCTCCTAGCAATGTATATACAGTTTTTCCTGTGATATTCTTCATTGAAGTACATTCCATAATTAGAAGATATCCTTCATTGACAACCATGCAAACCCATGATCTTAGTCTGTTGTAAATCATATATTGTATTCACTTAATTATAGGTTGTTGTAATCCCATAATTCTTGCCTAGATTTCCTATGTAATTATTTTTCACAATATGTAACTCTATAAATGTAAATGTCTATACATATAATTTAGAGTGCAAGAATACAATAATACAACTATTGTGTTTCTCTCTAATTCTTATTTTCCTGGTTTATTCTAGTATCAAAGCCATGGCTGCTACCTCATCTAATGCTCTTCTTATTACACCCAACATTAATCCCCAGCCTTCCATTTCCCTCGGCTAAGCTCACCATTACCTTTCAATCAAACTCACTC
Organism: Panax stipuleanatus; assembly: GCA_020205555.1. NCBI lineage: Eukaryota > Viridiplantae > Streptophyta > Magnoliopsida > Apiales > Araliaceae > Panax > Panax stipuleanatus. The sequence goes on along the minus strand of CM035122.1, from coordinate 4,572,695 downwards.
GCACCAATTATCTCTTATGGCGTGCTCAACTCCTCCCTTATCTTCGCGGCCAAGATATCTATAGCTATATCGATGGCTCTTTTCCTCGCCCATTGTCGATCATTCCTCTTCCCAACTCTGACAAAACTATGCCAAATCCTGAAGCTATTGCTTGGACTAGACAAGACAACATGATCTCTAGTCTTCTTATCTCCTCTCTAAGTGAAGAAATTGTTCCTCACATTGTGGGTTTCTCAACTTCGTCTGAAATCTGGCATGCACTGGAAAAAGCCTTTTACTGCTTCCTCCACCACCCAAATTTTGCATCTTCACATGACTCTTCAAGAGGGGCAAAAACCTGATGAACATGTTGAATCTTTTCTCCAGCGACTCAAGGTGACTTCTGACGAACTTGTTGCGGCAGATCGTCCTCTAAGTACTGATGATTTCAACATTCATGTGTTCTGCGGTCTCCGTCGTGAATACAAAGATCTTGTGGCAACTCTTATTGCACGGGCAGAACCACCGTCGTATTCCGAACTGCTCAGCCTCCTTCGTAGTCATGATTTTCTCAATGGTACATCCATGACTTCTCTCACTCTTAATCTTGTTGCCAATCTCTCTCGTGTAAGTCCATCACAAAACTCATCTACTAGATCTGCCCATTTCAATCAGCAACGAGGTAATCGTGGTAATCGTAGTCGTTTTAGTAATAACAACAGCGGCCAAAGTTTTGTCTCCTATGATCAATATAATAATGGTCGTCCAATTCGTTGTTATATTTGTCATGGTACTAATTGTTAGTTCCCAAAAGCACGTTAGTTATCTAGAAGGGGGGTTGAATAGATATTTTAAAATTTCTCTATTTAAAATACTTAGTCAGTATTGGTGATACTGACTGCAGCGGAATATATGTTTTGTTCCCCTTCAAGATAATGCAGTTAAAGCGAGAACAGTTATAACAGATATAGCAGTTATAAAAGTTAATGAGAGACAATGAGACACAGGGTTTTAAGTGGTTCAGAGCCAACGCGACTCCTAATCCACTCTTCTACTCCACGAGTAGGAAATCCACTAATGATGTCTTCTTACAACTGGATCACTTAGATCCCTTCAAGGCCAGCAGCCCTGGAACTTCACTTAGTTCACTTTTGAACTCTTCAAGTCCTTTGACTTGGATCTACTCTTAGTTCACTTCTGAACTCTTCAAGTCCTTTAACTTGGATCTTCACTTAGTTCACTTCTGAACTTCTTCAAGTCCTCTTACTTGGTACCTCACTTGGATAGACAGTTGTTAGTTTGAGGTGTGCTACTCAGTTGTAGTTCAGCTTCTGTCTTTCAAAGGACTGAGTAGCGAAGCAAGCTTTCTTCAGTATCGTAGTGTTGCTAGTTGAGTGTTTTTGAGCTTTTTCAATGTATTCTTTCTTTATGCGTCTTGCTTACTTAGCCTGAATCCTTGTCTGATTTCCTTATAAAAGAGCCATTCAAAAATAGCCGTTTTGAATGCTCCTGTTGCTTCATTTAATGCTCCAGACGTTTTCTGTGCAGTGATGTTGACGTCCTGCTTTTCTGCTGCTCTGCCGCTTGGTTCACTGACACAGCAGACTATATCTTTCACTTAACACCTGAAAAGGTGTTTTTTGCAGGCTGCTTTAGTCCTTTCCTTAGCTTCTACAATACGCTTCTTCGATTTGGACTAAGGATGAATATGGAAGTATTGGAACTATCACTTTGTCAACGGCTATAAGCCTTTCTTCATTTGTTGCTCTTCCTCCCTTCATCAGATCTTTAATCTTTGATGTTGACTGGAGGAACACTACGATTATGGTCATTGTAACATAATCGTTGTGTGTTGGCTTTACACAACGTGATTCAGACTTCTTCGTAAAGCACACTACGATTTCTTTTAAGCTCTCGGTAGACTACGATTCCTTGCTTACTTCTCTTGTAGACTTCACACTTTTGATAGCACTCTGCGATTCCCAACTTGGCTCAGCAGATGCTTTTCAACTTTATGACTCTCAGTGTGGCTTCTGAGGCAAACTACGATTCTTTGATGCTTTCACTTGAGCTCGACGAATCTTGCCTTGGCCTTTGCAGACTTGATTCTTCGGCAGACTTCTAGTTTATATATCTTCACTTAAGCTCCACGTTTTTGCCTTAACTTCTGTAGGCTTGAATCTCTTGGCAGACTACGATTCTTATATGGTCATTCAAGCTCCATGAGTCCTGCCTTGTCTTCTGCAGACTTGAATCCCTTCGGCAGACTACAATTCTGAATCTCTTCATTTAAGCTCCACGATCCTGCCTTGTCTTTCGAATGCTGTCTTTGACAGACTACGATTCTGTCAAGACTTTAACTTTTACAGCCCAAATAGATCAACCTAACAAGTTTGATCTTTTCTTCTATACATTCATTTACATAAATGATAAACGTTAAGGCTCAGATCAACCTAACATGTTTGATCTATCATCTAAGTTCTTGTACAATGATTCTCTTAAGGACTGTACACTTAAGCATTTATATTTACTTTCAATATCAAATCTGAATATGCAATTCCCAACACTAATCATTATGCAGGCATTTTCTTGATTCTGAGCTTCCAGAGTTTCTTCTTCCTGTGGCTCAATAATCTATTTATCCTTCTCATCAGCTCTTTTTCTGTCCTCTTCCCTTAATACTTCCTCATTGATAAGAATGTATTTCTTGACCAATGTCCTCTTCCTCTTAAGCTTGACTGCATCTTCAGAACCTTCTTTAGCTTCAGCCCTGTTTGTCTGTTCGGGCTGAGAGGCTGTTGCAGGATCTTCTTCCATACTAGCAGCCTGCCTGGACTCTACGATTGCTGAAGACTCCTCAATCGTAGTAAGTGTAGGCTTCCTTGGTCTGTGACTGCGTTTCTTCTTTTTTTGAGCCTCAGCACTTCTTTCAGCCATGTCCTCACTTGTTTCCCTCTTCTTCTTCTTCTCCTTCTCTTTCAGAGTCTCCTCTGATGCTTGAGCTGCCTCAGGAGTAATAACTCTTTCAGTCATTAAGCCACTAAACTCCATTTCAGCATCAGGGCATGCTTGAAGTACATTAGTGGTTGGGTCTTGGGGTTCCTCAGCCATTGATACATCTTCATTCATCTTCTTCTTTCTTTTCCTCCTTTAGATCAAAGCTTCAGCATTTTCTTTAGTTACTCCTTCTTCTTCTACCTCCCAAGCTTCCTCCCTTACAGCAGATGGAATTTCAGATTTTATCTTTACATTTTCTGCTGGGTTTTTCTTCCAGTTTTGAAATAATTGCTGGGTTATCTTCTGGTTGGGGACAATGGAGACGCCTTCTTCATCTTTAATCTTGTCGCCCAGTGTAGCTTCTAGTATAATGCTGATAAATCTCCCATAAGGCATTTTTGCAGTACTCTTGGTCTTCTTGGAGCTTTTCATCCATTTTCTAAACCATTCCATTAGTAGAGCTCCATAGTTGAGTTGAACTCTGTACCTGATAGCTGTCATGAGCTTCATGTATTTTTCATTGACAGTATCGTGGCCAGAGCCCTTACAGCATATGCATTTTTCAACAATTTCAGCAAGAAACTCATATTCTTGGGGAAACTCTTTCTTCCTATAGCCACTCTTTCCTTCAGTTTTGTTGTGTTTCATCTTCTTTAGGCCTTCATGAAAATCGATTCGGTCCAGTGATGGAAGACCTTCATTGATGAACCCTAGGGCAAGGTTTATGCTTTCTGAGTTGAGTCGAATCTGCTCGCCCTTGACTTTGGTGAGGATGGAGTTTCCTTCAACAATTCCATTTGTGTAGAACTCTTTCACCAGCTTTGTGAAAACAAGTGTGTCGGTACTTAGGGCATCCTTGAGTCCAGCTTTATTTAGCAGGGAAAGTACTTTGTGCATTTCTGGACCAGCATCTTCAAATTCGTCAAAGCATAGCTGAAAACCCGAGACAATTCTGGAAGCAGCCATTGATTTAGATTGATTTTCCTGAAATGAATGAACTTGGCTTAGCTTTCTGAAACTTAGGGTTTCGTTTGAGAGAGAGAGAAAGATAGTCTTTTGAAATTCAAAGATGAACTGACATATGACAGTTTAAAATAGTTTTAAACATCTCCCTCCATATGTTCAGCGTCGTGGGACAGGTGTCGGATTCTGCAGAACTCCACGATTTTAATCTATGTGGAAATCTTTGTTCTTCCCTTAGCTCCCCCTGAGCTGGTGTGCCCTTGTGAGAAGACTACGAATGTCTAGATCCACTCCACGATTGTTAAGTTCAATCCTTTGCTCGCTTCTTGATCATTGACTCTACGGCTTTCTGTGATGCCTTCTGAAATGGCAAGCCTTCTAGGTTAAGGTTGCTCAGGAAGGGCCAACCTCTTAGCTTGACATTAAGGATCAGGTTTGTCCCTGAGACGCTTATCAAAAGGGTTGTTTGGCTTGTTGTTGCTATCACAGTGAGCCTTTATGTCTTAACTGGATTACTCCACAATCGTGGTTCCTCTTAATCATCTCTACGATTTTGACTTAGCCTTTACATCTGCAAGGTTAGCACCATCTAGAGCATAGAATTTATGGTTGCAAATTTAACATACCTAACTCACTTATTAGTTTATTAAATCTGGATTCATCTAAGGGTTTTGTAAACACATCAGCAAGTTGATTTTCAGTAGGAATGTATTGCAAGGATATTGTCCCATTTTGAACATGATCCCTAATAAAATGATATTTATTTATATATGCTTGGTCCTAGAATGCATGACATGATTATTTGTTATTACTATAGCACTTGTGTTATCACAGTGTATGCGTATAGATTTGAAATCAAACCCATAATCTGCTAGCTGATTCTTCATCCATAGGATTTGAGCACAACAGCTACCAGCAACAATATATTCAGCTTCTGCTGTTGAAGTTGATACTGAGTTTTGCTTCTTGCTGAACCAGGACACTAGTCTATTGCCTAGTAGTTGACAAGTGCCACTGGTACTTTTTCTATCTATTTTGCATCCTGCAAAGTCAGCATTTGAATATCTTGTCAGTTCAAATGAGGACTCTTTGTGATACCATAGACCCAAATAGGGTGTACCTTTAAGATACCTAAAAATTCTTTTTACAACAGTTAAGTGTGATTCCTTAGGATTAGCTTGAAATCTAGCACATATATATATGTTGCAAACATTATATCTGGTCTACTGGCAGTTAAGTAGAGAAGGGAGCCTATCATACCTCTGTACTGAGTAATATCAATACCTTTACCTTTCTCATCTTTGTCAAGCTTAGTTGCTAGAGCAATTGGTGTTTTCATGGGAGTAGCTGATTCCATGCCATATTTCTTGAGTAAGTCTTTAATGTACTTGGCTTGGCTTATGAAAATTCCTTCATCAGTTTGTTTTACTTGTAGTCTGTGACACCTCCAAATCCGGTATCTTAATTTCCATAGGATTTGGTGTTCACTGTTTCAATATCATACAACTATCTACCCATAAATAATGAAATTCATTTATTAGATAAATAAATCATCATCTTACATCATCTGAAATAATAATACATCATAAATCCCAGGTTAAACTTAACCTTAAATCTCTGTTGTGGAAACGTAAATAAATAAGTCTTAAGTCATCACACATAAATCTTGAACTTTAACATTCTTAACATCAACACAAGTCTTCCACACTTGTTAGCTTTTTCTTTGCCCTTGCTACTAGAAGGTACATCACTTCGTTCATTATTAGCTGCAATGTTATTATGCAAGAGTGAGCACGAATGCCCGCAAGTATAAAAATAGGACAATAATAACATGCGAGTGAAAGAAATCTGATTAACAGATAGCTCAACTTTTGAATCAGGAATATTAATCGAGAATCAAATTAATTCTCAACTTTTGAATCAAGAATATTAATCGTGAATCAAATTACTTCTCAACTTTTGAATCAAGAATATTAATCGTGAATCAAATTACTTCTGAGGGTCATTAAGACCTTGAACCGAGTCTTAGGTTGTCAAGTATATTAACCTTTCCAACCTTTAACAGTCATAAGACTATAGACTTTACTTCTCGTACTTAGGGAGATCAACCCTTCGTACTGATACTGTGCACATTATCTTAACGCTTAAAGCATCTTCATCAATCCCCTATATTAGGGTTGTTCACCACAGTTTGACATCAGAATCCGCACCAAATAAAGTTGGTTTGGATAAGTCAATAAATGATATTCAAATTGAATATTAACTTCTCAAGGTATACAATCGAATAAGTATTGTACACTTAAATGATACTTTTAAAAGAATCATGGCATCTCATGTAAAATTTTAAACTTGGATATTCAAGAGTAAGAATTTGCTCAACAATAGTAATTAAGCATAGCAATTGCTCAATTTAAAGAGTTTAGTTTAGGAAACTTGCCCAACAATAATAGTAAGTTAGAGATAGAAAACTTGCCTTGTGCGCAAGCTACAATTATTACTCACTTCTTTAATTACTCTTACCTATCAATACATTCACAATATCAATTAATCACAAGTTCGATATGATTATTGATTTACAATAGTATTCTTCAAACTCATTATTAGGTTTTCAAATAATAGTTTACGTTGATTAACTAACTTGTTAATTAATCACGTAACTTAAGTTATTAACTTGTATTAATAACTCATTACATACATAACATGTCATCATGTTAATTAGATTTAAAATAATGTCTTAATATTTATAACACATTATTTAACCTTTACAAATAATAATTTAAGTCACGTAATTAATTTATTAATTAATCACATAACATAAATTATTAAATTCATATCAATATTTTATTATATTTATATAACATGTGTTCATGTTCATAAGACTCAAAACACATTTCACAAATTTCCAACACTTAGAAATTTTTTTCAAAAATTTCAGACGGGCGCGGCCGCGCGCCATTTAGCCTTGTACCCGGCGCGGCCGCACGGCTGCGTTTTTCCAGAATTTCCAGTTCGCGAAGAACACAGAAATTCGGCCATTTTCTCTAATTTTACACCAATTCACTGATTTATAATGTTACCCATGAAGTATAAACTTCACAAGAACATTATATATCACTTATAACATGTTCTTAACATTCCAAGTCATATAATTACATAATTTAACACCATCAATTTCACTGTTCTTCAAAACTCTCAAGAGTTTAATGAAAAATATAAAAAAATTCTCCTTACGGATTCTTTACTACACCGAATCCATTCATTTCAATTCCATTTTCTTTGTTTTAACATATACAATCATATTCATGTATCAATTTAAATATAAACATATGATTCAATCATTAATTTAACCCATATGGGTTATTCACCCATATTCAATACTCTGTAATTTCATAAAACCCATTTATTAACAAAATTACTTGGTGTGATCAGTGTAAATCATGGATACATGATCTAACACATAATAATAACATCTACGGTCACATTCATACTTTAATTTCCCAAAATGATTCTTAACAGAGAGTTTTTACAAAGACGTATAAAAACTCTGTAATTTTCTTCAAAACCCAATTAAGGCCAAATTAAATAAAATTGATCCTTTAAAAAATGATTATATGTTAGAAAAACACGTTATGATTCCATACCCATATAGATAAAGCCATATCGTAACCCAATTGGAAAACTCAATTTTCACAGAAAACTTAAAAGTACGTATTAAGAAATCTTAATTTTGAAAACTTAAAAGAAGAATTATCCTTTAGTAGTGAAGATAATCAAAGACAATACTTAAAATTTTCTCAAATCTCTTTCTCCCTTTCACTCTCAATTTCTTCTTCCCGATCTCTCTATTTTCTTCTCTGAACTTTTTCTATTTTTTTTCTCTCTGACTTTGAAAATAAAACTTATGTCTGACAATCATATACGTATATGTATATATATTATACCGTTGTATTAAATAACGGATTAACCACTCTTAGGGCCTTGTTTGGCTTTCTCCTATTTTCTTCATTTCCCTTTATTTTAATAAACTCTTATAATATAGTTAATAGTCACACTACTAATTAACTAATTAATTTTATTTAAATCAATTAAATAAAATAATAATAACTTTACATTAATTCACATTGTCACATAATTAATATTTTTATTTATTAATTATGTCAATTCATTAATTCTTTAATTAACTACTAAATTAATTAAAATACATTATGCTTATTTAATTAATTCATTTAATCCAATAAACTCAATTAAATATATACTTTGAACTATTAAATTACTACACATTAATTTAATTAATGTCACACATATAATTAAATTAATCTACTACAAATTCATGAATTAATTATTTAACTCAATAATTAAATCATTAAAAATATTTATTTATTTCAATAAATATTCAAATATCTTTACAAAATTCTCGTTCGTCACATAGTCTAAGGAAGAAGTTCAGCTCGCCCATCATGCTCATTTCAAACTTGCTCTGCATAAGCTTGGCAAATCTCTTGCACAGATTTTCATTAGTAGAACCAAAGATAATATCATCTACATATATTTGAACTAGTAAGACTTTATCTTTGTGTTTCCTAAGGAATAGTGTAGTGTCTACTCTACCTCTAGTGAATCCTTTTTCAATAAGAAAGTTTGTTAGTGTTTCATACCATGCTCTAGGTGCTTGTTTAAGTCCATATAAGGCTTTATCAAACCTATAGACATAATTAGAGATGGTTGGATTGACAAAACCTGGGGGTTGCTCCACGTAGACTTCTTCTTGAAGATCACCATTTAGTAATGCACTCTTGACATCCATCTGGAATACTTTAAACTTCATGTGAGCAGTAAATGCAAGGAACATTCTGATAGCTTAAAGTCTGGCCACTGGTGCAAAGGTCTCATCATAGTCTATGCCTTCTTCTTGAGAATAACCTTTGGCCACCAGTCTTGCTTTGTTTCTAGTGATCACCCCATCTTCATCCATTTTGTTTCTGAAGACCCATTTGGTGCCGATGACTGGGTGACTCTTTGGTCTTTGAACTAATCTCCAGACTTTGCTTCTTTCAAATTGATTAAGTTCCTCTTGCATGGCTTCAATCCAGCTTACGTCTAGCATGGCATCTTCAATCTTCTTGGGTTCTATTTGAGATAGAAAACTCAAATAGAAACATTCATCTTGAGTTGCAGATCTTGTTCTTATTATGGCAGTTAGATCACCAATAATTAAATCTTGAGTATGATCTCTTGCCCACCTGTTCCCTGTTGGAACATCAGTTCTGGTGCCTTCTTGTCTGAACTCCTCAAGATTGACTTCTGGTTCTTGTTGTTCAGAATCGGCATTTGGTTCAGCTCTCTCTATAATTTCTTCTTTGGACACTACGATTCTTTCTTCAGGAACTACTGTCGTAGTGTTGGGCTCGACCACTTCATTCGTAGTGTTAGTATCGTCAATCGTAGTGTCTGGTGGTGCAGACTTATCCGAGTCTATTTCATCGAAGATGATGTGGATTGAGACTTCAACACTTAGTGTCTTTTTGTTGAACACTCTATAGGCTTTGCTGTCTGTGGCATAACTAAGGAAGATCCCTTCATCTGACTTAGGTTGGAAGTTAGTCAGATATTGCTTTCCATTGTTGAGAATGTAGCATGAACAGCCGAACACATGGAAGTAACTAACATTTGGCTTTCTTCCTTTCCACAGCTCATAAGGAGTCTTCTTTAGCGTAGAGTGTACAAAAGATCTGTTCTGTGTGTAGCACGCAGTGTTGATGGCTTCTGCCTAAAAGTATTCAGGCAGATGAGCTGCTGCAGGTAGAGTTCTTCTGGCTTCTATAAGTGTTCTGTTCTTCCTTTCAGCTACTCCATTTTGCTGAGGAGTTCATGGTGCTGAGAAGTTGTGACTGATGCCATTGTCTGCACAGAACTGGTCCATTTTTGAGAAGTCAAACTCTCTGCCATGATCACTCCTTATTGCCTTTGATAGTCTCTCCTTTATCATTCATCACCAGCTTGAACATCTTTATCAGTTGGGAGCTTGTCTCATCTTTTGAGTTAAGAAAGAACACCCATATGTATCTGGTGTAGTCATCCACCACGACCAGTGAGTATCTCTTCCCTCCTAAGCTCACAGTTGGAATTGGCCCAAAGAGATCCATGTGAAGTAACTGTAGGGGCCTGTCAATTGAGTTGACTGCTTTTCCTTTGAATGAGCTCCTTGTTTGCTTTCCAAGCTGATATGCATTGCATGGTCTTTCTTTGATGAAGTTGAACTTGGGTAATCCTGCTACCAGATCTTTGGAGGCCAGTTTAGACATACTCTTGAAGTTGAGATGAGATAATCTTCTATGCCAAAGCCAACTTATTTCTTCAGTGGCTTTAGCAAGGAAGAATACTGTCTCATCAGTACTGAGCTGAGCAAGATTGACAATGTATACATTTCCTTCTCTTGTTCCTGTCAGCTTGATAGAGGATGTCTCCAGATCTCTGACTTGACATTGATTGTTGAGGAAGGTAACTAGATGGCCTTTATCGCAGAGTTGGCTGATGCTAAGAAGATTGTGCTTTAGACCATCAACATAAGCCACTTTGCTAAAAGACACTGCACCATTTCCAACTAAACCATAGCCTCTTATCTTGCCAGAGCTGTTATCTCCAAAGATAACTATTGGTCCCTCCATCTCTGTGTAATTTGACAGGAGGGCTTTATTTTCGGTCATATGCCTTGAGCAACCACTGTCCAGATACCATGTGGTAGTCGTGGTGCTCATTTCCTGCAAACATAATCAGCTTTCATTTTGGTACCCAGACTAGCATGGGTTCTGCAATGTTAGTACCCTTAGGAACCCAAATCTGCTTGACTTTGGGTCTTCCATGCACAGTATTATGAAAGCATGTTGCAATTTATGACCAAATCTTCCACATGCAAAACATCCAACATAATTTATATTTGTGTGTGTGTGTGGATGCTTTCTCCAATTAGATTTGTGTGGATATTTATTGACTTTACCCTTAAATTGCATCTTCCTTTTCCATGCAGCCCTGGAGTTCATGTTCTGTGCTGAGTGAGTCTCAACACCACGATTCCTTCCAAGTTGATCGGTGGAGTCAGTTTTACTCGACTCTACGATTCATCGAGGTCGGACAATGGTGACTGAATTACTCTTCACTTTTCTGAACCCTAAGCCAGCATAAGATCCGTAGTGTTTAGGAACGCGTCTTGGTTCAGAAAAGCAAGGTTGCACTGGTTCATCCTTTTGTGTGGACTTAACGAATGTAATACTTCTATTTAAGTTAGAAGTATTACTTACATTAATCTCTTTAGTCTTTCCCACACAGGGTTCTGAGGTTGATTCCCCAAACCCTAAGCCTGTTCTATCAGAGACACTTCTCTGATTGGATATCAGGGAGTCCATGGATGAAGAAGATCTATTCCATGTAGATATAGTCTTTTCTAGCTCCTCAATCTTAGAGGTTAGATCTGACTCTCTCTGTATGGTCAGCTCATTTATCTCTCTTAAGATTTTATTCTCATCTTCAAGTTTAGAGAGAGAGTTAGAATTTAGTATAGCTACTTCCAGCTCTTTCTGAACCTTTTCTTTCTCCTTTTGAAGATCAGTATAATCTTTAGATAGAACTTTTAGCCACTTCATATGTTGATATAGATCAGTTGACATATCGCGAATGCCAGTTCTTAAATCATCAATGCCTATATCAGGAGAGTTAAAGTCAAATATCTTGTCTATGATTGCTTCAGCATCTTTCCTGCTTAGTGCATTTTTGGCCATCAGATATAGGTTGGCTTTCTGAGGTACTTCATCATCTTCAGACTCAGTGTTAGTGTCATTGTCTGAATCACTCGATGAACTTCCAGCTACAAGCCCTTTGTCTTTCTTCTTATTCTTTCTGTAGCCTTTGAGCTCATTCTTTTGATTTGACTTTCTCTTCAGCTCTTCCCTGATAGGCTTATTGCAGTTGGCAATGAATTGCCCAGGCTTTTTGTAGTTATAGCATAGGTCATTGATCTGCTCCTGACTGCTGCTGTTGTTGAACTTCTTAGGTTTGTTGCTTCTGCCTTTTAGCATAAGTCTTTTGAATCTTCTGGCCAGCATTGCAGCTTCATCATCATCAATGTCATCCTCTTCATCAGAGTCAGACTCATCTTCCATCTGTGCCCTGGAGATCTCTTCCTTTGCTTTGAGAGCAACTCCTTTGTCCTTCCTTCTGATAGAGTTTCTGCTCGTTGAGTCAGTTCAAGCTCGTATGTAAGAAGGTTTCCGTAGAGCTGTTGAACTGTCATTTCATGCAGATTCTTTAACTCTCTGATTGCAGTGGTCTTAGCATCCCATCTGCTTGGCAAAGACCTCATGAACTTGATGACTAGATCTTTGTTTGGATAGGTCTTTCCATAGGCTCTGAGAAAGTTGAGTAGTGTAGTGAATCTTTCATAAGTGGAAGTGACATTCTCTCCAGAGACATGAGCAAACATCTCATACTGTTGAGTCAGTAGAGATTGCTTGTTTTCTCTGACTTCTTCAGTTCCTTCATGCATGATGAGTAATGCTTCCCAGACTTCCTTTGTAGTTTTGCAGTTAACGACGTTTTCGAACAGACTGTCTTCTAAGGACTGGAACAAGATGTTCTTAGCCTTCTTGTCAAGATGAACATCTTTCTTCTCATTTTCAGTCCATTCAGATTTGACCTTGACCACCATGTTGTCTGGATTTTCTGGAGTTGGTGCAAGCCTTCTTGGAATATAGGGCCCGTTCAGAACAGTTTCAAATAGATCATCATCTATTGAATCCATGTATGCCTGCATCTGAACTTTCCAGTTTGCAAATTTATCTTTGTTGCACATGGGTGGTTTGCTTCCTCCACCTGTCTTGGTTTCGCTTATCAGTTGTGCCATAGGATCTTCTCAGGCTTGTATGCTTAGATATGAGAACCTGCTTTGATACCAATTGTTAGTTCCCAAAAGCACGTTAGTTATCTAGAAAGAAGGGTTGAATAGATATTTTAAAATTTCTCTGTTTAAAATACTTAGTCAATATTGGTGATACTGACTGCAGCGGAATATATGTTTTGTTCCCCTTCAAGATAATGCAGTTAAGGCGAGATAAACAGTTATAACAGATATAGCAGTTAATGAGAGACAATGAGACACAGGGTTTTAAGTGGTTCAGAGCCAACGCGACTCCTAATCCACTCTTCTACTCCACGAGTAGGAAATCCACTAAGGATGTCTTCTTACAACTGGATCACTTAGATCCTTCAAGGCCAGCAGCCCTGGAACTTCACTTAGTTCACTTTTGAACTCTTCAAGTCCTTTGACTTGGATCTGCTCTTAGTTCACTTCTGAACTCTTCAAGTCCTTTAACTTGGATCTTCACTTAGTTCACTTCTGAACTTCTTCAAGTCCTCTGACTTGGTACCTCACTTGGATAGGCAGTTGTTAGTTTGAGGTGTGCTACTCAGTTGCAGTTCAGCTTCTGTCTTTCAAAGGACTGAGTAGCGAAGCAAGCTTTCCTCGGTATCGTAGTGTTGCTCGTTGAGTGTTCTTTAGCTTTTTCAATGTATTCTTTCTTTATGCGTCTTGCTTACTTAGTCTGAATCCTTATCTGATTTCCTTATAAAAGAGCCATTCAAAAATAGCCGTTTTGAATACTCACGTTGCTTCATTTAATGCTCCAGACGTTTTCTGCGCAGTGATGTTGACGTCCTTCTTTTCTGCTGCTCTGCCGCCTGGCTCACTGATTAAGCAGACTGTATCTTTCACCGAACACCTGAAAAGGTGTTTTTTGCAGGCTGCTTTAGTCCTTTCCTTAGCTTCTACAATACGCTTCTTCGATTTGGACTAAGGATGAATATGGAAGTATTGGAACTATCACTTTGTCAACGGCTATAAGCCTTTCTTCATTTGTTGCTCTTCCTCCCTTCATCAGATCTTTAATCTTTGATGTTGACTGGAGGAACACTACGATTATGGTCATTGTGACATAATCGTTGTGTGTTGGCTTTACACAGCGTGATTCAGACTTCTTCGTAGAGCACACTACGATTTCTCTTAAGCTCTCGGTAGACTACGATTCCTTGCTTGCTTGTCTTGTAGACTTCACACTTCTGATAGCACTCTGCGATTCCCAACTTGGCTCAGCAGATGCTTTTCAACTTTATGACTCTCAGTGTGGCTTCTGAGGCAAACTACGATTCTTTGATGCTTTCACTTGAGCTCAACGATTCTTGCCTTGGCCTGTGCAAACTTGATTCTTTGGCAGACTTCTAGTTTGTATATCTTCACTTAAGCTCCACGTTTTCTTTCTTAACTTCTGTAGGCTTGAATCTCTTGGCAGACTACAATTGTTATATGGTCATTCAAGCTCCATGAGTCCTGCCTTGTCTTCTGCAGACTTGAATCCCTTCGGCAGACTACGATTCCGAATCTCTTCGTTTAAGCTCCACGATCCTGCTTTGTCTTTCGAATGCTATCTTTGACATACTACGATTCAGTCAAGACTTTAACTTTTACAGCTCAAATAGATCAACCTAACAAGTTTGATCTTTTCTTCTATACATTCATTTACATAAATGATAAACGTTAAGGCCCAGATCAACCTAACATGTTTGATCTATCATCTAAGTCCATGTACAATGATTCTCTTAAGGACTGTACACTTAAGCATTTATATTTACTTTCAATATCAAATCTGAATATGTAATTCCCAACACTAATCATCATGCAGGCATTTGCTACTACCGTGGTTCTCTCCCAAGTGATCCTCGTTCCTCTACTCCTACGCCACCTCCTAGTGCAAACTCTTCCTCATATCCCCAGCCCTATGTAGCACCTTTGGCACCTTCCCTAGCACCGTCTCAATGGCTACATGATACTGGGGCTAATTTTAAGGTAACTCTGGATATCGCCGGACTCCACTTAGTTGATAATTATTCTGGTTCAGATCGTTTACATGTCGACAATGGTGCAGGTTTAAAAATTCTTCATACTGGGTCTAGTGTCATTCACACTCCTCAAAAAAATCTTCCACTCAAAAATATTTTGCATGTTCCTCAAATTACCAAACGTTTATTATCTGTTCAAAAGTTCACTAAAGATAATAATGTATTTTTTGAGTTTCACCCGGATTGTTTTTTTGTTAAGGACCGAGTCACACAAAGCACACTCCTCCAAGGACCAACTAAGGATGGACTCTATTCCTTGTTAGTCTTACCATCCGTTTCCCCTGTTGCTCTTCTCTCTGAGCGCACAACCATTGAAGGATGGCATCGCCGACTTGGACACCCTCACACTCGTGTTTTACAGTATGTTTTGAAATTCAATAAGCTTCCTTGTGATAAACATAGTTCCAGGATTTTTCCTTGTTCTTCTTGTCATATGGGCAAGGCTTCACGCCTCACTCTTCCTTTGTCAAGAACTAAATATTTTTCTCCTTTGGATTTAGTTATTAGTGATGTTTGGGGTCCTTCCCCACAACCTTCAACTAATGGACATCATTTTATGCTTTTATTTATTGACTCTCATACTCGATTTTCTTGGAGCTATTTTCTTAAAACTAAAAGTGAAGTGCATTCCAAATTTCTTGAATTCCAAACACTTGTTGAAAGACAATTTCAAAAAAAAATTAAAGAATTTCAATTTGATGGTGGAACTGAATTTAAAAAGCTCAAACCATGGTTTCAAGCACAAGGCATCCAGCATCGCATTTCTTGCCCTTATACATCAGCCCAAAATGGCCTTGTTGAACGAAAACATCGACATGTTCGTTTTGAGGAAGTTTGTTTATCCATTCACGGGTCCGTCAATTCTTGGTCATCCACCTCCCATGCAGTCTTCTTATACTACTGCTATACATTGGGAAGCTTCACCAACCGTGCTAGATGTCCCATATTTTTCTTCACACACTAATTTAGACATCTCAGTTGACATGCCCATCCCTTCTTCAAGTCCACCAACTTGTAAGCACCTCAAACTCCTCTTCTACTTCTTCCCAGCCATCTCA
This sequence comes from Panax stipuleanatus, assembly GCA_020205555.1. Classification (NCBI taxonomy): domain Eukaryota; kingdom Viridiplantae; phylum Streptophyta; class Magnoliopsida; order Apiales; family Araliaceae; genus Panax; species Panax stipuleanatus. Next base: position 4,556,757 of record CM035122.1, on the reverse strand, counting down.
TATCATGTCCACCCCTCTACTCAGCACTTCACTTGATACTTCTACACCACTTATAATTTCAGTCCCATTCGGGTCTACTTCTCCATCTTCGGGTAACCCTTCCATAGCCACCACCCCACTATCAACACCACCACCACCACCTCCACATCCACCTCCGATTCGAACGCATCACATGCGTCTTCGTTGTCACATGTCACTAGTGCCTTCAGTATCTCTTGCAGTTTCTGAACCAACATCGTACATTGAGGCTCACAAACATAAGGATTGGAACAATGCTATGGTGGATGAGTTTAATGCTCTTATTAGAAATCAAACATGGTCTCTTGTTCCTCATAAACCCGACATGAATATCATAGGGTGCAAGTGGGTATTCCGTTTGAAACGACACGCTGATGGTACCATTGAGCGCCACAAAGCGCAATTGGTTGCAAAAGGCTACCACCAAAGAGAGGGTGTCGATTTCCATGAAACATTCAGTCCAGTTATTAAGCCCACTACCGTCCGTCTTTTTATTTCTCTTACAATTTCTAGTGGTTGGTCCATTCGCCAATTGGATGTAAACAACGCTTTCTTAAATGGTGTTCTCTCCGAGGAAGTATACATGAGTCAACCACCCGGTTTCACTGATCGAGAGCTTCCAAACCATGTTTGTCGGTTGCACAAATCACTTTACGGGCTCAAACAAGCACCCAGAGCGTGGTTTGAAAAATTAACACAATTTTACTCTCTCAAAATTTTCTTCAGTCTAAGAATTATACTTCATTATTCATTTATCATACAAATAATGTTCATCTTTTTGTTCTTATTTATGTGGATGACATTCTTATTACAGGAAACTCCTCTTTTCATATTACCGAGCTGACAACTGTACTTGGCAAGGCTTTCTCTCTCAAAGATTTGGGGCATTTAAATTACTTTCTTGGTGTTGAAGTTATTCCGCATGCTTCTAGGGTTATTCTCTCCCAACAACAATACATTCAAAATTTGCTTAACAAAGCGAATATGGGTACCTCCAAGCTTGTCACCACACCTTTTTCTTCGTCACTAAAATTAACCAAATATGGTGGTATACCCTTTGTTGATCACACCAAATATCGTCAACTTGTGGGCTCTCTTCAATACTTAAGTCTTACTCGCCCGGATATAGCATTTGCAGTAAACAAAGTTTGTTAATTTATGCATGCTCCGACCGAGGATCACTGGACAGCTCTTAAGCGTATCTTTCGTTATCTGCAACATACGAAATCCCATGGTCTACTCATTTCTAAGAATTCCAATTCTACATTGCATGCGTTCTCTGATGTGGATTGGGCCGGCTGTCGTGATGACCGCTGTTCCACCGCTGGCTTTGCAGTATTCTTGGGAAATAATCTCATTTCATGGGGTTCCCACAAGCAAAAAATGGTGGCTCGTTCTTCTACCGAGTCTGAATATAAAGCGCTTGCGAATGTTGCTGCGGAGTTAAAATGGCTTCGTTATCTCCTAGAAGAAATTAGCCATCCTATTTCATCTACCCCTATCCTTTGGTGTGACAATGTGGGTGCCACATATTTAGCCTCAAACCTTATATTTCATGCACGTACAAAGAACATTGAAATTGATTTTCACTTTGTTCATGACATAGTTTCACACAAGGAGCTTCTAGTTCATTTTATTTCCACCGATGACAACCTTGCAGACATCTTCACAAAGGGACTCTCTAGCATGCGGTATGACTTCTTCAGACCCAAGCTCAAAGTAGTTCCAAGAACCCTTTTGGCTTGAGGGGGGTATTAAGCCATGTTCAGTAATCATCTTCTAGCAATGTGAATACAGTTTTTCCTGTGATATTCTTCATTGAAGTACATTCCATAGTTAGTAGATATCCTTCCTTGACAATCATGCAATCCCGTGATCTTAGTTTGTAAATCATATATTGTATTCACTTAATTATAGGTTGTTGTAATCCCATAATTCTTGCCTAGATTTCCTATGTAATTATTTTTCACAATATGTAACTCTATAAATGTAAATATCTATATATATAATTTAGAGTGCAAGAATACAATAATACAACTATTGTGTTTCTCTCTAATTCTTATTTTTCTGGTTTATTTGGTCACAAAGAGTTGCATTACAAGAATTTATGTGACGCCCCCAAATTCGGGTACTTCAATTCCACGGGACTTGGTGTTCACTGTACGAATATCATCTATCTATCTACCCATAGTAAATGCAAACCATGCAATAAATAGAAATAAATCCTCCCCTTATGGGGTTACAACATCTGAGTAATAAATAAAATAAATCCCAGGTCATACTAACCTTAAATCTCAAATGCGGAAACATAAACAATTAAATAGTTTTACACAACTTAATACAAGTCTAAAACATAAACATATAAATTAAATAACAAGTCTTCATCACTTGTTGACTTTGCGCTTGCCTTTGCTAGTAGATAGGCTCGTTGGACCTTTCGTTCTTAACTGCAATATTATTACGCAAGAGTGAGCACGATTGCCCACAATTATAATAATATGACAACAATATAATAACATGCGAGTGAATCAAAGACATCTGAATAAAGAAACTCAACTTTTGACTCAAGAATGAATAACAAGAATCAAAATAACATCTGAGGGTCATAAGACCTCGAACTATATCCTAGGTTGTAAAGTGTTTAAACTTTAAACCTTTAACAGTCATAAGACTATGGACTCTACTTCTCGTACTTAGGGGGATCAGCCCTTAGTACCATACTGTGCACAATATCTCAACGCTAAAGTGTAAATAATCCCCTTTGCAAGGTTGTTCATCTCAGTTTTGACATTAGAGTCCGCACCAAAGGAAGTTTGGTTTGGATAAGCTTAATAAGTATTCTAGAATTTAGAACGTATATCAACTATGGACTAGTCGAATCAATAGGGGTTCACTAGTCCTATAAGTTCAACAATGACATCGATATTCAAATTGAATAATAAATCTCAAGGGTATACAATCGAATAAGTATTGTATAACTGAATCATGCTTTAAGGAATAATAATATCTCATATGGACATCTTAACTTGAATAAACAAGGATAAGAATTTGCTCAATTGATAACTTTAAATTTAGAAAGCTTATTCAATGTAAATTAAGTTAGGAACTTGCTCAATGTAAAGTAAGGTTTGAGTTTAGGAAACTTGCTTAATCAAAAATAGAGTTAGGGTAATGAAACTTGTCTCTTGCACAAGCTACAATTAATTCTCATTCCTTATTAAGTCCTACATACCAATACATTCACAATACATATTAATCAATAACTCGATATACTTATCGAATCATCACATTGCTCATAGAACTCATTATTCGACTTATTGAATAATGGTTTAAGCTTTAAGATTAACTTGTTAATCGTTCACATAATACACGTTATTAACATCTTAGTATGTGTTCATCATGTCTTTATGTTCTTCACATTGATTTTAAAACACATCTTTGATCACACGAACACTTAGAAAAAATTTCAGTTTTCTGCAGGGGGCGAGGTTGCGAGCCAGTTATCCTTGGGACCGGCGCGGCCGCGCGGCCGCGCGGCAACGCAGACCCAGATTCTCAGTTTGCAAATGACACACAGAGCAGTCCAAAAATTCTCCTTTTAATGCTACTACCACAATTCAAATGCTACCCATGAAGTATGGACTTCACAGAAACGCTATACAACATTTCTAGCATGATCTTGGCAATTAAAATCATGTAATCACACAATCCATGGCAACTAATTTCCCTGTTTTCATACTTTATCATGTTTTGAAGGAAAATCAAGAAATTCAACTTTACGAATTCGTTATAACACTGAATTCATTCGCTTAACTTTCGTTTTGTTCGTATAAACGTATACAATCATATGCAAGTGCTAATTCAAAGTTAAATCATCGATTTATGGTATAAAAATTGTACATAAGGGCCGTATGGCCATATATACTGACTCTGAAATTTTGAAAACCCAAATATAAACAAAATTCGATGGTGTGATCACTGAAAGTTATGCATATATAGCATATAATATGTTATTAATCATTAGTAACACCTATATAGACATATAATCAAGAGTTGTCAAATTCTCCCCATTCACAGAGAATTTTTAAAGCACGTAAATGGAAAAAAAGGTTCTGTAACTTTTTTGTAAACCCAATTAAGGCCTAATTTCATGAATTCAACTATTTTAAACCATTCATACCAAATATAAAACATGTTATAATCATACAATAACACATATATGATTACATCTTAAGTATTTATCACTACAATCATATACAGAGAGTTTAGAGTTGGGTTTGAAAAATAAATCAACGTAATAAAACTTGAGATGAAGGATTATACCCTTTCTAACTCTGTTTGATGATGATATGAACTTTAATTCTTCAATCTCTTCTCCAAATCAATTCTTCTCTCAATTCTTCTCTCTTAATCTCTCTAAGTTCCCTGACGTTTGTAATATATAAAATATAAAACTGGTGTATAGGGTATATGTATAGAGTAATACGTATAATATGTATAGTGGTCGAGTAATGGGTGAGTGTCGTCAGTTAATCTGTAATGGGTTAACTGGTGCAACTCCCCTTAGAGCCTTGTTTGCTTGTCCCTTAATTCCTTCATTTCCTCTTATTTTAATAAAACTCTTATTATATAGTTAATTAATGTCAAATCCAATTTAATCAAATAATGTTATTTAAATTAATTAAATAAAACAGCATAAATCCACACTAAATCACATAGTCACATAATTAAAATTTTTATTTATTAATTATGTCAAATCATAAATATCTAATTAATTAGAACACATTATGCTTATTAATTAATTCATTTAATCAAGTAAGCTCAGTTAAACACATACTTTGAATAATAAAATTCACCACATTAATTTAATCAATGTAACACATATAATTAAATTAATCTACCACAATTTTATCAATTAATTATTTAACTCAATAATTAAATCATCAAAAAATATTTATTTAATTCAATAAATATTTAAATTAAATTACAAAATCTCATTCGTCACAATTTAAAACCTAAATATTGCACCACAACATAAAACAAAATAGCCCTTCTTAAGTTAATATATAAGAAAATAATAAAACCTAATTTTTTTAGATTAAGTAAACCTAACAAAATAAGAAAACAAAATTCTAATAATAATATACCATGTTAGAATTCTTCATATAAATGAATATGCCAAAACAGAGAAAAAGCGTAAAGAAGAATCTAAATTTCATTTACCCAAAAACTTAACTATATCAGTATACTGTATATCAATATTTATACTATTACAATAAAATGTAACCAAGGTAAAGTTATGTTAACCGTAGTTAACATTCTGTTGTATATGTTGGGCTAAACTGCATTGCACCTTCATCATGCTCCAGCTCTTGCTCATGTCTAGCAGCTGTCATTGAGAGATCAGCATTCGTTTTCTTGTATCACAACACTATGGTAGGTGTTGTTACTCTTGGCATAATTCCTACATGTGCTGCAGTACACAAATGTTCAGCTCTATTACTCCCCCCACAAGTTGGAGGGGCACAAGGGTTGCGCAACCCTAATTTGGAAGTTAAAAACCAATGAGGTGCCTTTCCTAGAGCTTTGGTGAGAAGATCAACTAGTTGATCCTTAGAAGAAACTTTGACAGGATAAATAATCCCAGCCTGCACCTTCTCCCTCACAAAATGGCAGTCAAGCTCAATATGTTTGGTCCTGACATGATAAACTGGATTCTCAGCAATATCTATAGCTGCCTTATTATCACAATGAATAGGAGTAGGACCAGTAACTTGAACTTGAAGATCTTTTAATAAACTATGCAACCATAAAACTTCACTAGTGGTGGCTAGAGCCCTATACTCCGCCACTGCAGTGCTTCGAGACGTAACAGATTACTTCTGGGACTGCCAAAAAATAAGAGAAGAACCCAATATTAGAAAAAACCTGTGACTGATTTACGAGAGGTAGGACATCTGCCCCAATCAATATCACAATATTCAGTCAAAACAAGATTATTGTTAGAAGGGTAAAATAAACCTTGACCTGCTGTGCATTTAAGGTATCTTAGCACTAGTAGCTGCAACAAGATGTTTCTCCCTTGGATGTTGCATGAATTGACTAAATAAGTGAAGTAAATAACTAATGTCAGGTCTGGAAAGTGTCAAATATAATAGCTTGCCAACCCAACTTCTGTAGATAGAAGGATTTGGAAGTAATGCACCAGAAACTGCATTGTCATGAAGCTTGGTATGCTGATCCAATGGAATAGTTAAAGGTTTAGCATCCACCATGTTAGCTGAAGTCAGTAAATCAAGAATGAACTTTCTTTGACTGAGGAAGATGCCACGGTGATCTCTAACAATTTCAGAACCCAAGTAATACTTGATTTCTCCTAAATCTTTAATGCCAAATTTGGTATTAAGCATGTGTTTCAAAGCTGTAACGTGAACAGAATCATCACCTGTAACTAATATATCATCCACATACATAACAACAATTGTAAAATAATTGCCATTCTTGAGTGTGAAGAGAGACTAGTCAACTAAAGACTGTGTATACCCAGCTTCTAGTAGGTTGATTGTAAGCTTGGCAAACCATTGCCTAGAGGCCTATTTGAGCCCATAAAGGGATTTTTGGAGCTTGCACACAAGAGGATGCATGTGAGTGAGCTGGAACTATATAACCCTGAGGAAGATATATCCATGTAGACTTCTTCAAGTAAGTCTCCATGTAAAAAAGCATTATTCACATCCATTTGGCGAACTGGCCAATTTCTAGCAGTAACTATTGATAAAATACGTTTAATTGTGACCATTTTGGCTATTGGTGCAAATGTGTCATGGTAATTAATTCCCTATGCTTGTGCATAACCTTTTGGCTATAAGTCTTGCTTTGTATATTTCAATTTCTTCATTGGCAAGATATTTTATCTTATACACCCATTTACAACCAACTGTGTTTTTACCCTTAGGAAGTTCAATTGACTTCCAGGTGTTATTAACCTCCAGAGCATGAAGTTCTTTATTCATGGCTGTGACCCAATTTGGCTGCCTGAGCAAAATAAGTTGGTTCTTTCATATGGGATAAATTTGCTATGAATTTTTGGTGAGAGGAAGGAAAAGAGGTGTAAGAAATGTAATTTGCAAGGGCATATATAGAAGGAGGAGATACCTGAGAGTCTTGAGAATTGACAGTTGATAACCAGCTAGCAGGCTTACCAGAGATATCATAGTCCTTCCACCAATGTGGTCTGGTTTTAGTTCTAGTAGAAACTCTAGTTGGGACATCTGGATTATTAGTAGTGGAAGTAATAGAAAATTGCTTAGTAGAATTATGGGGATAAGGCTAAAGAATTGAAACTTCAGAGATAAAATGCTCAGGTGCACTGATAATAGAAGGCTCAGTTGAAGATTCAATTGTGAAATTGTCATGAGGGGATGTATAATTTGTATTAGATGCAAAACTATCAACCCAATGTAAGATGGCATGAGGATAATTTCCAGAAATGATGTTGGATTGAGATGAGAAAAGGGAAAATGGTTTCATGAAACTTGACATGTCTGGTAACAAATATTTTCTTAGTTTGGAGATCAAGTATTTTGTAACCTTTCTGACTTCTAGGATATCCTATGAACACTCCTCTTATAGCTCGAGGAACAAATTTGTATGTTGGGTGTATAGAAGCATAAGCTAAGCAACCAAAAAGTACTTTTAAAGTATCATATCTAGGAGGATATCCAAGAAATAGTTCATGAGGAGTTTAATATTGGAGAACAGGAGTAGGCAAACTGTTAATTATAAAAGTTGTTGCAAGAACGCATTCTCCCTAGAAATGTATAGGCAAACCAGACTGGAACCTTAGACTTTTTGCCATTTCTAACAAGTGTCGATGTTTTCTTTCCACCCTAGCATTTTGTTGTGGTGTATGAACACATGAACTTTGATGTAATATTCCATGAGAAGAAAGAAAAGGTGAGATATCATTATTGAAAAAATCTGTCCCATTATCACTTCTAAACATTTTAATGTGCTTATCAAATTTTATTTTGACATAAGCTATAAAATCTAGAAGGACATGAAACACATGTTGCTTTGTTAGTATGAGAAAAGTCCATGTGGCCCTGGAATGATCATCAACCACATTTAAGAAATATTTTCAACCATATTGTGTGGATGTATTATAGGGTCCCCACAAATCAATGTGTATGAGATCAAAAGTACACGAAGCGTAACTAGAACTGTTATTAAAAGGTAAGTTGCACTGTTTTGCAATAGGACAAATGGGACAAGGCTTATTACAAGAGGAATCAATGTCTGATGCAACAACATCAATTTTATTTAAAATGGATAGAGAGGGATGTCCGAGTCTCAAGTTCCACAATGCACTTAACCTAGAATTAGAAACTGAATTGACATGACTGGAACTAAAACTTAAACCACGAGGAGATGAACTAAGTTGTAAATGATAAAGTCCTTCATGCTCATTACCAACTGCGAGGACTCTCTTCTGGTTCTGGTCCTGAAAAATGTATTTGTCAAGATAAAAAGAAACTGAGCAAGAAGAATCTCTGGTCAATGTGCTGATAGATAAGAGATTGTAGTTGAAAGAGGGCATAAAAATCACTTTGTACAACGTCAAATTAGAACTTAATTTTACTGAACAAATTTGATTTATATTCACAGTGTTCCCAGTAGGAAATGAAATATGCAATGGGTAGTTCAGATTATTACAGACATCATGCATAATTTTCAAATTATTGCACATATGGTATGTTGCATTTGTATCTATGATACAAGTGTGATGCGACACATGAGATAAAGAAGAAAACATAGCAGTACCTGCTATGTGAAGACGATCTTCAGGAGATTTGATACCCTTGTCAACAAGTATCATTTGCATCATATGATTAACTTATGTTAACTGAGATTGTAATAACTCCATTTGTGAAAAATCATGTGGTTTAGTGGACATGAGACCTGTGTCAACATTTGTCTGCATTGCTTTAGGAATTGTTCTGAAATTATTATTTCCTCCTAGAAATTTCCCTTTCTTCTTGCCTTTCTTTGGAGGATATCCATGCAGTTTGAAACAAGTGTTTCGAATATGATTCTCTCCATTACAATAGGAACACTTTAGTGACTGTTTAGAAACTGAATTCTGAGTACTATTACTAGCAGAACTACTTGAAGTATTTCCTTGATTATATTTTGAAGTACCATATTGTGAATGTCCAGACTATGTGAAGTCCTTGTACTGAGGCTGAGTAGCTGCAAATTTCACATTTCTCCCTGTAGTTGCAAGACTGACACCATCTGAGTAAGAAGGCAAATAGCCTTGTCTTTGTTTTTCATCCTGTTTTGTCAAGGAGAATGCCTGCAGTACAGATGGTAATGGATCCATCATTAATATTTGACCTCAAGCTGTAGTATAACTGTCATGAAGACCCATGAGAAATTGTATGAGTTTCTTCCTATGCTCTTTTTCTTCTTGGATCTTATGAGCACCACAAACACAGTTCACAATAGGTTCTAAAACTCCATAGTCATCCCACAAACTCTTAAGCCTATGAAAGTAAATCTCCATAGACCTATTTTCCTACTCAAATGAATGAATGTCTCTAAGTATTTCATAGATTCTGTGACCATTAATTCCAGAAAATCTCTCATGAATCTCATTCCAAACCTCAGCAACTGAATTTACAATATTCATTTCATCACTGATTTCATCAGAAGCTGTGTTTAAAATCCAGGTAATTACCATATTATTCACTCTATCATATTGAGGTCTTAAGGATGAGTTTTCTGCAGGTTTAGGAAATGAACCATTAACAAGCACCAACTTGTTTTTGGCAGACAATGCTATTTGCATAAACCTTTTCCATGGACCAAATTTTTTTGTACCAGTGAGATTCTTGGCAATCAGAATTAGTCCAAGATGATCATTGTTGTGAAAATAGAGAGGATGAGAATTCGATTCGACTGATAATGAATCAAAATTATTATGACTAGATTCATTAAATTAATGTTATGTATACTAGATGTAGAAAGATCATGTGAAGTATTTGCTACTACATTAGCATAACTAGTCTTATTGTAAGGAAAAGCCATTGATATGAAGATTTAATGGAATATAGAAGATCTGAGCCTACAGAAATTGCTATAGATTCAAAACATGAAACTAGAGTAAGAACATCCAAACTTGATCAAGAAGAACCTAAAACAAAGAATGAAGTAGATCAAAAGGAAACAAACTTGATTTGATTGCGGAATAATGGAAATGATCTAAGCTCTGAAACTATGTTAGAATTCTTCATAAGAATAATATGCCAAACAGAGAAGAAGCGTAAAGAAGAAAGCTAAATTTCATTTACCGAAAAACTTAACTATATCAATATACTGTATATCAATATTTATACTATTACAATAAAATATAACCAAGGTAAAGTTATGTTAACCATAGTTAACATTCTGTTGTATATGTTGGGCTAAACTGCATTGCACCTTCATCATGCTCATGCTCTTACTCATGTCTAGTAGCTGTCATTGAGAAAGCATTTGATATCTTGTATCGCAACACTATGGCAGGTGTTGTTACTCTTGGCATAATTCCTACATGTGCCACAGTACACATGCTCATCTCTATTATACCATTATTAAAACTGTAAAATAATTAATCTCATTATTTGTTTTTTTTTGTGTGGCAAAAACTACTTTAAGGAAAAAGGGTGTGTAATCGATATTTACTAGTACCATATTGTTACTGAACAAAATCCAATCATTTCGGGATACCTATAATTTGGTAGGTATATTTATTTGGGTACAAGTTAAACCAATTTGATAAGGTATTTTACTGATTCACACCCCTAATGTCACAGACTTTATTATGTATAGTTTTAATATCAAATACTTTTATATAACATATAAAATGAGCTCGAGTCCTAACTTGCATAACTATTTACCATTTAATAAACATACAAGGCCTACAAAATTTATTTTTTAATCGCATTTTTATGGAAAATAATATATATGTTTGACAATTTCGTGATAAAGTTGAATTAAGACTAACTTGGAACTCTAAGTAATAAAATAAATTAATAATGTGTGTGTCCCTTTTTAATTATTTTCTATTCTATATATCCACGTGTACGTTGTTGAAATTTAATATTGGTCAAATCCTTAGTTCGAATTGAATCAAATCCATCCAAATAAGGTCTAAAACTACTAGCCCAATTGTGTGTTCTAGGGTTATCTTAACGCACCACAGACTCATCCAAAATATCATGACTGAATATACTACTGTTAATAACTTAATTCTATATATATAAACAAATTCTCCTCACAGTTTCGATGTGGAACTCCGGTGTTACATCTATTTCATAGGCACAAAAGCTTTAAATGCCCAACCTAGACTCATTTACAAATCTAACTCTGTACATTCATACTATCGATATGGCAACACACACTCTCTCTCTCTCTCAATATGTTTATGTCCATTCTTAAATATACCGTTGGGCACTCTATTAATGTAATTAGTACTCGGTAGTACACGCGTTGCACATGTAAATTATGTGAGCCGGGAAAAATAATAATATCATAAAATTGGAAGGACAAAATAAAAAAATAAAAAAATAAAAAAAGTAATATATAAAGGTCAAAATATGATTAAAAGTTGAATAACATTTTCGAAAAAAAATTATAAAATCTGATCCAGTATTTTACTTATTCACACCCCCTAATCTCACGGACTTTATTATGTATAGTTTTAATAACAAATATTTTTATATAACATATAAAATGAGACTGAGTCCTAACTTGCATTTACCATTCGATAAACATACGAGGCCTAAAAAGTTTATTTTTTAATCACATTTTTATAGTAAATAATATATATGTTGAAAATTCCGTGATAAAGTTAAATTGCGACTAACATGAAATCCTAAGTAATAAGATAAAATAACAATATGTATCACTTTTTAATTCTTTTCTATTTCATATATCCACATAAATTGACATTTAATATTAATATAAATTTATCATATATAGTAGAACTCTATTGTTATTATAAAAGAGTCAAGTCAAGCTCATTATGATCAATTGAAATAACTGGGTTAAATCTCGATTTCGGAACAAATCTTGAGTCAAATTTTAAGTCTGAATCGAATCAAATTAATCATTCAAACAAGACCTTAAACCACTAGCATAATAATAACTTTTTGGGTTATCTTAGTCCACCACAAACTTACCCAAAAAGTCATGACTAAAGGTATTATTAAGGTTAACAACTTAATTCTTTATATACAGACCAATTCATCCAACATGTTTCGATGTGAGACTTGGGTATTACAAATTACTCCACTTAAATTTATGACGTTCTTGTCAGAATCAATCACACACACAGTCCATATATCTTCGCCTCTCTAGCCATTGTGAGATAATACCGACTAACTTTGTGTCTCCACCTCATGACCTCTCTCTATTGTAGGGCGATACCACCGGCCTTCAGTGTGATCACCACCTCCTTCATGTTTCGATATGGGACTTGGGTATTACAAATTCCTCCATTTAAATTTATGACGTTCTCGTCAGAATCAATCACACACATGGTCCATAGATCTTCGCCTCTCTAGTCATTGTGAGATAATATATACCGACTGACTTTGCATGTGTCTCCACCTCCTGACCTCTGTTTATTGTGGGGTGATACCACCGGCCTTTGGTGATCACCACCTCTGACAACTTGATCGGATAAAACCCGACCCAAGCTATCGAGAGTCGGCTTTGATACCATATGAAATAACTCGGGTTAAATTTCGAGTCCAAAATAAATTTTGGGTAAAATCTCATACATGTCTGAATCGAATCAAATACATCCAAATAAGTCATTAAACTACTAACCAAATTATATCTTCTTAGGTCATCTTAACCCTACCACAAGCTCATCCAAAAGGTCATGACTAAACTTAATATTGTTAGTAACATAATTCTTTATATATAGACAAATGGGACCCCACATATTTCGACGTTGGACTGCAGTGTTACATCAATTTCATAGGCAAAAAGCTTTAAATGCCTAACCTTGACTCGTTTGCAAATCTAACTCTATACATTCATATTATCGCAACACACATTATCTTTCTCAATATGTTTATGTCCATTCTTAAATTATATAATATCGATGGACACTCTATAATTGTAACTAGTAATCGGTAGCAAACGTGTTGCGTGCATAAATTGTGTGGGATAAAATAAAAAAAATATAAATTTAAAGAACTAAATAGAAAGACAAGAAAATTAATATAAAAAGAGCAAAATAGAAATTGTCTTAAAGGTAAATATTTTTGAAAAAGTCAAAAAGCATCAAAAAACTATTTACACCATAGTCATCCCTTCGACTTTATATACTAGATAATATAATTAATACTTAAAAAGTTATTTGTGTCGATTTTCATTGTAAATGCACTGATTTATTAATTTTATATGAGCTATTTAATATTATTATTTTTTGGCGTACTTTTTACGCATGTGCAAAATCAAACTACGATATGAGCAAGTTCACATTGGGTAATAAAAAAACTTCGACTATTAGCAACATGATCTGGGCAAGACCAATTAGGGAATGGTAGATCTACAAATGCCAATAAATGGAGGGAAAATTTATTTAATAAAAACACCATAATTTAAGGAAACCAAACTAGGAGAAACAAAAAAACCCTAAAAAGGGGGGGGGGGGAACCCCTCACAAAGGACAAAAACAATTAAAAATATAAAAATCAAGGTGAAAAAACAAAATCCGAGGGTTCAGAGAAAAACCTCCCAAGATCGTAGAATATAGAGATTAGGATTTCTCTCTAAAAAGAAAAGAGGAAGACTAGAGAGGTTTTTGATTTAATGTTATGAAAATAAGTATGATTTGAAGAGCGGGCATTGAATTTTTATTTCATACCATTATTAAGAGATTATAATTGTTATGTTTATTTGTTTAATATAAATTCTACGCCATTAAAAGTTCTTTATAAATATACTCAGCTTCTTCACGGAAATGGTCTCGTTTTTATTGGAGTTTTATTAATTTATGAAGGGACAAAACGATATCGTTAGATTTAAAGTAAAAGATTGTGATGTACAGATCGAACTCCAAACTCTAAAGCCGCGCCCCTAGAAACTCCGGAGGAGGCTGATCTTATTAAACGCGTTGTGTGCGTAAATTATGTGGGGTAAAATAAAAATATTATAAATTTAAAGGATTAAATAGAAAGATAAAAAAATTAATATAAAAAGAACAAAATAGAAATTATCTTAAAGGTCGAAAAACATTTTCGAAAAAGTAAAAAAGATTCAAAAAAAATTATTTACACCACAGTTGGCCCTTCGACTTTATATATATACTAGATAATATAATTAATACTTACAAAGTTATTTGTGTCGATTTTCATTATAAATGGACTGATTTATTAATTTTATATAATATATTTTGTAACGAGACGAATTAATTGAATCGTGATTCTGGGAACAGAATCCTTTTAAGAAGGGAAGAATGTAACGAACGATATTTTTGTATTTGATTTTAAATATTTATTGAATTAAATAAATATTTTTTTTGATTTATTTATTGAGTTAAATAAATATTTGATGAAATTGTTGTAGATTAATTTAATTAAATTTAATATATTAATTAAATTAATGTTGGATAATTTTATAGTTTGAAGTTTGAATTCAATTGAGATAATTAAATCAAATGAGTTGTTAAATAATTATAATATTGTTCTAATTATATTTAATAATTAATTGAAGATTTAATAATTTACTAAGTAAAATTATAATTAATAGATAAGAATTATAATTATGTGGTAATTTGATTTAATGAGTTATATTGACTTTAATTTAATTAAATTTAAATATTAGAATTTGATTAACTAATGTGTGACATTTTCTACCATATAATAAGAAGAAAATAAAAATAAACTAAAAGGAGCCTTTAAGGAGCTAGCCAAACAAGGCATTAGGAATATGTGAACAATTGAAGCCATGATGCGTTTAACTGATACTCTCGTTATATCAGTTATACGTATATTAATTTGTGTTAGTTTATTTGCTAAGCACAAGTCTGAGAAAACAAAAACAGAGAAAGAGATAGCTTTGAGAGAAATTGAGAAGTTCTGATATTGAAGAAGAGGATTTGGAGAATCAAAGAGGTGTTTTCTATCATCTATGCTAAGAATCAAGGGTAAATTCTTAATCTCGAGCTTTGGTTTATGTTCTTCATGGTTTAACTGAGAATTGATTTTTAAGTCCTCTGTAATTTAGTTTTTATGGTTGAATTGTTGAGAAGTTGTTTATAGTTATTAATAAACATGTATAATCTGTTATGTGTTATTTATAAACGATTTTACTTGAACTAATCCATGAAAATTATGTTTTAAAATGAAGTTTTGAGTTTACAGTGAAAATATATGAATATGGCTTATATGGTATAAAAATTGATATTTAATTCGTATGTTAATCTGTAAATTAATTGTGGGTTATGTTTATACATCAAGAAATGAAAATAATGCAAGTTTAATGTACTGATTTGGTGTAGTAACGAATCCGTTGTGTGTGATTTCATTAAACTTGATGAAACTTTGAAAAATAGAAAGAACTTTGATTTTTGAATCCTTAAATTAATGGTTTATGTGGTTATTGGTGTTAGAAGCATGGTAGGAGTATTGGGTTATGATTCCATATGAATTGTAGTGTCTGTGTATGTTTATTTTGCTGTTAAATCAAAGGAATTAAGAGTTTTGGGGTTGAGTTTTGCTGAAATTGTGAACTGCAGGAATTGAATCTGCGACGCAGCGCTGCAGCGCCTCTGTATAGGCTTGTCTGTGCGCCGCAGCGCCTATGCCTTGCATGTTGGCCGCGCCGCAGCGCCAGTTCTCTGGTGTTGTTGCAGCGCTGCTGTGCAGCGTGACCAGAAAATGTGATTTTTCTTGTTCAGTCCAGAAAATGCAATTGTAATATAATCTTATGAACATTAAAATATGTTAATAATGGTATATGATGTTATAACATATTGTGGTTATATTGTAATATCAAATATGAGGATTATAAGTTAGTAATTAACAAGTTATATAACAATTGGAACTTAATGTTTATAAGGATTGGAAGTGTGATTTAAATGTTAAAACCTCATGTTATATGCTAGTAAAGATTTCAGTTTGTGCTATGTGGTTAGTTTGATTAAACCTAGAGTTAAACAATGTTAGATGGATGTTTAACTAAGTAATTTGGTCGCGTTATAGCTAATTGAGCTTGTGATTCTAAATGACATATATGTAGGATAATTGGAGAACGAGAATAATAATTTTATAGCTTACACACGAGGCAAGTTCCCTAACTCTAAACTTTCATTGAGCAAGTTTCTTACCCTACCTTGATTTCAATTATGCAAGTTCTTGCCTCTAATCTTTTATTCAACGAGTTCCTAACTCTTGTTTCTAGCTATTCAAAGCCTAAATTATTCAAGTTCATGATTCCAAATGAAATGTTCTAACTCTTTTGAAGTAATACTTCAACTATACAATGTTTATTCAATTGTATATAGTTGAGATTCAATCTTTGATTTAAATATCGACTATATTATTGTATCGAACCCTTAAATGGCTAGTGAACCCTTATTGATTAGACTAGTCCATAGTTGATGAGCATTCTAAATTCTAGAACTGTTATTGAAGCCTATCCAAACCAAACTTCCTTTGGTGCGGACTCTTATGTCAAAACTGAGATGCACAACCCTATTATAGGGTATTATATTATGCGATAGCGTTAAGATGTTTGTGCGCAATACATGGTACGAAGGGCTGATCCCCCTTAGTAAGAAAAGGAAGGTTCATATAGTCTAATAACTATTAAAGGTTCAAGGAGAAATACTTAATAACCTAGAACATAGTTCATGGTCTTGTGACCCTCAGATGTACCTTTGATCTTATTTTTCTAATCTTGATTCAAAAGCCGAACTTTCTATTATCCAGTGTCCATTGATTACTCTCATTTTATTATTATTGTTATTATTATACTTGTGGGCAATTGTTTGCTCACTCTTGTGTAATAACATTACATCTAAGGTTGAAAGAATTGACGAGTCGTCCACTAATAAGGGCAAAGGCAAGATGAACAAGTGATGAAGACTTGTTATTTGCGAATGTTTATGTATAAGACATATTTAATTATGTTATGTTTCCGCATTTGATGTATTTAAGGTTAAACAACCTAAGATTTATTTATGATGTTGTAACTCTTTTATGGGAGGATTTCTATTTAAGTTGCGAGTTTCATTTATATCCTTAATTATAGGTAGTCAGATGTGATTTATTTGGACAGTGAACACTAAATTCTGTGGAAATGAAGTATCCGAAAGATTTGAGGGTGTCACATATTTAATATTGTTATTTTTTTCCATCTTTTTAAGCATCTGCAAAATCAAACTAAGATATGAAAAAGTCCACATTGGGTAATAAAAAAACTTCGACTATTAGCAACATGATCTTGGCAAGACCAATCGGGGAACAGTTGATCTAAAAATACAAATAAATGGAGAGAACATTTATTTAATAAAAACTGCAAAATTCTGAGAAACCAAACTAGAAGAAACAAAAAAACCCTAAAAAAAGGGGGGGAAAGCTACTACAAAGGAAGAAAACAATTAAAAATATAAAAATCAAGGTAAAAACAAAATTTCAAGAGGGATTAGAGAGGCCTACCCAAGATCATAGAATATGGAGGCTAGGATTTCTCTCTAAAAAGAAAAGAGAGAGACTAGAGAGGTTTTTGATTTAATGTTATGAAGATATGTACGATTTGAAAAGTGGGCATAAATTTTTATTTCATACCATTATTAAAAGATTGTAATTGTTATGTTTATTTTTGGTTAATATAAATTAAACGCCATTAAAAGTTCTTAATAAATATAACCAGCTTCTTTCGCTGAAACGGTCTCGTTTTGATTGGAGTTTTAATAATTTATGATGGGACAAAAGGATGTCGTTAGATTTAATGTAAAAGATTGTGATGTACAGATCGAATTCCAAACTTTGGAGCCGCGCCCCTAGAAACTCTGGATGAGGCGCATCCTAGCAAACGCGTTGCGTGCGTAAATTGTGTGGGGGTAAAATAAAAATATTATAAATTTAATGGATTAAATAGAGATAATAATATTAATATAAAATGAACAAAATAGAAATTGTCTTAAAGGTCGAAAAACATTTTTTGAAAAAGTCAAAAAACTTTTTTAAAAAAAAAAAACTATTTACACCACAGTCGGCCCTTCGACTTTATATACTAGATAATATAATTAATACCTAAAAAGTTATTTGTGTCGATTTTCACTATAAATGGACCAATTTATTAATTTTATATGATCTATCTAATATTGTTATTTTTTGCGTACTTTTTACGCGTGTGCAAAATGAAACTACGATATGTGCAAGTCCACATTGGGTAATAAAAAAACATCATCGACTATCAGCAACATGATCTGGGAAAGACCAAAAAAGGAATGATAGATCTACAAATACCAATAAATGGAGAGAACATTTATTTAATAAAAACTCCATAATTTTGAGAAACCAGACTAGGAGAAACAATTAAAAAAACCTTGAAAGGGGGGGGGAGGAATCCCCACAAAGGACGAAAACAATTAAAAATATGAAAATTAAGGTGATAACAAAATCCCAAGAGGGTCTAAAAAAATTAAAAATATAAAAATTAAGGTGATAACAAAATCCCAAGAGGGTTCAAAGAGACCCTCCGAAGGTCGTAGAATTGGAGGCTAGGATTTCTCTCTAAAAAGAAAAGAGAGACTAGAGAGGTTTTAGATTTAATGTTATGAATATAAGTACGATTTGAAGAGCGGGCATGAAATTTTTATTTCATTCCATTATTAAGAGATTGTAATTGTTATGTTTATTTGCTTAATATAAATTCAACACCATTAAAAGTTCTTAAAAAATATAACCAGCTTCTTTCACTGAAACAGTCTCTTTTTAATTGGAGTTTTATTAATTTATGACGGGACAAAACGATGTCGTTAGATTTAAACTAAAAGATTGTGATGTACAGAACGAATTCCAAACTTTGGAGCAGCGCCCCTAGAAACTCTAGAGGAGGCGCATCCTAGCAAACACGTTACGTGCGTAAATTGTGTGGGGTAAAATAAATGTATTATAAAGTTAAAGGATTAAACAGAAAGATAAAAATACTAATATAAAAAGAACAAAATAGAAATTGTATTAAAGGTCAAAAAATATTTTCGAAAAAGTCAAAAATCTTTAAAAAAAAACTATTTACACCACAGTCGGCCCTTCGACTTTATATACTAGATAATATAACTAATACTTAAAAAGTTATTTGTGTCGATTATCATTATAAATGGACCGATTTATTAATTTTATATGATCTATCTAATATTTTTATTTTTTGCATACTTTTTACGCATGTGCAAAAGCAAACTACGATATGTGCAAGTCCACATTGGGTAATAAAAAAACATCGACTATCAGCAACATGATATGGGAAAGGCCAAACAAGGATTGATAGATCTACAAATACCAATAAATGGAGAGAACATTTATTTAATAAAAACTCCATAATTTTGAGAAACCAAAGTA
The DNA here is from genome assembly GCA_020205555.1 of Panax stipuleanatus. Classification (NCBI taxonomy): domain Eukaryota; kingdom Viridiplantae; phylum Streptophyta; class Magnoliopsida; order Apiales; family Araliaceae; genus Panax; species Panax stipuleanatus. The sequence goes on along the minus strand of CM035122.1, from coordinate 4,537,111 downwards.
GGAGAAACAAAAAATCCTTAAGAGTGGAACCCCACAAAGGAAGAAAATAATTAAAAATATAAAAATTAAGGTGAAAACAAAACCCCAAGAAGGTTCAAAGAGACCCTCCCAAGATCGTAGAATATGGAGGCTAGGATTTCTGTTTAAAAAAATAAGAGAGAGACTAGAGAGGTTTTTGATTTAATGTTATGAAGATAAGAATGATTTGAAAAGCGTGCATGAAATTTTTATTTCATACCATTATTAAGAGATTGTAATTGTTATGTTTATTTGTTTAATATAAAGTCAATGCCATTAAAAGTTTTTAATAAATATAACGAGCTTCTTTCACTGAAACGGTCTCTTTTTGATAGGAGTTTTATTCATTTATGAAGGGACAAAACGATGTCATTAGATTTAAAGTTAAAGATTGTGATGTACAAATCGAACTCCAAATTCCAAAGCCGAGCCCCTAGAAACTCCGGAGGAGGCGGTTCATATCAAACGCGTTGTCTGCATTGTGTGTGGTAAAATAAAAATATTATAAATTTAAAGGATTAAATAGAAAGATAAAAAAATTAATATAAAAAGAACAAAATAGAAATTGTATTAACGGTCGAAAAACTTTTTCAAAAAAGTCAAAAAACTTCAAAAAAAAACTATTTACACCACAGTCGACCCTTTGACTTTATATACTACATAATATAATTAATACTTAAAAAGTTATTTTTTTCGATTTTTATTATAAATTGATTGATTTATTAATTTTATATGATCTATTTAATATTGTTATTTTTTTGCATACTTTTTACGCATGTGCAAAATCAAACTAAGATATGAGCAAGTCCACATTGGGTAATAAAAAAAACTTCGACTATTAGCAACATGTGTTCTGGGCAAGACCAGTCGGGGAATAGTAGATCTACAAATACCAATAAATGGAGAGAACATTTATTTAATAAAAGCTGCAAAATTTTGAGAAACCAAACTAGAAGGAAGAAAAAACCCTAAAAAGAAAGGGGGAAAGCCACTACAAAGGATGAAAACAATAAAAAAAATATATATAAAAATCAAGATGAAAACAAAATTCCATAAGGGTTCAGAGAGACCCACACAATATCGTAGAATATGGAGGCTAGGATTTTTCTTTAAAAAGAAAAGAGAGAGACTAGAGAGGTTTTTGATTTAATGTTATGAAGATAAGTACGATTTGAAGAGCGGGCATAAATTTTGATTTCATACCATTATTAAAAGATTGTAATTGTTATGTTTATTTGTTTAATATAAATTCAACACCATTAAAAGTTCTTAATAAATATAACCAACTTCTTTCACTAAAACGGTCTCATTTTGATTGGAGTTTTAATAATTTATGACGGGACAAAAGGATGTCGTTAGATTTAAAATAAAAGATTGTGATGTACAGATTGAATTCCAAACTTTGGAGTCGCGCCCCTAGAAATTCTAGAGGAGGCGGATCCTAGCAATTACGCGTTGCGTGCGTAAATTGTGTGGGATAAAATAAAAATAATATCAATTTGAAGGATTAAATAGAAAGATAAAAATATTAATATAAAAAGAAGAAAAATAGAAATTGTCTTAAAGGTCGAAAAACATTTTTGAAAAAGTAAAAAAGCTTCAAAAAAAACTATTAACACCGCAGTCGGCCCTTCGACTTTATATACTAGATAATATAATTAATACTTAAAAAGTTATTTGTGTTGATTTTCATTTTAAAAGGGCCGATTTATTAATTTTATATGATCTATCTAATATTGTTATTTTTTGCGTACTTTTTACGCATGTGCAAAATCAAACTACGATATGTGCAAGTCCACATTGGGTAATAAAAAAACATCGACTATCAGCAACATGATTTGGGCAAGACCAAACAAGGAATGATAGATCGACAAATATCAATAAATGGAGAGAACATTTATTTAATAAAAACTCCATAATTTAGAGAAACCAAACTAGGAAAAACAAAAAACCCTAAAAGGGGGGGGGGACCCCACAAAGGACGAAAACAATTAAGAATATAAAAATTAAGGTGAAAACAAAATCCCAAGAGAGTTCAAAGAGACCCTCCCAAGATCGTAGAATATGAAGATAAGTACGATTTGAAGAGCGGGCATGAAATTTTTATTTCATACAATTATTTAGGGATTGTAATTGATATGTTTATTTGTTTAATATAAAGTCAACGCCATTAAAAGTTCTTAATAAATATAACCAGCTTCTTTCACTGAAACGGTCTCTTTTTGATTGGAGTTTTATTAATTTATGGCACAAAACGACATCGTTAGATTTAAAGTAAAAGATTGTGATGTACAGATCGAACTCCAAACTCTGCAGTTGCGCTCCTAGAAACTCCGGAGGATGCAGATCCTAGTAGACGCGTTGCGTGCGTAAATTGTGTGGGGTAAAATAAAAATATTATAAATTTAAAGGATTAAATAGAAAGATAAAAAAATTAATATAAAAAGAACAAAATAGAAATTGTCTTAAAGGTCAAAAAACATTTTTGAAAAAAGTCAAAACGCTTCAAAAAAACTATTTACACCATAGTCGGCCCTTCGACTTTAATATACTAGATAATATAATTAATACTTAAAAAGTTATTTGTGTCGATTTTCATTATAAATGGACCAATTTATTAATTTTATATGATCTATTTAATATTGTTATTTTTTTTTTGCGTACTTTTTACACATGTGCAAAATCAAACTACGATATGAGCAAGTCCACATTAGGTAATAGGAAAATTTCGACTATTAGCAACATGATCTGGGCAAGACTAATCGGGGAATAGTAGATCTACAAATACCGATAAATGGAGAAACATTTATTTAATATAAACTTCATAATTTTGAGAAACCAAACTAGGAGAAACAAAACCCTAAAAAATGGAAACCCCCCCCCCCCACACCCCCCCCCCCCCCCCCCCCCCACAGGACGAAAACAATTAAAAATATAAAAATCAATGATAAAAAAAAAATCCCAGGAGGTTCCAGAGAAGAGGCCCTCCCAAGATCTAGAATATGGAGGCTAAGATTTCTCTCTAAAAAGAAAATAGAGACTAGATAGGTTTTTGATTTATTGTTATGAAGATACATACGATTTGAAGAGCGGGCATGGAATTTTTATTTCGTTCCTTAATTAAGAGATTGTAATTGTTATGTTTATTATTTTAATATAAAGTCAACACCATTAAAAGTTCTTAATACATATAAACAACTTCTTTAACTGAAATGGACTTGTTTTGGTTGGGGGTTTATTAATTTATGACGGTACAAAACGATGTCGTTAGATTTAAAGTAGAAGATTGTGATGTATAGATCGAACTCCAAACTCTGGAGCCCTTTAGAAACTCTGAGGAGAGGGATCTTAGCTATTTGCGCATATTATTTCTTATATATAAAGGGATCAAGACCGATCCTCCAACTCACTCAATTTCAAAATCAGGTACCTTTCAATTTCAAATTCAGCCCAAGTTAACTCAATTAATTTGAAAATCAGGTGAGCAAAGTCGTTTAAAATTTAAATCAATCGAATGGTAATTCGTCTGATCTCTTCCTCTTCCGTATTCCTTCTCTCTTCAGCTCTTTATCTTATTCATCGTTTACAAACCCGAGTCTTAATTCCTTGCAACTACCTTTTTTCTTTGTACTCGGGTTGGATCTATATCCCTTTCTCAAATAAAGAAACGAATCGGCAATATATCTTTGTCAACAACAAAGCCTCTAATTCGACCAATCATTAAGCCCCAGATTGATCATCCAACGAGGAGTGTTATTCAATCGACTGTAAGCTTTGTACCCCGAAATTATTTGTTATTATATTTGCTTATAGTAGTATTTATTATACATCTAGGATTTCGTAGATTCCAATGGGGTGTAATTTGTTATGGACGAGAACAAAGATGGGGGTTCATGGTAACCTTCATCGCCGCATCTCCATCTCCCTTGGCAATTAATTCTTACAGGTACAATATACACTCTTCTCTTAGCTTTATTCGCGTTGTGGTTATAATTTCTTCTTGGTGCAATCCTCTTTTGAGATTGATTTAATTCTGAAAGATGTATCAATTTGTGTTTTTAGGTTAATTAGCCTCTATCATGCCCCTAATCTTGGACTCAGGTTTATTATAACTATTTTTTTTATTATTTGTTGCAATTATTAATTAGCCTCTACCATGCCCCTAATATATTTTTTGGTTACCGAAATTTTTTTTTTTACAATCGCGTAACTATACTCTAAAATAATTACCAAAGGGTTATTACTTATGATTTCTGTCCGAAAAAACGGACGGAATGCTGACTGTGCATACTGACCCGTTATTTTTGCTAGCGTGGCAGGCAGAAATGCATGGAGGCGGATTAAGTGGCATCATGTATGTGTAATAATAATAACCATAATTCCAAAACTATTAGTAGTTGAGCTGTATAATTCCAAAACTAATAATAATAGTAATAATAATAATTTCAAAATAATAATAATAATTATTATTATTTTTAATTAATAATAATAATAATTTTAAATTTTAAATTTTAAATTTTAAAAAAAAATTATAAAATATTTTTATATGAATAATCGTGCTAATTGTCCCTGCATAGATTTAGTTGGTTCAAAATAATAATAATAATAATAATAATAATAATAATAATAATAATAATAATAATAATAAAATAATAATAACATCAAAATAATAATAATAATTTCAAAATAATAATAATAATAATTTCAAAATAATAATTTTTAAATAATAATAATAATAATTTTTGAATAATAATAATAATAATAATTTTAAAATAATAATTCTGACAATAATAACAATAATAATTTTAAATAATAATAATAAATTTTAAATAATTATTATGATTATTATTAATATTATTATTATTTAAAAATTATTATTATTACTATTATTATTTGAAATTATTATTATTATTATTATTATTATTATTATTATTATTATTATTATTATTTAAAAATTATTATTATTACTATTATTATTTTCAAGTTATTATTATTATAAGTATTAAAAAAATATTATTATTATTATTATTATTATTATTATTTTGAAATTATTATTACTATTATTAATATTTTTATTTTTATTGATAAAAGATTATTATTATTATTATTATTTTGAAATTATAATAATAATAATAATAATAGTAATAATAATAATAATAATAATAATAATAATAATTTCAAAATAATAATAATATCATGTATGTGTAATAATAATAACAATAATAATAAATTTGAAATAATAATAATAAATTTTAAATGATTATTATGATTATTATTAATATTTTTATTGTTATTATTGTTACTATTTAAAAAAATTTATTATAACTATTATTATTTTGAAATTATTATTATTATTATTATTACTATTATTATGAGGATTAATAATAATAATAATAATATTATTATTTAAAAATTATTATTATTACTATTATTATTTTAAAATTATTATTATTATAATTATTTAAAAAATATTATTATTATAATTTTTATTTTGAAATTATTATTACTATTTTTATTTTTATAGTTTAAAAATTATTTTTATTATTATTATTATTTTGAAATTATAATAAAAATAATAATAATAATAATAATAATAATAATTTCAAAATAATAATAATATCATGTATGTGTAATAATAATAACAATAATAATAAATTTGAAATAATAATAATAATAAATTTTAAATGATTATTATGATTATTATTACTATTTTTATTTTTATTATTTAAAAATTATTATTATTACTATTATTTTGAAATTATTATTATTATTGTTATTATGATTATTATTATTATTAATATTTGTATTATTATTATTTTAAAATTATTATTATTACTATTATTATTTCGAAAATATTATTATTATTATTAGTTGTTGATCAGATACTGTTGCTGAAACTCGTCCAAATGGCAAAACCCGTTCACATCAGCAAAAATAAATGGATTTTTATGCACAGTCAGCTTTTTCGGACAGAAATTTATAAGTAATGACCATTTGGTAATTATTTTAGAGTATAGTTACGCATTTGTAACAAAAAATGTTTCGGTAACCACAATGAAAATCGGGCCCTAGTACAGTGACCAAAAATTGTATTATCCCTTTTTGAATGAAATTTAGCTTTAATTTCTGAAGAAAATTAACTCTTTACAATCCATAATAGGGTTTAATCAACCTCATTCTCCACTCAGTAACATCTAGGTAACATCTACCTTCAAGTTCGCCGAAGGTATGCCAAAATTCAACACACTTTTAACCTTTTTTTATTATACTTTGAGGTTTCATAAATTTAGTGAAATGATTCTACAGAGCTTAACCATAGTAACTTAATTCATTTGGGTAGTTGGAAATGTAGTTGTAGTGTTTGATGGAATGAGTCTAAGAGAATGTTCATGTGTTAATGTTCATCTGTCCTGATTAATATACCAATGAAGATGATTTTTTTTTATTTTATATCAATTTTGTGTGCCAATGTTTTAATATGTTGATGCTTATTTTAACTATGCTATTTTGATCCATAGTGAAGTTGGATGGTTTTTGGCAACTTAAAATTTCATACAATTAGTGGTTGTAATTCATTTAATAATATTTACAACTATTTTTGAACAGTAAGGAATTGTGCCATAGGGTGAATTAACATTTTTTTACAAACAGCATGGAAAAAATGTGTCGTTTTAAAAATCTCACCTACCTGAATGTTGCCAAGATTTTGTTTTGTATCTGACTTTAAATTCTCTTAACAAATAATATCGACTCTTAACGTGTCTGGATCTGTAAAGTAGTCTCATGAATTTTACTTAACTCAGCATACTGAATTTTACAACCATCTTGATGTGTAAAGATAGTACAAGCAGCTATTGTGAAAGGGAGTCCTACAATCTAACCCTCATAAGAACTGAGATAACAAAATTTTGAGGCCCCAAGTATCGCATGCCCAAGAGGAGAGAGATTTTAAAAAGATATGTATAAGAAGAGTTCTTAGAATCTATGCGCTGATTTTTTCAAGGCCTTTGCACTCTTTTAGTGTTGAAGTAACAATCTGCTTCAGCATAACGACAATTCTAATTAAGGTGCTCATTCAGTTACATTACAATTACAAAAAGACAGCTGCAGATCAAATAAACAAGGAATATTATCAGAAAATTGTAGTTTTTTGTTGTGTAGACTATTAAGAAATATTTTGATCGTGCAATATTTTATGTTGCTCAGTTACTTAATAATGACTTGTTGTGTAGACTATTAGGAAATATTTTGATGAGAATAATTAAAAATATAAAAATCAAGAATAAAACAAAATCCCAGAAGGTTCCAGAGAGACTCTCCCAAGATCGTAGAATATGAAGGCTAGGATTTTTCTCTAAAAAGAAAGAGTGACTAGAGAGGTTTTTGATTTAATGTTATGAAGATAAGTACGGTTTGATGAACGGACATGAAATTTTTATGTCATACCATTATTAAGAGATTGTAATTTTTATGTTTATTTGTTTAATATAAAGTCAACGCGATTAAAAATTCTTAATAAATATAACCAGCTTCTTTAACTGAAACGGTGTTGTTTGGCTGGGGTGTTATTAATTTATGACGGTACAAAACGATGTCGTTAGATTTAAAGTAGAAGATTGTGATGTACAGATCGAACTCCAAACTCTGGAGCCCAAAAAACTCCGAGGAGACGGATCCTAGCTATTTGCACATATTAATTTAATTCAAAGAAGTTTATATTTAATCTCAGAAATTTCCAACAAAATAAGAGACTTGAAAATTAATTAAGCTTCAAACACATAACATTACACTGTTAATGATTAAACGAAACATTTCGATAACTTTAAGAAAACAATGTCAAAGGAAGACACATGCATTATTATAACTAATGGAATGGAAATTAAAATTTCAAAGCCTCAACGTCAAATCTGGACCCTCCTCATCATTGTCATCCACATAAATCACCTCCGGGATGGGGCGATCAAGCTGGTTAATAAACGGCATGCAATAATCTGGAGACACGGTTTCTTCCACACGCTGGCCAAGAGTTGGTAGGGCTGGCCTAGGCCTAGGGGTGATTATGGTGGTTACATTTGGAGGGAGGAAACGCCTTGGGCCAGCAGCTAGTTGCAATGTGGTTGCAGGGTTCTGCATGGAAATTGATGGGTTCAAGAGTTGATATGCTTGATTTGAGGAAGGAGGAGTAGGAGCTAGGGCTAGGGTTCTTCCCATATGACATTTCCCAAAATGGGTAACAAGGGTACGACTATTCTCAAAAACGTCACCGCATCTTATACATATGATAGCTTGGTTGGACTTGGATATCTCATCATTTTCAGGTTTTGTACTCTCACCATTCTTAGACATAGTAGCTAGCTAGATAGTAGCTTAAACTATGACTAATGAAATGGAAAAATGAGAGGAACATGAATATAGGGTAGAGGGGCTTGGTGAATTTATAGGGTTCATGCCAATAGGTAAATTAATTAGTTGCAAGGGAAATAATTATTATGACTGTCATTATAAATTTTCTTGTTAAATACACTGCTTCTTAATTAAATCTTCTTTAAACAAAACAAAATTATGGTCAATTATCATAATTAGATTATCATAGTTAGATTAAATTATAGCCATATATTAATTGCAAATATTAAATGGTGCATAAATTATTTATTGTAGGAATTACTTACTCCCTCTATTATTATTTTTTAATTTATAATATTATTATTATAAATGATATATAACAAAGAACAAATATTATCCCGAAAAGACAGATAAAAAGGAATGGAGAAAAAAGTATTCAGTGACCATGTATTCAATTCGAAACAAACATTAAATATTTAAATTTAAATCATTTATTAGTAGAATAGTTATCATTGTGCGCAACTGTGCACAGCTTAACTGCCAACTTTTGAAGTAGATTATTTTTACATTTATGAGTAAAATGACAAAAATTATAAACACAATATTTATTCATATATGACGAACATAACTGTATTGTTTTTTAAAATATTATTTAGTTTTCCTCAGAAAATCACAATTTTTTTAAAAAATATGACTATTGGAACAACTGAACTTTTTAATATTAATTAAATTCAACTGATTTTTTTAATATTAATTAAAGAATATTGATATATGTAACAACAAATTTATTTTAATTTTAAATACGAATAAATGAATGTGAATACGTGATATATTTAAAATTATATTATAAAATTTTACGATAAATATTTACAATATATGTCATTTTTCTTCTATTTATTACTCACAATTTTACAATAATTGCAGTCTACACTAAATATAAAATTAGTCAATGTATAAATCATTTTTGTTATTTTCATCTCACGTTCATTACGAAGTTTTAATATCTAATACATCTAAACCTGCTTTTTTATTTAATAAGTTGCGAAAAAAGAATTAACTAAAAAAATATACAAATTACATATATGATATAGTTCATAAAGTTGATATTGAACCTTCTCTATCCATAGATAAAATTAGACAAAGAAAATAGACGTTTTAACAAAGGCATGTGCTAATCTATTGACGTCATGAGAAACATGACCGAATTGAGAAGAAGTAAATTGGTGACGAAGGAGCCAAAAAAACACCTTCAAATGAGCAATTATCCCGGCAATAGAGCAAAAGAGCATAAAAACAAAGCAGTACATAAGGAATTGTATATTTATATATTTTTGGTATATAATGAATTGTATAAATGCATGCATGGATGTTAATAAATCAGAAGATAAGGCTAATATTAATATGATTTTGTTGTTTTGTTAACAGATTATTAACTTTTAAATTGGTTTGTTATGCAGCCATTGTCATTTAGCGAAATTTGCATGGTTTGCAGTAAATATACTACATGATGATATTTGAACAACAGAAAAATTAAAGGCATTAATTATTTTCTTACTTATAAGATGGATAATATCAGCATTTAATTGCATTAATTCATTCTCTTCTTAACATGAAACTAGTTGTTTGCCTCGGCTAATTACAAAATGATAGTCAACAATAACATTAAGGTGTTTTTGTTCTCTTGTTATCCAGTGATCAATGGTGGGGTTCACATCAGTGGCGAAGCCACATGCAACTTGTGGGGTCAATCGACTCCATTGAAAAAAAAAATTACTTTATAATGTAAGATAAATTTTAAATATTATGTGACGCCCCCAAAATAGGTTCAATACTCAATCCATTCTGAATCGCCAAATACACTCAACAAAATTCAAATACAATCTTTTATATCAAACGGTCGTGCAAAATACGATCACACAACTGTGAGTGTCAACACAGACATGAAGAAAATATAAACATTCAAACTAAGTCCTCATTATATTTATTATCACACTATTTTACAAAAAAATAGTGAGAACTTCTACATCTCTAACTCGAACCATCACTCCATTCTCCGACTAGTACCATCGGTATTCTCATTTTCTGAAGAGAACAATGGAAGAAAAAGGTGAGCTCAACTAGCCCAGTAAAGGATATTATGACTAAGATAATGAAGAATAAATTATCGTTAGTCTTCAACAAATCAGATAAAATATTATGGACAACCAGTTTTAGATCAACAACTACAGCGAAAATAATAATTCATTAGAAGAGTTAAGTAGAGAATGAAATCTACTATCTTCTATGATTTAAAAGTCCATCATCAATATTTTATCCTTGTAACATCAATCAATATACATCTCAAGCCAAATATTTATCTTTGCACTACGGGCCAAAGATATCCATTTGTATTACCAGTTGGTCATGTTCATCTCAACACCTGTCCATCTTTGTACTACGGGCCAAAGATATTCATCAGGTAATCATTCATCTTTGCACTACAGGTCAAAGATATTCATCAAATAATCATTCATCTTTGCACTACAGGCCAAAGATATGCAGTTATATCATCATTTAGGACTGAAGATGATGAAAAATATTTTAAAGAACGAATCCAGTGTGATAAAGGACAAAGATTAGAGATTCGTAATTTAATTTATCCAAGTTCAAGAATACTCCATAATAATCAATTGTGGAGCAAAATTCAAGAATGAAATTCAAAACTTGGATCCAATCAAAGATAATTTGGAAAGAAAAAAATATAAATTTTTTTTACCGTAAATAGTACCCCATGAATAGTAACTCGACATAAAAAGGTAAAAATTTCACAAGAAAGTTCAGACCAATATTTCAGTGAAATGATATTAGATGAAGCGCAAAACTCAAGGAATTTCTGATCATTTTAGGAATTATAGAAGCAATACTTACCGTAGTAAGTTTAGAGTTAGAAATCTGAAATGAAACAAAATACGAAACTGCAATTGAATTTTCACCTGTCAAGCGTTAGTCCGCTCAGACAGAATATTTTCACAATTTAATAACAACTGAATACGAAGGGTTATTCACCAGGCATGTGGTAGTCCGCGTAGACAGGTTATTCCCACAGAATAATAAAGAATGAAATAACTACAGAATTTCACCATGCATGCAGTAGTCTGCGTAGACAGGTTATTCCAACAGAATAATAAAGAATGGAATAACAACCCTTACGAGTATTGAAAGAAAATAACTCTCTTCATGAACACGAAAGAAATAATAACCTTTACCTTAAAAATTTGGAGACTGCCCTAGTGTAATAGCAGAATACTCTTCTTCTTTCTCTCTTATTCTCTCTATACTTTCTCTCTCTATAGCTTTAGTGAATTGACGAGAAATAATGAAGAAATGAGCTTCTATTTATAGGCTCGGCAGAGTAAGGGTACAATAGTCTTTTCGTCATAATTTATGACATCATCGCTTACATCATCGATCATACGACATCATTGCTTACCTCATCGCTCCAATGAAATCCTTGTTTACCTCATCGCTCCGATGACATCATTGTTTGCATCATAAGAGTTCAAATTCAATTTGCACTCTTCCACTTCGTTTAACTTTTATATCATGAATTTACTATAATAATGTTACCATTCTAATTATAAAAATTGTACTATTTTATAATCACATCATACTACTATAATGTAATATTATAATAACATATTTGAATGAATTATTTTATCGGAAAAGATAAAATACCAACTTTCAACAAATGTCACATGTTAAAAATTCCTCCGTTTAAATTCACATTGAATAAATATTTCCTTATCATATATATCAAAAATTAATTATTCACAAATAATATTACAGAACTACAATATTGACAACCAAGTCATTCCCAGGAAAGAGAGGGTCTTCCAATAAGGATTTCTCCTTACTGTCGCGCAATTAATTAACCTCTTTCCTAGACAAAACTTCCTTAGACATTGCCAATAATGCTATCTAATAATATTATTCAAATAATATGAATTATTGATTTGATAATTTGAAATACTGTGAAATGACAATTATTGAATCACTATTATAAAATAGCAAAGTAGCACTTATTGATATAAAATATCAACGTAGCAAATATTGAACCAATAAAATATTATGCAATTATTAAATCAATAATATAAAATATTGAGCAGTAATTACTGTAACAATAATTGAGTAAGTGTCTTCCTACGTAAGAATCAATAATTCAAAATACTATGCAATACCGTGTGCTATTGTGCAACACTGCGTATTATTGTATTTTAACCACCGGATATTTCAACAGTACTAACGGTAACAACTACGCCGTTATTTTATAAAAAGGTTATTTCTGTCGCTTTCTATATCCGACAGTTATGCCATTTGTGGGACCCACAAATGGCTGCGTCGTCGTACGAATATTCCCCAACAACAAGAATATTCCACGACCAAACGAATATTCCTCGACAACAATGAATATTTTATAATCAATTGCTTACTTTGAAATATTTGCACATTTCACCCATAACTTATCACATTTATCAAATCAACACCTTACTATTTCAAAATAATATATAAAGAAATTTAAATCTTTATTCATAAAATTTAGGGTCTTACAACCTCTCCTCCTTATGAAATTTCGTCCTCAAAATTGACGTACATACCTAGTATGTCGAAGAGGTGAGGATACCTCGCTTTCATTTTCGATTCTAACTCCCAAGTCATTTTCTCAATTTCATGGTTTCTCCATAAAACTTTGACTGGAGGTATAACCTGTGAGCGTAGAACATGTTCCTTCCTATCCAAGATCTTAACAGGTACCTCCTCGTATGTTAAATCTTCGGCTATCTCGTCAGGTTCTAACTCAATAATGTGGTTTGGGTCTTTCACATATTTACGTAGTATGGATATGTGCAAAACGTTATAAACACGAGACATGCTAGGCCGTAAAGTGAGTCTATAGGCCACATTTCCTACTCAGTCAAGGATCTCAAATGGACCAATGAATCGTGGGTTGAGCTTTCCTCTTTTCCTGAATCTCGTAACTCCTTTCCATGGAGCAACACGTAACAATACATGGTCCCCAACATTAAATTCCACGTTCTTTCGATGAAGTTCTGCATAACTCTTTTGTCGATCTTGTGCTGTTTGTATACGTTGCCAGATTATTTGAATCTTTTTCGTAGTCATACGTACTAACTCCGGTCCCAACAATGTTGCTTCCCCCACCTCATCCCAGCATACTGGAGAACGACATTTTCGTCCATACAACGCCTCGAATGGAGCCATGCCTATACTTGCCTGATAACTGTTATTGTAGGAGAATTCCACCAATGGTAAGTACTTATCCCAACTCCCTTTGAAGTCTAAAACACAGAGTCTCAATAGATCTTCAAGAGTTTGGATAGTCCTTTCCGATTGCCCGTCCGTTTGAAGATGATAAGCTGAACTGAATCGTAAATCCGTGCCCATAGCTTTCTGTAAACTGACCCAAAATCGGGAAGTAAATCTGGGGTCACGATCCGAAACTATGGATACTGGCATGCCATGTAATCTCACAACCTCATTCACGTACATACGAGCAAGACGTTCAAGGGAATAAGTCTCCCGTATCGGCAAGAAATGAGCAGACTTGGTTAATCTATCAACAATAACCTAAATCGCATCTATGTCTTGAGAAACCTTGGGAAGACCCATAACGAAATCCATGGTAATGTGTTCCCACTTTCATTTCGGAATCTCAAGTGGTTGCAATATCAAATCTCATATATGAATGCATATTTGTATAAATAATTTTTGTGAAGTTCTTAATAATGTGATGATTGTAAAATTAATGACTTAGAATAGAAAGATCAAATATGTTATGTTAGTTCCCAGAGGGCACACAATAGATCTAGAAAGGGGAGGTTGAATAGATCCTTTTTAATTTCAAACGTCTTTTCCATTTTATTTTGTATTGCTAAGTAATTAGCATATGACAAACATAAGAATCATTTCAAGCACAGCGGAATAAGTTAAAGATCCCCTTCATAAATATCTTGTTTACCATTGTTCTAGAGTTGGTTTAGGTGTAAGTGGTTATTATAGTTATAGCAGTTATAGATACATAAGGTAAACGACTGAATGTAAATGACACAAGAGATTTTAAGTGGTTCAGAGACTCAAGCTCTTAATCCACTCTTCTGCTTCAACAAGCAAGGACTCCACTAAGGAAAGGGTAACTCTTGAATCACAAAGATTCCTTCAAGGCCAACAGCCTTGGAACTTCAGTTCACTAAGAACTCTTCAAGTCCAGCAGACTTGGAAACTCTTGTACCCTTTGGTACAGCAAGTCCAGCAGACTTGACTTTGATTTAGTCCCACGGACAAGGACCCTTCACGCCCTGGCTACTTGTTGATGTTGTTGTTGGTGCTGAGCAGCTAAGATGACTTGAAGCTTGTTCATTCTTTGGTACTTAACAGCTTGGTGTGATCCTCCTTGGATTCTGCATTTAGACTGGATCACCTTTGATGAACTGCTAAGATGTTCATGAAGCTTGACATCTTTGAGTACTTAGAAGTCTATCATTTCTTCTTTGGTGCAGCTGATCTTATGGTTGATGTTTGTCTTCATCTGATTTCAGCTTTTCACACTTTCACCACTTGGGGTCTGCTAGGTCTTTGTACTTTTGGTAGACTCCATCTGGTGCTTAGCATCCCCTGAACCTTGGTTGACTTGTGTACAGATTTTGTTCTATATTTGTTCTTCTTCATCTCTTGGTTGTTTATGGTGATTCGTCGAGTGACTCTTTGGATCTTCTTTCTGATCTGCCACTCGTCTTCCTGTCTTCTTGGCCTTCTCGGCTCTCAGCTTAGATGCCATTATGATTAGCATTCTCATTGTTGTTGAGTGAAGCCTTTACCAGTTAAAGCTCTTCTTTTAACGTGCTTCACTTCTACTTTCGTAGTCTCACTGCCACTGAGACATATTCTATTTAGCTCTGTAGAACTCGTAGAGTCAACAACTTAACAACTACTTGAATCTTGGAAGCTTCAGCTGTTGTATACTCTTCTTCCATAAGCTTCCCGTTGGAAAATAGTCGTTGGAAGCTATTTGAATTGCTTCATAGATCCTGAGTTATTTGGTGCAGATTGTTGATGTGACGTGACAACCCCTTTTTGACTTTTCTGACACAGCAGTCTACTATTACACCTACCACTTCAAAGATGTCACTTTAGTGTGTCAAGCTAGTAGTCACCTTTATTTCTCCTTTTTGATTCCTCGATTAGAACCACATGAGTTGTCCTTCTGCATCAATGCTCTCAATCAGCAATGTTCGAATGTTAGTCCTTATATTGAGACGTTGTCAAAGCTTCAATAATTAGATGATCGAACTCTACGATTCTGATGCAGATGACCATGAGCTAAATTGTAGTTTGTCTGATGAATGTTGCTTGTTGACTGGTTGAGACAACACTACGATTCTGAGAGTGTTCTTCCGATTGACAATGTAGAAACTTTCTTCCTTTTCTAGTGCAGTACTTCAACACTTCTTCTTGCCTTGACTTGCAATTGGAACTGACAACTTGACTGAATGCTCTGGCCCTTCTGGATTGCCAGACTCTTCGGATTAGTCATGCTCAGCTCTTTCTTCATTTTTCTATGTGATCTCCCGTTCACATTACATGGTGAGGCTGAGCTATACTTAATCCTCTTCGTCTATTCTTTATAGGTTGGCTAGTCTCTCTGTATAAATAGCATCAATTCCTGCTTCTCATCTGGTAAGCACTACGATCATGGTCACACCCAAGATCGTTGTCTTCTGTTGTCTTGACAAACACTGCACTTGCTGACTTCCTTTAGTCAGCCATTTCATCTGAAATCTTCTTACGATTGCTTGTGGAAGACTTCTCCTGAATGGCTTCACTTCTCAATCAAGATGTTTATTGAGTTGGTGCTTCGATCTTCTGATTGCTTTCAGGCCATTCGGTGAGTGCTCTCTGGCTTTCTTTTAGGTAGATTGCATCTTTACTGCTCTGACCAGAGTCTACAACTTTGGATACTTTGGGAGTGCTCATTTGTTGAGAATCGTATTGTTTCTACGATTATTCCTTGGCGTTGTGAGCACTTGATAGACTTTGTCGAGACCTTAGTTCTGCAGACTACGATCTTGCTTTGGTTCTGCAGACACTACGACTTCGAGAGCAGATCATATGACAGACTACGATTTCTGCCTTAACACTTATTGTCCTTGTTTGATCTAGCTCGACTACGATTTTTTCCTTAACACTTGCTGTCCTTATCTGATCTAGCTCGACTACGATTTCTGCCTCTAATATGATCAGTAGACTCCACGACTTCAAGTGTGGCCTACGATTCTTGACTTGGCTTCGGCAGGTGCTCGGACGACGCTTAGACAGGCTGTCTCCACCATTCTGAACATGACTTCCTCGATAGACTACGGCTTCGAGAAAGTCCTTATCGACACACCACGATCCTGCCTTGTCTCTCCTGGCAGACTACGAACTTCGAGAGCTACTATCCTCACAGACTACGATTCTGCCTTGATAGTCTCCGAGTCTTCCTTGTCTCTCCTGGCAGACTACAAAGGCTAGTGTAGTGCTCGACGATCAAACATGCCTATCTATTACATTACATAAGAGCAACCTAACAAACTTGATCTTTCTATATATAGTCCTTGTGCATCATAATCTTTTGAAGGACTTTACAAAGCTGTTTTCTTTATGTAGGATCAACCTAACATATTTGATTATTTCATTCTAAGTCCTTGTACTTATATTCCTATTATCTATTTAAGGGCTTTACAGCTTTTATCAATGCAGATATATTTGCATATTCATTCATTAAGATCATAATCAAATCTTATATAAATAGGAATAACATTCTCATGCTTATTCCTAACTTAATCCTCTTCGTCTATTCTTTATAGGTTGGCTAGTCTCTCTGTATAAATAGCATCAGTTCCTGCTTCTCATCTGGCAAGAACTACGATCATGGTCACCCCCAAGATTGTTGTCTTCTGTTGTCTTGACAAACACTGCACTTGCTGACTTCCTTTAGTCAGCCACTTCATCTGAAATCTCTTTACGATTATTTGTGGAAGACTTCTCCTGAATGGCTTCACTTCTCCATTAAGATGCTGATTGAGTTGGTGCTTCGATCTTCTGATTGCTTGCAGGCCATTCGGTGAGTGCTCTCTGGCTTTCTTTTAGGTATATTGCATCTTTACTGCTCTGACCAGAGGCTACAACTTTGGATACTTTGGGAATGCTCATTTATTGAGAATCGTATTGTCTCTACGATTCTTCCTTGGCGTTGTGAGCACTTGATAGACTTTATCGAGGCCTTAGTTCTGCAGACTACGATTTTGCTTTGGTTCTGCAGACACTACGACTTTTAGAGCAGATCATATAACAGACTACGATTTATGCCTTAACACTTGATGTCCTTGTCTGATCTAGCTCGACTGCGATTTCTGCCTCTGATATGATCAGTAGACTCCACGACTTCAAGTGTGGCCTACGATTCTTGACTTGGCTTTGGCAGGCGCTCGAACGGCGCTTAGAAAGGCTGTCTCCACGATTCTGAACATGACTTCCTCGATAGACTACAACTTCGAGAAAGTCCTTATCGACACACCACGATCCTGCCTTGTCTCTCCTAGCAGACTTCGAACTTCGAGAGCTACTATCCTCACAGACTACGATTCTGCCTTGATAGTCTCCGAGTCTTCCTTGTCTCTCCTGGCAGACTACAAAGGTTGGTGCAGTGCTCGACGATCAGACAGGCCTATCTATTACATTACATAAGATCAACCTAACAAGCTTGATCCTTCTATATTTAGTTCTTGTAGATCATAATCTTTTGAAGGACTTTACAAAGCTGTTTTGTTCATGTAGGATCAACCTAACATATTTGATCATTTCATTCTTAGTCCTTGTATATATATTCCTATTATCTATTTAAGGACTTTACAGCTTTTATCAATGCAGACATATTTGCATATTCATTCATTAAGATCATAATCAAATCTTATATAAATAGGAATAACATTCTCATGCTTATTCCTGACATGTTAAGTTGATCTAGTTAATTGTTAATATGTGATCTTATGATTAAAGTATATTTGTACGTACTAATAAGTTTTGTAAAGTTCTTAATAATGTCATAATTGTACAAAGACTTATAATAGAAAGATCAAGGTTATTAGGATGATCTTATTGAATTAACTTTATCAGGTGATGAATATGATTAATGTATATTTGTACCAATAAGTTTTGTAAATTCCTTATCTGAGAAACATATGTACAAGGATTTAGAATAGAAAAATCAAGATTGTTAAGTTGATCTTAATAAGACTTTTTGATGTATAGTTTATAGGTCCAGTTGATCGTAGACTTACCCTACCTATTAGTAGTGTTATCATGAATAACAGAGTTAACTCATATGTATGCAGTGCATCAGATGATCGAACATAGAACTCTCTCCCTCTTTCTCTTTAGTCGTGAGGATATGTTGAAGATCGATCAAGTGAAAACTGATCGCATAGTATACTCAAATGATGATGAGTATAGATCTAATCATAAAAAATCTCAAGAATAACTCGGTAAAGACAAATTCGTAAAGTTACTCTGTTTGTTCATAAAGGATAAGTCAGTTCGCAGAGTAACCTAGATTTCGTAAAGCAACAGCTAAAAAAAAGTAAAGCTACAAAGAGACAACAAAGATCATAGAGTTGTCTTCAACATCGTAGAGCTGCTAAAGTATTCGAAGAATAAAGAGAAGTCTACTCAAGCATCGTAGAGTACTCATTCGTAAAGCAGATAGTAGAGCAAATAGTAGAGCTCAATTCTACGATTCTCATCACTCTACTAATATAAGATTCGTAGAGCAAGTTAAGTCTGACAAGAAGACTGATAATGGAACGTTGTTGATTGAATGTCCCGAGGCATCGAACAAAACATTCTTCATAAGAATCAAAGTTCAGAAAGTTATGTCTAAACAACTAGTTTGTTGAGAGAGAAAACTATCAGGTGGTAGGTACAGCTGCAGACTGATGTGACAAGTCCAAGCCGAAAAGTAAGCTGACACGACAACTCCAAATGTCAACATTAAAGATTATAAGATATCTGATCATTAAATGTTGTAACAGATACTTTGGAACGAAAAGTCTTCTGGCAGACTATAAGAGACCTCAAGAATTCAAATTCAAATTCAAAGAGGTTGGTGATTGTGAAGAAGTAAAGAGTCTGATCAAAAAGCCAAAACTCGAATAGTTAAGAACTAACTCTACGAATCACCAACAACACAAAGCTGAACTAATGAAAAAGTAGAGCAAGTTCAACTTTACGACTCAAGATGTGTTCTAAGCTACTAAGTACAAGAAGAAGTCAAGCCTCATTGCAAAGCTTAGCAACACCTCAAAGATGATCACATTTAATTTGCTAAGTACTAGAAGAAAGAGGAGTTGAAATGCCATCTTAGCAGCAATTTAATCAACTATCATTAAATAGGAAATCGATTGTCTTAGTGACTTTTGACCAAGCCTAAGTGACTTGTAGAGGTCTGAGCGACCTGGTCTGTGTGACCATTGCCGAGACTAAGTGACTCAAAGGAACCTTAGTGGTTCAGTTGTAAGAGATTTGTGTGATCTAGTCTGAGTGACCATATCCTTAGTGGATATCCTACTTGTTGAAGTAGAAGAGTTGACTAGGAGTTATTCAGTCTCCGAACCACTTAAAACCTCTAAGTCATTTACATTCTGTCATATATCTGCTAAGTGACTTATAACCATAAGACTAAATTTAGAACTGCGATATTCCTTAATCTTTAACGGGGTTTTCCATTGTATTTTCCGATGTGCATAATTAATCCTGAATAACTGATTACTTGATAATACATCTTTAATTAATTAAAAAGTTTTAAAGATCTATTCAACCCCCTTTCTAGATCTCGAGTGTGCCTCTGGAAAATAATAAGTAGTATCAGAGTAGGTTCTCACGAACATTTAAATCTTACACTTTGAGTTTATTTATGACACTAAACAAAACCAGTTCTGAGCTTGGTAGTGGGATTAGGCTATCTCTTCTAAATAAAGATAAGTTTACTAATTGAAAATTGCATATACAGACATATATGGATGCTGTTGATGATGAACTATTTTATGTTATCCAGAATGATCCATGCGTTCCAATCAAGCTGACTTCAACAAATGATGATCTCAGCAAGTTAGCTGTCGAGTAGAGAATCGAGTGGTCAGCTGGTGCAGCTAGACAAGAGAGCTAAAAATATTTTGTTCTGGTAGATGAATTGCTTGAAAATGTTATAAATTGCACCACTGCCAAAGAAGTCTAAGAAGTTCTGCTAATGATTCATTATGCTTCTCAACTTTCTAAGAGCCTATGGCAAGGTCCACCCCAACCATAAACTGAACATAAAGTTCATGAGAGCTTCATCAAGCATATGGGATGTCAAGACCATCGCCAATCGAGAAATAAAGAATCTGCTCGATATGTTTGTTAAGAAGCTCTATGGTAACTTGTTTACCTATGAGCTTGAGCCTTGTTCGAGAGCAAAGATCTTTTCTGAAGTCGAGAGAAAATGTAAAAGGATTGCTCTAAAAATTTATGAAACTGCCTCAAAAGTTCAAACTGAAGCTGATGATGAATCTCAAGTAGTCAACCTCTGCCTTATGACAATAGATGAAGACTCAAGAAGAACCACTGATTTTCGAGAGATCGACATCAGTAGTGAGGTATTTGACTTAAAACTCTCCAAATGATAATATTGATGATTGTAAAATAGCCTTGTATGATATAATATCTATTTTTCATCAATATATGAAGTGACTCAGAGTTCTATCAAATGATCGTTCTCTTCTTCAAAAGGAGAAAGAGAAAGTGCAAGTAGAGGTGTAAACTACTCTACGAAACAATGTCTCTCTATCCAAGTTTGAGGCTGATAATGAAAATTTTGAGAATGATATCTGAAGATAATGCACTGAGAGAGTCTACTCTTACCTCTAAGATATAGGAGTTAGAAAAGACAATCTAAATGTGGAATTGTTCTTCCTCACGAATGAACTCACTGATCACCAGTCAGAGATCTGTCTCTGATAGATCAGGTTTGGGGTTTTGAGATTTATCTTCTACTTTAGATGTGAAAAACTCAATGGAAACTAACAATAATAATTACATCTCTTTTCAATAGAGGTGTTGTATTTTTGAAATTCAAAGAGGTTGCTAAGCCGATTATTTCAAGTTATCCAATTTCTGTTGATCAATCTAATGTTCCAAAGAATAATAGGTCACACACTATTCTGGGTGTTTATCAAACCAAAGAGTATAATCAAGTCTACAATTGTACATCGAAGAGTCGTAGAGTTTGGTAAACTTAACTCCACGAACTAACTAGGTGCAAATCGTAAAGTTGGTCTTTACTCTACAAAAATTTAAAATCTCAAAACAATGTAGAAGTAGAAGGAGTTTCAACCAAAAAGAAAGTCATATCCTCCACACAAGTTCTATTTGAGAAGATGTTATCACACACACTCACCCATGCAATATATTAAATGCTATAATTATCATGAGTATGGACATAAAGTTGTATACTATTATTATAATCCAATGCATATTGTCGACCCAAAGTTAGAAAGATTTGGGTCACCAAGAGAACTAACAAATCAGTAGCTAGGACAAATCTCTCATGTCATGTAAGGGATAATTAGTTTTTATCTACCGTTTCTAAAAAAATGCATATATACAAATCTCTAAATCAATAATAATAATAATAATAAAAGCAAATAATCATTTGATTGATTTATAGCCAATACGCAATACATTACATGACTTCCTCATGAGCTATGCCAACAAATTCTTCAAACAATTTTTTTAAATCTTCTTAAATTTAAAAGTATTAAAAATTTAGTATCAGAATCAACCGAAACTCCGAAAATCACACTCAGATATGAACAAATCCACATTGAGTATTGAAAGATTTTTGACTATCAACAACAGGATCTGGGGCAGGACCAATCAGAGAATGATAGATCAACAAATTCTAATAAATTATTGGAGAGAACATTTATTTAATACAATAAACTTCATAATTTTCCGAAACCAAATTAGGAGGAATAAAACCCTGAAAAGGGTAAGAAAACCCCATAAATGGCGAAAACAAATAAAAATATGAGAATCAAGGTGATCATTGTGACGCCCCCAATATAGGTTCAATACTCAATTCATTCTGAGTCGTCAAATACATGGTACAGAATTCTAATACAATCTTTATAACATACGGTCGTGCAAAATACGACCACACAAACTGTGAGTTTCATTACAAATCGTATATGATACAAAATATAAACACTCAAACTCATTCCTTATTCATTACAATTATTGTCCCACTATTTTATAGAATAGTGAGGACTTCTACAGATCTAACTCTGATCATCACACTGTTTTCCGACTAGTCCCCGCGATATTCTCATTTCCTGAGGAGGACAATAGATGAAAAGGGTGAGCTCAACTAGCCCAGTAAAGAATATTATGACTAAGATAATAAAAAATAATTTATCGTTAGCCTTCAACAAATCAGATAAAATATTATGAACAACAAATTTTAGATCAACAACTGCATCGCAAATAACAATTCATTAGAAGAGTTCAGTAGAAAATGATGTCTAATATATTCTATGATTTAAAAGTCCATCATTAATATTTTATCCATGTAACATCAATCAATATATGTCTCGAATCAAATATTCATCTTTGCACTACGGGCCAAAGATATTCATTTGCATCACCAGTGGTCATGTTCATCTCAACACCTGTTCATCTTCGCACTACGAGCCAAAGATATTCATCAGGTAATCATCTTTGCACTACAGGCCAAAGATATTTATCAAATAATCATTCATCTTTGCGCTACAGGCCAAAGATATTCGTTTTTATCACCATTTAGGACTGAGGATGATGAAAAATACTATAAGGAACGAATCTAGTGAGATAAAGGACAAAAATTAGGGATTCGTATTTTAGTTTATCCAACTTCAATAATACTCCGTAATAATCAACTGTGAAGCAAAATTCAAGAATGAAGTTCAAAACTTGGATCCAATCAAAGATACTTTGGAAAAAAAATAATATTTATTTTATAGTGAATAGTAACTTATGAAAAGTAACTCGACATGAAAAGATAAAAATTTCACGAGAAAGTTCAAAAAATTATTCCGGTGAAATAATACTAGATGAAACGCAAAACTCAAAGAATTTCTGATCATTTCAGGAATTATAGAAGCAATACTTACCGTAGTAAGTTCAAACTTAGGAATATGAAATGAAATATTATCACTTTCATAATATGGAATATGAATGAAAAAAATATTCATTATGAATATTGAAAAGAAATAACATCATTTACGAGAAAAATAACACCTTTACCTTAACAGGAGAGTAGTTTTGACTGGAATATCGGATATTATGCTGATGAAAATTTGCACTGTTATCCACACTCAAAATATTCTTATACTCACAAGAAATACACTCAATATTATAGAGAGAAATTTTTTTGATTCTGGTGTGATTTTCATTTCTAACTAAGCATCCTATTTATAAAAAAATGCTAGAACGCCAGGATTGACAAAACTTGCAACCGGAGGCTTTTCTTATTTCTTCCCGCATCACTATGTTGAAAAAAATCCACCAGCAAGAAAAAACAACACAAATGGACAACAAACATGGTCCCCCCCCCCCTTTTACACATTTTAAAAAAAAATAATAATTCAGATCCAATTTTCCAGTACTTCAACAATTCATAATAAATAGCCCTTTTATCAAAAAAAAATACTCCCTCCATCCCATAATAACTGTCGTTTTAGAAGAAATTTTTTTTTCCAATTTATTTGTCGTTTACAACTTTTTAGGAGAATAAATTATTTACTTTTCTATATCACCCCTACCTTCTATCATTGTCCCAAGAAATTCTCTCCCTTGTATTAATAGTTTTCAACTTTCCGTAAAGGGGTAGTGATGAAATTTTACACAAATTTTAATTAATAAATGATAGCATTAAATGACTTTCTTAATCCATGTGAATGAAGCTAAAACGACAATTATTATGGGATGGAGGGAGTACGAATTTTATATCCATTCCATATGAAATTTAATTCTCTACAACTTTGTAGAAGAAATTTTTTCCAAATTCCAAATGAAAAATGACTCAAATTTATATACTGATGATTTTTCTACACCTCCATTCCGACAAAATACATATACTGATAAAAATAATCATCAGCACTAATTTCTTCATTTATATCCATATTAAATAAATATTTTCTTATATTTTGTCAATAATTAATTATTCCCAAATAATGTTATAGCACTACAATATTGACAACCAGGTCGTTCCCAAGAAAAAGGGGCTTTTCGATAAGGATTTCTCCCTACTGGCGCGTAATTAGATTAACTAACCCCTTTCCTAGATAAAACTTCCTAGACATTGCCAATAATGCTGTCTAATAATATTATTCAAATAATATGAATTATTGATTTGATAATGTGAAATACTGTGCAGTGGTTACTGTGACAATTATTGAATCAATAATATAAAATATCAATGGTAGCAATTATTGAATCAATAATATAAAATATTGAACAGTAATTACTGTAACAATTATTGAGTAAGTGACTTCTTACGTAAGAATCAATAATTCGAAATACTATGCAATACCGTGTGCTACTGTGCAATAATGCGTATTACTGTATTTTTATCATCGGGTATTTCAACAGTTTAACGGTAACAGTTTTACCGTTATTTTATAAAATCGTTATTTTATAAAAAAGTTATTTCTGTCGCTTTTTATATCCGACAGTTATTCCGTTGTGGGCCCCACAAATGGCTGCGCCGTCGTACGAATATTCCCCAACAAGAATATTCCATGACCAAACGAATATTTCCCGACAACAATGAATATTTTATAGCCACTTGCTTATTTTAAAATATTTGCACAATCCACCCATAACTCATCACATTTATCAAATCAACACCTTATTATTTCAAAATAATATATAAAGAAAATTAAATCTTTATTCATAAAAGTTGGGGGGTCATACAATCATGACAACAAAATCCCAGGAGGGTCGTCTTTTTAAATACAAAAGATACCCTTAATTCCAAGATATAAGAATATGGAGGGGGTTAGGGTTTCTCTCTAAAGACAGAAGAAAAATACCAGAAAGATTTTTGACTTAATGTTATGAAGATAAGTAGGATTTGAAGAGTGAGTACATGAGAATTCTATTTCATACGATTAATGAGGGATTGTAAATAACGCTCTGTTTATTTGTTTAAATATAAAATCAACGCAGTTCAAAAGTTCTTAACAAATATAACTAGCTTCTTTCACTAAAACGGTCTCGTTTTGGTTGGAGTTTTATTAATTTAATTTATGATGGCATGGGACAAAACGCTATTGTTAGATTTAAAATAGAAGGTTGTGATATAGACTCTGGAGCCCCCCAAAAACTCGATCCAGAACAGATAGATCCTGTGTATGGTTAATCATGCATCATATATTCGATCGACTCGGCAATATATATTAATTTAATTCAAACAACTTCACATGTAATAAATCAATCAATCTCACAAATTAATTTCTAACAACATAAGAGACTTAAAAAGATTCAAACACATAACATTTCACTACTGATAATCAAATCATTAATGATAAAGAGAGCCAATAGGCAATACATTACATGACTTCCTCATGAGCCATGCCAAAACAAATTCTTCAAACAATTTTTTTTAAAACATCTTAAATTAAAAGTATTAAAAATTCAGTATCATGAATTACCCTTTGAAGGAACCACCTTCGGCTATCAGAATCAATCGAAACTCCGAAAATCCCTGGTTTTCTTATTTATAAAGAGCTGCTTCCAAAGTCCACATTGAGTATTGAAAGATTTTCGACTATCAACAACAGGATCTGGGGCAGGACAAATCAGAGAATGATAGATCTGCAAATTATAATAAATTATTGGAGAGAACATTTATTTAAAACAATAAACTCCATAATTTTCCGAAGCCAAATTAAGAGGAACAAAACCCTGAAACGGGAAAGAAACCCCCATAAATGGGGGAAACAAATAAAAATATGAGAATCAGGATGATCATGACAACAAAATCCCAGGAGGGTCTTTTTAAATACAAAAGATATCCTTTCAAGATCTAAGAATATGGAGGCGGCTAGGATTTCTCTCTAAAGAGAAAAGAAAAAGACTAGAAGGATTTTTGACTTAATGTTACGAAGATAAGTACGATTTGAAGAGTGAGTACATGAGAATTCTATTTCATATATGAATCAATAATAATAATAATAATAATAATAATAATAATAATAATAATAATAATAATAAAAGCAAATAATCATTTGATTGATAAAGAGCCAATTCGCAATACATTACATGACTTCCTCCACGAGCCATGCCAACAAATTCTTCAAACAAAAAGTTTTTAAATCTTCTTAAATTAATTTAAAAGTATTAAAATTTTAGTATCATGGATTACCCTTTGAAGGAACCACCTTGGGCTATCAGAATCAATCGAAATTTCGAAAATCGCACTCAGATATGAACAAATCCACATTGAGTATTGAAAGATTTTTGACTATCAACAACAGGATCTGAGGCAGGACCAATCAGAGAATGATAGATCTGCAAATTCTAATAAATTATTGGAGAGAACATTTATTTAATACAATAAACTTCATAATTTTCCGAAACCAAATTAGGAGGAACAAAACCCTGAAAAGGGAAAGAAAACCCCATAAATGGTGAAAACAAATAAAAATATGAGAATCAAGGTGATCATGACAACAAAATCCCAGGAGGGTCGTCTTTTTAAATACAAAAGATACCTTTAATTCCAAGATATAAGAATACGGAGGGGGCTAGGGTTTCTCTCTAAAGAGAGAAGAAAAAGACCAGAAAGATTTTTGTGTTATGAAGATAAGTAGGATTTGAAGAGTGAGTATATGAGAATTCTATTTCATACGATTAATGAGGGATTGTAAATATTGCCCTGTTTATTTGTTTAATATAAAATCAACGCAGTTCAAAAGTTCTTAACAAATATAACTAGCTTCTTTCACTAAAACGGTCTCGTTTTGGTTGGAGTTTTATTAATTTAATTTATGATGGCATGGGACAAAACGCTATTGTTAGATTTAAAATAGAAGGTTGTGATATAGACTCTGGAGCCCCCCAAAAACTCGATCCAGAACAGATAGATCCTGTGTATGGTTAATCATGCATCATATATTCGATCGACTCGGCAATATATATTAATTTAATTCAAACAACTTCACATGTAATAAATCAATCAATCTCACAAATTAATTTCTAACAACATAAGAGACTTAAAAAGATTCAAACACATAACATTTCACTACTGATAATCAAATCATTAATGATAAAGAGAGCCAATAGGCAATACATTACATGACTTCCTCATGAGCCATGCCAAAACAAATTCTTCAAACAATTTTTTTTAAAACATCTTAAATTAAAAGTATTAAAAATTCAGTATCATGAATTACCCTTTGAAGGAACCACCTTCGGCTATCAGAATCAATCGAAACTCCGAAAATCCCTGGTTTTCTTATTTATAAAGAGCTGCTTCCAAAGTCCACATTGAGTATTGAAAGATTTTCGACTATCAACAACAGGATCTGGGGCAGGACAAATCAGAGAATGATAGATCTGCAAATTATAATAAATTATTGGAGAGAACATTTATTTAAAACAATAAACTCCATAATTTTCCGAAGCCAAATTAAGAGGAACAAAACCCTGAAACGGGAAAGAAACCCCCATAAATGGGGGAAACAAATAAAAATATGAGAATCAGGATGATCATGACAACAAAATCCCAGGAGGGTCTTTTTAAATACAAAAGATATCCTTTCAAGATCTAAGAATATGGAGGCGGCTAGGATTTCTCTCTAAAGAGAAAAGAAAAAGACTAGAAGGATTTTTGACTTAATGTTACGAAGATAAGTACGATTTGAAGAGTGAGTACATGAGAATTCTATTTCATATATGAATCAATAATAATAATAATAATAATAATAATAATAATAATAATAATAATAATAAAAGCAAATAATCATTTGATTGATAAAGAGCCAATTCGCAATACATTACATGACTTCCTCCACGAGCCATGCCAACAAATTCTTCAAACAAAAAGTTTTTAAATCTTCTTAAATTAATTTAAAAGTATTAAAATTTTAGTATCATGGATTACCCTTTGAAGGAACCACCTTGGGCTATCAGAATCAATCGAAATTTCGAAAATCGCACTCAGATATGAACAAATCCACATTGAGTATTGAAAGATTTTTGACTATCAACAACAGGATCTGAGGCAGGACCAATCAGAGAATGATAGATCTGCAAATTCTAATAAATTATTGGAGAGAACATTTATTTAATACAATAAACTTCATAATTTTCCGAAACCAAATTAGGAGGAACAAAACCCTGAAAAGGGAAAGAAAACCCCATAAATGGTGAAAACAAATAAAAATATGAGAATCAAGGTGATCATGACAACAAAATCCCAGGAGGGTCGTCTTTTTAAATACAAAAGATACCTTTAATTCCAAGATATAAGAATACGGAGGGGGCTAGGGTTTCTCTCTAAAGAGAGAAGAAAAAGACCAGAAAGATTTTTGTGTTATGAAGATAAGTAGGATTTGAAGAGTGAGTATATGAGAATTCTATTTCATACGATTAATGAGGGATTGTAAATATTGCCCTGTTTATTTGTTTAATATAAAATCAACGCAGTTCAAAAGTTCTTAACAAATATAACTAGCTTCTTTCACTAAAACGGTTTCGTTTTGGCTGGATTTTTATTAGTTTAATTTATGATGGCATGGGACAAAACGCTATTGTTAGATTTAAAATAAAAGGTTGTGATGTAGACTCTGAAGGCCCCTGAAAACTCAATCCAGAACAGATGGATCATGTGTATGGTTAATCATGTATCATATATCCGATCGACTAGGCAATATATCTTAATTTAATTCAAACAACTTCATATGTAATAAATCAATCAATCTCAAAATTAATTTCCAACAACATAAGAGACTTAAAAAGATTCAAACACATAACATTTCACTACTGATAATCAAATCATTAATGATAAAGAGAGCCAATAGGCAATACATTACATGACTTCCTCATGAGCCATGCAAAAACAAATTCTTCAAACAAATTTTTTTAAAATCATCTTAAATGTAAAAGTATTTAAAATTCAGTATCATGAATTACCCTTTGAAGGAACCACCTTCGGCTATCAGAATCAACCGAAACTCCGAAAATCCCTGATTTTCTTATTTACAAGGAGCTGCTTCCAAAGTCCACATTGAGTATTGAAAGATTTTCGACTATAAACAACAGGATCTGGGGAAGGACAAATCAGAGAATGATAGATCTGCAAATTCTAATAAATAATTGGAGAGAACATTTATTTAATACAATAAACTCCATAATTTTCCGAAGCCAAATTAAGAGGAACAAAACCCTGAAAAGGGTGGAAGACCCCATAAATGGCGAAAACAAATAAAAATATGAGAATCAAGGTGATCATGACAACAAAATCCCAGGAGAGTCTTTTTAAATACAAACGATATCCTTTCAAGATCTAAGAATAAGGAGGCGGCTAGGGTTTCTCTCTAAAGAGAAAAGAAAAAGACTAGAAGGATTTTTGACTTAATGTCATGAAGATAAGTACGAGTTGAAGAGTGAGTACATGAGAATTCTATTTCATACACAATTAATGAGGGATTGTAATATTGCTCTGTTTAGTTGATTAATATAAAATCAACGCTGTTTAATTAAAAGTTCTGAACAAATATAACCCGTCTCTTTCACTAAAACGGTCTCATTTTGGTTGAAGTTTTATTAATTTAAATAATTTATGATGGCATGAGACAAAACGTTATTATTAGATTTAAAATAGAAGGTTGTGATGTAGACTCTGGAGTCCCTAGACTCGATCCAGAGCAGACGGATCTTGTTGTGGTTAATCATGCTTCATATATCCAATCGACTCGGCACTATATATATATATATATATATATATATATATATATATATATATATATATATATATATATATATATATATATATATATATATATATATATATAAATTTAATTCAAATAATTTCATATGTAATCAATCTTAGAAATTAATTTCCAACAACATAAGAGACTTAAAAAGATTCAAACACATAACATTTCACTACTAATAATCAAATCAAACGGAACATTAATTAAGAAAACATGCAATGTCAAGGAAGACACAGATTAAAATTTCAAAACATGATTAATTGCAAAGCCTCAATGTCAAATCTAGATCATCATCATCATCATCATCATCATCATCATCATCATCATCGTCATCGCTGTCATCAACATAAATCACCTCCGGGATGGGGCGATCCAGCTGGTTAATAAGAGGCATGCAGTTATCTGGAGACACAGTTTCTCCTACACGATCCACAAGCTGGCCAAGAGTTGGTAGGGTTGGCCTAGGCCTAGGGGTTATTATGGTGGTTACATTTGGAGGGAGGAAACGCCTAGGGCCAGGGCCAGCACCTACTCGTAATGTGGCTGCACGGTTCAATGTAAGAACATGATTTTTGGGGACAGGGGGATTAAGAAGTTGGCGATTTGGTTGATTTGAGGAGGAGGAAGGATCCGTACTTACAGCTAGGGCTAGGGTTCCAGCTCCCAGTACCATATGAGATATCGCAAAATGGTTAGCAAGGAAACGATTATTCTCAAACACCTCACCGCATATTCTACATCTTATAGATTGGTCGGACTTGGATATCTCATCATTTTTAGGTTTTCTACTCTCGCCATTCTCGGACATAGTAGCTAATTACACACTGACTGACTACCTAGCTAGCTAGTGAAATGACAGAAAAATGAAAAATAATAAATTTTATTAATAAACACATAGCTTGTTAAATCTTCTTTAAACAAATTTATGCTCAATTATCATAGTTGCATTAAATAAAAGCCACGCATATATATATATATATATTGATTGCATGCGAATATTAAATTGTATAAATTTATTGTAAGAATTACGTACTCCCTCTATTCCTTTTTAGGAGTTGATATACATACCAATATACAGAAATGTAATTAATACTTTGTGATTAAATTGGAAATAAATAAATCTCATTATTAATTACCTTCTTAAGATGAAAGAGAAATAAATTAGAATTTAATGCAGCAGTAATATAAAAAAATGTATGTCATTAATTATTTCTTAAACTTTTTATAAATGACATATAAAAAATAATAAATTCTATTCTAAAAAAGGAACATATATTCAATTCAAAACAAACATTAAATCTATATCGATCATTTATTAGGATAGTTATCTTAGTGTGCAATTGTGATAGCTTAGCTGCCAAGTTTTCAAGCAGATATATTACCATTACATTTATGATTAGAATTAAAAAAAAACATAAACAAAATATTTACTCATATATGCCGGATATAACTGTACTCTCTTTAAAATATATTACTCTCACCGTCTCAAGTTAAAAGCTCAATTTTTATTTTTTAAAGTTAAATGGACCAATTTTAGAACTAATTTTTATAACATTTTTGCAAAATGTAAGTGAAGAGTTTATAACGAAAAGAAAATATATACAATTTATTATTAATCTCAATTTTTATAACTTTAAAAATATATTTATTTATATATATGCTTAATCAATAATTCTAAAAATAATCAATTTAACTTAAAAAGTCAGAAATTGACATTAAAAAGTCAGAATTTGACATTTAATTTGAGAATATTTAGTTTTCCTTGAAAATCACTATTTTAAAAAAAAAAACATTAGTTAATGAAGTTTTATTGCAAATGCTAGTGCCTCACACTTGTCCCACAATATGCATATTGACTTCCTTTTTCTCATTACATTTGTCATGGACTACAGATAATATCCTAATTAATGCACAACATAAAAGAAAAATTAGAGGCATTAACTCTCTTCTTACTTGTAAGATGGATAATATCCAGTGATCGACGGTGTTTTTGTTCTCTTGTTATCCAGTGATCAATGATGGGGTCCACATCCTCCATTTTCAAAAGGGTGAAATGGTCCAGTTTTGTTGAAATTGCATTAATATTATTAGATGCCCTTTATCAAAAATATCTTATTCAGATTTGGTAATCAGATTTATTTATTACTCCCCGCTTTTCTTATTAAATTTGTTCCCTTTTATATATGTTTGTAGTTTTAAAAAATAATTAATAATTTAATTTCTCTTATTATCTCCAAATATTAAATACTACTCCATTGGCCCACAAAAGCGGTTTGATTTCGGTTTTACTACGTCTATATTTAGAAAAAATAATTTGTTTTTAACTTTTCTAATCAAATATTCTTATTTGTTTTATCTATCGTTTGATGATTTAAATAAAAATTAATAACTTAATTGTTCATATTATACATTAAATATTAATTTGTTTCTTTTTCATATTTTTCAATAATTTTTAGAAAGTAATATTTACATTTATATCAATTTTATTAACCATCATTAATACATTTATTAATTCTTTTGTTTGCACATAAAATATCAATTGAAAAGGAATGGACGGGTCAGTATAATATTTTGACATGGTTCCTCTCACACGAATAGTAATTGAAACTCACATCCATGAGAAAGATGCTCATGTGAAAATATCATATTTTCATGTCAAAATATCACTTCTCTGTAAGACCCCAACTTTTTTATGTATAGTTTTAATATCAAATACTTTTATATAACATATAAAATGAGCTCGAGTCCTAACTTGCATAACTATTTACCATTTGATAAACATACGAGGCCTAAAAATTTTATTTTTTAATCGCATTTTTATAAAAAATAATATATATGTTGAATATCTCGTGAAAAAGTTGAATTAAGACTAACATTGAACTCTAAGTAATTAAATAAAATAATAATGTGTGTGTCCCTTTTTAATTCTAATTTTCTATTCTTTATATCCACATGTGTACATTGTTGACATTTAATATTGGTCAAATCCCTAGTCCAAAACAAATCAAATCTATCCAAATAAGGTCTTAACCTACTACCCAATTGTATCTTTTAGGGTCTTCTTAACACAGTACCACAGACTCACCCAAAATATCAAGACTGAATATACTATTCTTAGTAACTTAATTCTGTATATATAAACAAATTCTCCTCACATGTTTCGATGTATAACTGCGGTGTTACATCTATTTCATAGGCAAAAATCTTTAAATGCCCAACATTGACTCGTTTACAAATCTAACTCTCTACATTCATACTATCGCAACACACATTCTCTCTCTCAATATGTTTATGTCCATTCTTAAATATCGTTGGGCACTCTATTAATGTACTTAGTACTCGATGGCACACGCGTTGCGTATGTAAATTATGTAGGCCGTATAAAATAAAAATATCATAAAATTTGAAGGACAAATTAAAAAGATAAAAAGAGTAATATATAAAGGTCAAAATATGAATTGTCTTAAAAGTTGAATAACATTTTCGAAAAAATAAATAAAAAATCTGATCCAGTATTTTACTTATTCACACCCCCTAATCTCACTGACCTTATTATGTATAGTTTTAATAACAAATATTTTATATAACATATAAAATGAGTATGAGTCCTATCTTGCATTAACCATTTGATAAACATACGAGGCCTAAAAAGTTTATTTTTTAATCGCATTTTTATAGCAAATAATATATATGTTAAAAATTCCGTGATGAAGTTAAATTGCGACTAACATGAAACTCTAAGTAATAAGACAAAATAACAATGTGTATCACTTTTTAATTCTTTTTATTTCATATTTCCACATACGTTGACATTTAATATTGATATAAATTTGTCATATATAGTAGAACTCTATTGTTATTATAAAAGGGTCAAGTCAAGCTCATTGTGATCAATTAAAACAACCGGGTCAAATCTCGATTTCAGAACAAATCTTGGATCAAATTCTAAGCTTGAATCGAATCAAATTAATATTTCAAACAAGACCTTAAACCACTAGCATAATAATAACTTCTTGGGTTATCACTTAATCCACCACATACTCACCCAAAAAATCATGACTAAATATATTATTAAGGTTAACAACTTAATTCCTTATATACAGACCAATTCGTCCTACATATTTCGATGTGGGACTTGGGTATTACAAATTCTCCCACTTAAATTTCTGACGTCCTCGTCAGAATCAATCACACACGGTCCATAGATCTTCGCCTCTTCAGCCATTATGAGATAATACCGACTAACTTTGTGTCTACACCTTCTAACCTCTCTCTCTATTGTGGGGTGATACCACTGATCTTCGTGTGATCACCACCTCCTACATGTTTCGATGTGGGACTTGGGTATTACAAATTCCCCCACTTAAATTTTTGACTTCCTCGTTAGAATAAATCACACACACGGTCCATAGATCTTCACCTCTCTAGCCATTGTGAGATAATATATACCGGCTGACTTTATGTCTCCACCTCCTGACCTCTATCTATTGTGGGGTGATACCACCTGCCTTCGTGTGATCACCACCTCCGACAAATTGATTGAATAAAACCCGACCCAAGCTATCGAGAGTCAACTTTGATACCATATGAAATAACCCAGATTAAATTCCGAGTACGAAATAAATTTTGGGTAAAATCTCATGCATGCTCGAATCGAATCAAATACATCCAAACAAGGCTTTAAATTACTAGCCCAATTGTATCTTCTTAGGTCATCATAATCCACCACAAGCTCACCCAAAACGTCATGATTAAAGTTAATATTGTTAGTAACTTAATTTTTTATATATACAAATTCTCCTCACATATTTCGAACTGCAGTGTTACATCAAATTCATAGACAAAAAGCTTTAAATGCCTAACCTTGACTCGTTTATATACAAATCTAACTCTGTACATTCATACTATCGCAACACACATTCTCTTTCTCAATATGTTTATGTCCATTCTTAAATTATATAATATCGATGGACACTCTATTACTGTAATTAGTAATCGGTAGCAAACGTGTTGCGTGCGTAAATTATGTTAGATAAAATAAAAAATAATATAAATTTAAAGAATTAAATAGAAAGATAAGAAAATTAATATAAAAAGAACAAAATAAAAATTGTCAAGGTCGAAAAACATTTTCGAATAAGTCAAAAAGCATCAAAAAAACTATTTACACCACAGTCGTCCCTTCGACTTTATATACTAGATAATATAATTAATACTTAAAAATATATTTGTGTCAATTTTCATTATAAATGGAACGATTTATTAATTTCCTATGATCTATTTAATATTCTTATTTTTTGGCATACTTTTTATGCATATGCAAAATCAAACTACGTACGATATGAGCAAGTTCACATCGGGTAATAAAAAAACTTCGACTATCATCAACATGATCTGGGCAAGACCAATCAGGGAATGATAGATCTACAATTAATACTAATAAATGGAGAGAATATTTATTTAATAAAAACTCCATAATTTAGAGAAACCAAACTAGGAGAAACAAAAAACCCTAAAAAGGGGGGGAACTCCTCACAAAGGACAAAAACGATTAAAAATATAAAAATAAAGGTGAAAACAAAATCTTAGGAGGGTTCAGAGAAAACCTCCCAAGATCGTAGAATATAGAGTTTAGGATTTCTCTCTAAAAAGAAAATAGGAAGACTTGAGAGGTTTTTGATTTAATGTTATGAAAATAAGTACGATTTAAAGAGCGGGCATGAAATTTTTATTTCATACCATTCTTAATAAATATAATCAGCCTCTTACACTGAAACAGTCTCGTTTTGATTGGAGTTTTATTAATATATGACGGGACAAAACGATGTCGTTAGATTTAAAGTAAAAGATTGTGATGTACAGATCAAACTCCAAACTCTGGAGTCGCGCTCCAAGTACCCCGAAGGAGGCGGATCCTAACAAACGTGTTGTGTGCGTTAATTGTGTGGGGTAAAATAAAAATATTATAAATTTAAAGGATTAAATAGAAAGATTTAAAAATTAATATAAAAAGAACAAAATAAAAATTGTCTTGAAGGTTGAAAAACATTTTCAAAAAAGTCAAAAAGTGTCAAAAAAATTATTTACACCACAATCGACCCTTTGACTTTATATACTAGATAAAATAATTAATACTTAAAAAGTTATTTGTGTCGATTTTCATTATAAATGGACTGATTTATTAATTTTATATTATCTATTTATTATTGTTATTTTTTTGCATTCTTTTTACGCATGTGAAAAATCAAACTACGATATGAGTAAAAAAACTTCGACTATCAGCAACATGATCCGGGCAAGACCAATCATGGAATGATAGATCTAAATATACCAATAAATGGAGAGAATATTTATTTAATAAAAACTCCATAATTTTGAGAAATCAAACTAGAAGAATCAAAAAAAATCTAAAAGGGGGGGTGGGGGGAACCCCTACAAACAACGAAAACAATTAAAAATAAAAAAAATCAAGGTGAAAACAAAATCCGATGAGGGTTCAAAGAGAGCCTCCCAACGTAGAATTTGCAGGAGGTTAAGATTTCTCTCTAAAAAGAAAATCGAGAGACTAGAGAGGTTTTTGATTTAATGTTATGAAAGATAAGTATTTCAAGAGCAGGTGTGAAATTTTTATTTCATACCATTATTAAGAGATTGTAATTGTTATGTTTATTTGTTTAATATAAATTCAACGCCATTAAAAGTTCTTAATAAATATAACCAACGTATTTCACTGAAACGGTCTCTTTTTTATTGGAGTTTTATTAATTTATGATAAGTCAAAACGATGTCGTTAGATTTAAAGTAAAAGATTGTGATGTACAGATCGAACTCTAAACTCTAGAGCCGCGCCTCTAGAAACTCCGGAGGAGGTAGATCCTATCAAACGAAACGGTCTCGTTTTGATTGGAGTTTTATTAATTTGTGACTGGACAAAACGATGTCGTTAGATTTATAGTAAAAGATTGTGATGTACAGATCGAACTCCAAACTCTGGAGTCGTGCCCCTAGAAGCTCCGGAGGAGACGGAACCTAGCAAACGCGTTGCGTGCAAAAATTGTGAGGGGTAAAATAAAAATATTATAAATTAAAAGATTAAATAGAAAGATAAAAAATAATATAAAAAGAACAAAATAGAAATTGTCTTAAAGGTTGAAAACATTTTTGAAAAAGTCAAAAAGCTTCAAAAAAAAACTATTTACACCACAGTCGGCCCCTCGACTTAATATACTAGATAATATTAATAATACATAAAAAGTTATTTGTGTCGATTTTCATTATAAATGGGACCGATTTATTAATTTTATATGATCTATTTAATATTTTTATTTTTTTCCCTTCTTTTTACACATGTGCAAAATTAAACTACGATATGGGCAAGTTCACATTGGGTAATAAAAAAACTTCGACTATTAGCAACATGATCTGGGCAAGACCAATCGGGGAACAGTAGATTTACAAATACCAACAAATGGAGAGAACATTTATTTAATAAAAACTCCATAATTTTGAGAAACTACACTAGAAGAAACAAAAAATCCTAAAGGGGGGGGGGGGGGGGAATCCCCACAAAAAACAAAAACAATTAAAAATATAAAAATCAAGTTGAAAACAAAATCCCAGGACGGTTCAGGGAGACCCTCCCAAGATCGTAAAATATGGAGGTTGGGATTTCTCTCTAAAAAGAAAAAAAAGGAGACTAGAGAGGATTTTGATTTAATGTTATGAAAATAAGTACGATTTGAAGAGCGGACATGAATTTTTTATTTCATACCATTATTAAGAGATTATAATTGTTATGTTTATTTGTTTAATATAAAGTCAACGCCATTAAAAGTTCTTAATAACTATAATCAACTTCTTTCACTGAAACGGTCTCGTTTTGATTGGAGTTGAATTAATTTATGACGGGACAAAACGATGTCGTTAGATTTAAATTAAAAGATTGTGATGTACAGATCGAACTCCAAACTTCTGAGTCGCGCCCCTAGAAACCCTGGAGGAGGCGGATCCTAGCAAACGTGTTGCGTTCGTTAATTGTGTGGGATAAAATAAAAATATTATAAATTTAAAGGATTGAATAGAAAGATTAAAAAATTAATATAAAAAAATGAATAAAAATTGTCTTAAAGGTTGAAAAACATTTTCGAAAAAGTCAAAAAGCTTCAAAAAAATCATTTACACCACAGTCGGCCCTTCGACTTTATATACTAGATAATATAATTAATACTTAAAAAATTATTTGTGTCGATTTTCATTATAAATGGACCGATTTATTAATTTTATATGATCTATTAAATATGGTTTTTTTCGTACTTTTTACGCATGTGCAAAATTAAACTATGATATGAGTAAGTCCACATTGGGTAATAAAAAAAACTTCGACTATCAGCAATATGATCTGGGCAAGACTAATCATAGAATGATAGATCTACAAATAGCAATAAATGGAGAGAATATTTATTTAACAAAAACTCCATAATTTTGAGAAACCAAACTAGGAGAAACAAAAAAACCCTAAATAGGAGGGGGGGGGAGGAGAACCCCCACTGTGACAACCCAAAAATTTATAAGATCTTAAATGATTAAAATAAAGGTTAAAGGATAAAATCTAGAGTGAAAATTTGAGGAATAATTTAAATTTTTTAAAATAGAACCTATATAGTTTACTATTTGAATGAGAATAGAGAAAATATGAGTTAAAAAATTCCAAACCCTAAAAATAAATCTATATGTACTTGAAGAAATATTAAGGATAAGGTACTACAATACCTATAAAGTTTGTTGACCTAATATATAAATTAGATATTTGAATCAAATGACTTCAAGGGTTATCTTGTATGATTATGTGAGTTTGAGTGTTTATAACTCATTAAGCCAAATATGATTATTTAGTTAATAAACTATTAGAATATGTGATTGATTATCTGGATTATGTGTATGATTAAATAAATATACATTATATAATGTGTATACACTTATTTTGTATATAGAGATAATTAAGAATATGTATATATCAAAAATATTGAGCATTAGTTCTAGTGATAATAGATTTAATGGACTAAGATGATTGTATGTCCCAAGGAATTGTATAAGTAGCCCAATTGTTTATTTAAGGATTGGACTTGTAGCTAAT
The DNA here is from genome assembly GCA_020205555.1 of Panax stipuleanatus. Lineage (NCBI taxonomy): Eukaryota > Viridiplantae > Streptophyta > Magnoliopsida > Apiales > Araliaceae > Panax > Panax stipuleanatus. The sequence continues at coordinate 4,497,508 of CM035122.1, read as the reverse complement.
TTGATTTAATAGCAATTAAGTTGTTAATATAGCCAAATATATTATGTATAGGGTAAGTATAATGATGACATAATTTAATATTGGGTGGAAGCCCAAGTTCATTTTATCTAGTAAGTAAATTCAGAAAAAGGTGCAAGCCCAAAACAAATTATGTGAGAGCCCAAGCTTGCCCCAAGCTTAGCCACTTAAGTAAGGAATTAACTTACAAATATGTGTAAGGAAACCCTAACTAAATGATTAGGAGATGATAAAAATTAAAGAGTATAAAACTATGTTGATTTGCAAGTCCAAAGAATAAAAATTGCAAGCCCAAAGATTTATTTGAGAGCCCAATTGGTGGCCAATTGAGTGAGGACCTATTGGATACTAAGTAGTCTATTTGGGCTTTAAAAAGAAGACAAACTTGAGCCCAAGAAGGCCTTAGGGCCGAAAATTAGGAGGTGGAGCAAGGGGGGAGGTGAATGTAATGATTAAGTCACTTTAGTTGGTGAACAACTATGCTAGGTGTTAACCTTGGAGTGGAGACAACACTTTGTTTATACTTACAAGTTATCTAAGTCTTGTAAGCAACCTTTTAATGATGATAAGAGAGATAGGTGGCAAGCATGTGGTTAATTGTATAGATATATGTTATATGTCTATACTTTTTATTTAAGTAAAACCAATATATAATTTCACTTTATTTCATTTCATAATCTAAGAAAGAAGAACAAAACTAAAGAGAGAGAAAGGAAGAGATGTTCGGCCATGTAGGATGGAGATAGAGAGAGTTCTTATGCTTTCTTAGTTCTTCAATCAAAGTTTAGGAAGAAGAAGAGGAAGGAAAAATCCAAAGAAGGTATAAAGAAATCATACTCATATAATCTATATTTTCTTCTTTGTTTGATTTAAGTTTTGATTTTGTAAAGTTATGATCTTGAGATTAAAAACCTTAGATATATGTGTTTTGTAGTGTTTCAAGTTTATATCTAGCCCTTTTATGGATCAAGAGTTGGATCTAAACTAAGAAATAGGAGTTTGATTTCTCAAAAGTAGAAAATCCCAAATTTCTTAGTTGATTGTGTTAATATTGTATTTGGTAATTTTGGTGAAATAGATTATGGATCATGATAGATCCATGAGTATTTTTGGTATTAGTTTGTGTTATGATATTTTATAATGGTTTATGTTGGTTATTAGGTGAGAATATGAAAATTTTCTTAGAAATCATCAAGTATGAAAAAATCAGATTTTTGTAAAAAGTAGCTCGAAATTAAAATGACCATGTCTCTCTTAATATTTTGAATTTTTGAGTGTGATAAATTTTTGGAGTTAGATCTAGAAGTCTTCTAACTTTTTCAAGTAGAATCACTGAAAAAGGAGTTATAGATTTCCGTGTGGACTGTTTTTTAGCAAAGGATGCCAAAACTGAAAATACCAAAAAGTAGGCTGTCCGGAAATTATAAGGGAAGTTTTGTCCACTTAATTTGTGTAATAAATTCCAATCTTTTGGGACATTAAAATATATGTTATAAACTAGCTTGTGTCCGAAAATAAACTCATTTCGACTTAAATTGAGCAAGTTATGAATATTTCAATATTTGCATTTTTTTCGACGAAAATCGCTATAACCGGAATTGTATAACTCCGATGGCCATGAAATTTAAACTGTAAGCTCACGTTAACATGTGTAAGATTCCACCAAGAGTTGGGAATTTCTGGAGTTAAGCGTAAGGTAGCTAATTTGTTAAGGAATTAACTAGAAATGAATTTTTGAAAAATACTTAAAGGAGTTAAAAAAATTGCAGAAAAATACTTTTTGTGTATGGAATATATGTATATATAATTGGCCAAAGGATAGATAAATAATAAGCTGTTTTGTTATTTTCGTAAATAAGGTGTTTCAGCTTGCTGAAATGAACAATTCAAGATGCTGAAATAAAAACTGAAAATATTAGGAAGACAGTTTGGTTTCAGCTTGCTGCAATGGAAACTGATAAGGTTAGGGAAGGAAGATAGTTTGATTTCAGTTTACTGAAATAGCAAACAGTTTACCAAGTGTTAATAAGAACTTATAAATGAACGAGTAAGTGTTAAATCTATGATAGTGCAATCGTACCCTTTAATGGTTGATGTATAGTAGCTAGGCTAAACGACTCCTTCATATGGGGAAGGTATCTACGAATTAGTAACCGATCTAACTCACTGTGAAAACAGTGTAGACGAGACGGAAACTAATTTGTTAGACGTTTGTGGGAAACCACTCAGTATACTATATTGAATATTATTAAAGACTCGATGTGTGCTAGGTTTAAACTTGTGAATATGTTTAATGTTAAGATTTTCTAATATTTGACTATGTGGTTAAGTGTTAGATGGTTTACTTTTAAAATAATAGTATGATGGAATAAATATGTTATACTAATTAAAAGATCAAATCTTATAACTGATAGGTCTTTTCAATAAAGCGATTAACTTAAATTACGTAGTAGTAATCAACGGTTCAGGCAAGTTTCCTAACTCGAACTCGAGTTGTTATTGTAAAGCATGTTCGTGATTAATCATTATTGATTATATCATATCTATGATTTATTGATTCGCACGTTGTGCATATTGTATATGTTCATCAGGTATGATAGGATGATCACCTTCATTACCATATTGTTCAGTTAAATTTATTCATGTTCATTGTTGACTATTCAGCATTATTGATTCATGTTCTTTCACAATTCTTATATTGTTGAAAGTTTGTCAGCTTATTATTCATTCTTTCAATCATGATATATCCTTGTTGTATTTAAAACTTGCTGGACAAACTTGTTGCTCACCCTTGCTATATCATGATAAACATTACAGGATTAAAGACGAAACTTCGGACACAAACAAAGGCAAAGACAAGTTCCATGATGAAATTATTATACGGTTAAAATGGTAATAGTATTGGATACAAATGACATTGTATGTCATGTAGAATATTGAATGCAGTTTTAAGTGAAGGTTACAGACCTGGAATTATGTGTAAAAAGTTATTGTATAAACATTTATGTTTATATCTTCCGCATAATTATAAAAATGACTTATAGCAACGTACCAGGGTCCGAGTTCTGGGGACCCGAATTGGGGGCGTCACACTCACAAAGGACGAAAACAATTAAAAATATAAAAATCAGGTGAAAACGAAATCCCATGAGAGTTCAGAGAGACCCTCCAAGATCCTACAAATAGGAGGCTAGGATTCGCTCTAAAAAGAAAAAGAGAGACTAGAGAGGTTTTTTATTTATGTTATGAAGATAAGATCGATTTGTAAGAGCGAACATATATGAAATTTAATCTCATACCATTATTAAAGAGATGGTAAATTGTTATGGTTTAAGTTGTTTAATAATAAATTGAACGCCATTAAATGTTGTTAATAAATATAACCAGCTTCTTTCACTGAAACGGTCTCGTTTTGATTGGAGTTTTATTAATTATGATGGGATAAAACGATATCGTTAGATTTAAAGTAAAAGATTGTGATGTACAGATCGAACTCCAAATCTAGAGTCGCGCCCCTAGAAACTCCAGAGGTGTAGAATCCTAGCAAACGCATTGCGTGCGTAAATTGTGGGGTAAAATAAATTATTATAAATTAAAAGGATTAAATAGAAAAATAAAAAAATTAATATAAAAAGAACAAAATAGAAATTGTCTTAAAGGTTGAAAAACATTTTCGAGAAAGTCAAAAAGCTTCAAAAAAACTAATTACACCACAGTCGGTCCTTTGACTTTATATACTAGATAATATAATTAATACTTAAAAAGTTATTTATGTCGATTTTCATTATAAATGGAATGATTTATTAATTTTATATGATCTATTTAATATTGTTATTTTTTGCGTACATTTTACGCACGTACAAAATCAAACTAAGATATGAGCAAGTCCACATTAGGTAATAAAAAAACTTCAACTATTAGCAAGATGATCTGGACAAGACCAATTAGGGAATGGTAGATCTATAAATACCATAAATGGAGAGAACATTTATTTAATAAAAACTCCATAATTTTGTGAAACCAAGAAGAAACAACAAACCCTAAAAAAGAGGGGGGAAAGCCCCTACAAAGGACGAAAACAATTAAAAATATAAAACTCAAGGTGAAAACAAAATTCTAGGAGGGTTCAGAGAGACTCTCCCAAGATCGTAGAATATGGAGGCTAGAATTTCTCTCTAAAAAGAAAAGAGAGACTAGAGAGGTTTTTGATTTAATGTTATGAAGATAAGTACGATTTAAATAGCGGGCATCAAATTTTTATTTCATACCATTATTAAGAGATTGTAATTGTTATGTTTATTTGTTTAATATGAAGTCAACGCCATTAAAAGTTCTTAATAAATATAATCAGCTTCTTTCACTGAAACGGTCTCGTTTTAATTGGAGTTTTATTAATTTTTAACGGGACAAACGATGTCGTTAAATTT